>CM076582.1:981600444-981730495 GCA_034641835.2 Pinus albicaulis | reverse complement strand
TTCTTTTGAATGCCACAGGTATGACCTGATTTGGATTCTCCAAGACAAAGTTGTGTCCAATCTCCCACAATGACCTAATTATGGACTAGTTCAGTAGAGCAAACTTGTACGACTTGCCACGTGTCACTGTTTCATCCTTTGTCTCTGAAATTGATAGCCAATAAACCAAAGTTTGTGTACTTGCGACCAATTTTTACGGCACTCCAATCCGATGCCCAGAGAGAGAGTTATTGAACTTTTCCCACGATCACCTCTTTGAGATGCAATTTAGGAGCCTAAAAAAGCACTACCTTCCACAGATCATATCTCCAAAAATATTGTGAACCAAGCTCTGAAATTTTTTGATGAAATTCCTCAGGATTTCAGATTCGCACCATATGAATTTCAGATTCTGAAACTTTGTAGAAAAAACTTTATAGCGAAAATGACACGATGACATGTTTAGGAGCTTGAAAAAAGACCTAACTTCCACAGATGATATCTCCGAAAATATTGCAAACCAAGCTCTGAAATTTTTAGAAAAGCTTCCTCAAGATGTCGGCTTCATACCTTAAAAATTTCAGCTTCTGAAACTTTGTAGAAAAAAGGTTATAGCGAAAATTCCACGATGACCTGTTTGGAGCAGCGAAACCCTAGAATCCAAAGCTCTGATACCAAATGTTGTGTAACCAACTCCAAAAATAGAAGAAATGAGATATCAACACCTTAGAAATAAGCCACTTCGAGGGGGAAACCTCCAATACATTACATGAATGAACAATTCTTGGATGATACAATTTACAAAACCTCCTTTCTATATATAGGAGTTCATGGGGCCATAATGTAATCCTAGTGGGCCACAATGTAATCCTAGCCGACCTAACAATAATAATTTAAGGGCACAATAATAACAAAATGGGGGTTACAAGGGTACAATAATAACAATAAGGGGGTTACACTAACAACAATAAGGGACTATACTAGTAATATAGGGACCTAACACACTACTGATTTTAAATGGAGATATTATAAAAGTTGAGTTGATAACTTTCTCTCTAGACGTTACATTGAAGGGTGTGAAGGTGAGCTCATGGAAAAGCTAGGTCCTGAAATTAAATACTTAAATATAGATGTAATATTAAGCATATTAATGACCTAACCTTGAAAAATGGAAATAAATTAATTTCATGTCTCATTTGAAGTCTTTTTTTGGTTGAAAATGTGTGCTATATTAACTCATTAATATAATAATCACACGAAGTAAAATGGTGGACTAAGATCATACGTTATCCCCCACTTCCTACTGTATACATATTCTAGAAAGGTAGCATCCCAGCCTTGGCACTAAACTCTAATTTTCAATATCTAGTTAATATCCTGGATAAAGACTTGGCGTATTCTTATTTTATCATCCTTACAATCCATGTACTCTCTAAATTTGTTCCTTGAGTATATCATTCATCCAATGTCCTCTCTTATCACTATTGAGGGTGCATGTATCCCAACTTTTAAGAAAACAATTGAAGCCTTTCTTTCCTCTTTTCTTTGCCCCACATAAATTGAGGGAGGATATACTACAGCTTGTTGCAAACCATGGTATCTAAGATATTAATTCTATTGAGTAGATCCTTATACATCCAATTTTGAAGCTTTTTCTTTGATTATTTATACAATCTTTGAAGTTATCAAAACTATCCTTTGAGTAGAGATATCACTTAAAACAAGTCCACCCTTATATCTCCCAAGGGTGCAAATATCATGTATTAAGTGTTGATTGCAACATTTAATTGAAATGTCTATACATTGCAGAGTGAAATCTATAGGTTGTTGACTTCCAAGTAAAATTCCAAAGTATTTAAGTCATCAACAAAGCATAAATTCAATAATTATTTGTCTAGGAAGAAAGATACCTTTTCTTTTCCATGTAGTCGTGCAATGTCTAAACATTTTCCTTTCCTATAAGAAGTAGAACAGATAAAAATGTGGTAAGTGGGCATTCCTATCTAATATGAACTCAGTAACAACAATGTGAAATACAAAACTACAAGCAAGAAAGAAAAGGAGCAAGTATGCAAGTAGAAGAGGGTATTGTCAAATGTGTAGAATTTTTCCAGATAAGATAATGGGATAAGATAAGTTTATTAATATGCAACAAATGAACATAAATAAGATCATGGAATTGTTAAGCACATTAGTGTTGATGCAATTTTGGAGAAGAATGGCCACTTTGATAAAAGTAGAAGCATATCTAATCTAATAGATCTAAGATACAAAACTTGATTGTAGATCCAAGGGCATCATTGGCTGCAAGAACGTATAGAAATGCAACAAATGGACATTCTTCTTGATATGGACACAATATTAACAATGCTAAATACTCCCATACAAGTAAGTGAAATTCCCTTGAAGATATTTATCTTATTGCCTAGTGGTAGATTCCCATACATCCAATTATGAAGGTTACTATGAAATCTATTAAACATCCACCATTATTGTTTAAGTTAAAGATATGAATACCAAAGGGAATGCCCAAAATCTGAATTCAAATACTTGATAGTTTTTGTTGGTATATATTTCTAGATATTATAAACGACTGTTGGTATACTTTCGGTATACTTGTGGTACAAATAGATGTCAATAAACATAGATCATGATTCTAGGAAACTTGAAGAATGGTACGCAAAATTTTATTTTAAAAACGGGAAAAGAAAGTGTGGAGGTGCATATAAATTACCTGAACCACTGGGAATTATGAAAAATCCATATCATTTAGGATTTGATACCAATTGATATTAACACTATGACAACAATGAAAAATACTCGGATACAAGTCCGGTAACAAGGGAGGAAGCATGCAAACATAAGAGGATATTGTTGAATTGTACACATGCTTCGCACTCAAGATTATATATGCATAGTACTATAAAATTAGTGGAACGCAATTATCTTTAATCAAGTTTCTTAGGTATATGACTATAAAAATACATTTTTATATGAGTGTTCAATTTAGACCAAGTCACCCTTAAAATTCACAAGTTAAGTTTAATAAAGAACAATAGTAGATAAAATACGCATATAATGCACTTTTTTTGAGGCATTAGAAAATACGCCCCTGATTTCTTTGGAAGAGAATATTCTAAATCTTAACCATGTTAGCTTTTGCAGAATGATGTTCCCACTCTATTATGTCATAATGATTGATGTTGAAGATAAAATAAATTTATATAAAACATCAATATTCATTATACATTTGAGATTCATTAGGAATTTATAAGTGGTTAATTGACCTATGGTTTTGCAAGCTTGAATGTTGATTTCTTCACACCTGAAGCATTTATTTTATAGTTTTTTTCTTGCACAACTAGCAATGTGGCCCACTTGGTGTCTTTTTGTAATAACACTCTTAAAAATCCTTAACTCCTAATCAAGATCATGAAATATTACTTTCAATGACTCCAAATTGTTTTGAGAATTATTCATCTAGGAAAATTAAAGGAATTTGCACCTATGATTATATCATAAATCATTAGGGACTTGGATATTATGTATATGTGAAGTTGTTTCTAGCCTATTCTTGAAAACTACCTCATAAGGATTTTCTCCTTCATTTTTCCTTGCAAGCCATTTAGTCATTAAAACTGTCCTTGGAGCATGGTTGTTAATTAGCCCAAGTCCTTCGTCTTCTCTATGGAGGGATTAAATGTCACTAGTAATTGACTAGTTGCATTCCTCCTCACTTTTATCATGGAAAATGATAGAGGATATGTTTCAAATTCTTATAACCAATTCATCCAGGGAAATATAAGTAAAACAATATGTCCAACTGCTTTAATTTTGCTTAATATGTTAAAAAATAAGTAACTAGTGAAGCTTCATGAAGCTAAGAAACTAGTCTAAGAGAGGACAAGGAAAAATACATGAGAATAAATGAAGCCAAGAGTGAGAATACCCAAAAAAAGGAACACATATAGTGGAATTGACACTGGAGGCCATAACCAAAGAAAAAGGAGGGGTCCAATAAATTCTCAGTCATTGTAAAGGGGGTAATGCATTATTTAATCAAGACATTTGGAGAATAGCCAAGACTATTGCATGTATCATGGGTGGGATCCTAGTGTGTCTGACAATTTTAAGACCCCCATTATTCCTAAAAATAAAGGCTGCAAACAAGAATTTTTGAATTGATCATTGGTTTCTTGAAGCATGGACATAAGCATGGAAAATGGCTTGTTTCTAGTTCTAAGATCCACTTGCATTGCACTGTGTGTTTGTCCTGTGACATCCAACTCGGTGTCTTGTATGGGAATTACTTGGTCCCATGTGTTAGACTCTCTCGTACCCAACACTTATTTTTTGGTTCCCAAAAATTATTAACTGAAGGAATACACAACTACATTCTTAACACGAAAAATATTGTGGAAGAAAAAAACTCAATGTAAATCACATACACAAACAGATTTATGCCCAATAAAAAATTCTTAATTAACAAATTAATCATGGAAATTACGTGGTATCATGTCCTGGGATAATTAATCAACTGAGGAAATACAAAATTGATCACCAACCTTGCTACACTCTCTCAGACACAACACACGCTCACTAGGAAGCCTCTCTCAATATTTTGTTGTCGTTGTGTCTCATCTCCTGACCTTAGAATTGCCTTTATAACTTTACATTGAGCCAAAATGCTAATCCTAACCCTAACCCCAACCTCAAAGTGATGGACAAAGAATATTAGATCTCGCCTTACTTGAGGTCGACAACTAAGATTAAAAATAAATCACTAAAGTAAATAATTTACTTTATCAAAGTTTTTATTTTAGCTCAATAAGCCAACATATAATTATGTGCTTTTTAATAAGTAACTTAGGCTAAGTTACATCAATAAATATTCTAAGGTGAAAAGTGGGTGACTTATTCACACTTAGACACAAGTCTTATACAGAAGGTACTTGCCTGAGCTACAAATTTCAAAGCGATGATATACCAGGAAATGACCCCTGCGTAGCATCCCTCCCTCCATGCATCCCCCCACTGTTAGGTCCCTATATTACTAGTTTAGTCCCTTATTTTTATTAGTATATCCACCTTATTGTTATTTTTGTACCCCTGTAACCCCAATATTGTTATTATTGTGCCCTTAAATTATTATTGTTAGGTCGGCTAGGATTATATGTGGCCCCATGGACTCCTTTCTATAGAAGGAGTTTTCGGTCATTTGTAGCATACAAGAATTGTTCATTTATGTAATGTATTGGAGGTTTCCCAATCAAAGTGGCTGATTTCTAAGGCGTTGATCTCTCTTTTCTTCCATTTTTTGAGCTTGTTTCACAACATTTGGTATCAGAGCTTTAGATTCTAAGGTTTCGCTGCTCTAAACAGGTCATTGTGGAATTTTCCTATAAATTTGTTTCTGCGAAGTTTCAGAAGATAAAAATTTTTGAGTGAGAATCAGAAATCCTGAGGAACATCATCACAACATTTCAAATCTTGGTTCGTAATATTTTTGGAGATATGATCTATAGAAGTTAGGGCTTTTTGCAGGCTCCTGAATTTAACCTAAACAGGTCATCGCGGAATTTTCGCTATAAATTTTTTTATACGAGGCTTCAGAAGCTGAAATATTCACAGAGAGAAGTTGAAATCCTAAGGAACATTGTGGAAACTTTTCAGAGATTGATTCACATTATTTTGGGAGGTAGGATCTGTGGAAGTTAGAGATTTTTCAGGCTCCCAAATTTCATCTCAAAGAGGTGATCATTGGAAAATATTCATAACTCTCTCTTTGAGAATCAGATTGGAATTCGGTAAAGAGTGGCCACAAGTGAACAGACTATAGCTTCCTGTCTATCAATTCCAAAGCCTAAGGATGAAACAATGACATGTGGCAAGTCGTACAAGTTCGCTCTACTGAACCAATCCATAATTAAGTCATTGTGGGAGATTGGACATAACGTTTCCTTGAAGAATCCAAATCAGGTCAGACCTATGGCATTTGAAAGAGGATTTAGAGGGCCACCTTAGGGCCAAATGCCAGATATTGAAGACCCAAAATCACAAAGATAATTCAGTTTCCATATCGAGCTCCTCAAAAGAAAAGAAAAAAGGTGTGTATTTTTTTTCCGAATTGCATAAGTCTTGTGTAAAAAATCTTTTTGAAGTGATTCCAAGGGCCTATTGAGCATATATTTCAGTATTGGGTTCTAAAATTCCTCCTAAAAAGAATTCAACACCCATTAAGCCCTCAAAATACTCTACTATGAACAATGAAGATGAAGAATTGCAACATGACCTATCAAAATTACAAGAGCAAGTGCACCAAATTTTACTCTCGCAAAGAGCAACAAAAAATAAAACGGAAGTTTTGAAGAAATGCATGGAAGCGAAGATGGATGGTTTGAAGAATAATATGGATGGTTTGAAGAAAGGTGTGGAAGCTAAGATGGAGGAAATGGAAGAAAAAATGAAAGATAACATGGAAAACATGAAGAATGATCTAAAACCAGACATGGAAGGTTTGAAAAAGTTGATACAAGAAATGATTCCTAATAGCAAAAAGATAGTAGAAGAAACTCATGATGAGAACAAAATAGATGTTAATCGTGATTTCATAAACTCTAACGTTGGATGGAAGAACCACCATATTCTAAAGATGGATATGAGGAATTTTGATGGCAAAGATCTCGTAACATGGATACTACAGATGGAGCAATATTTTGATCTCAATAATGTTCAAAACAAAAAAAATGTACGGATTGCAAATTTACATTTAGAACATAATATATTTGTATGGTATCGATGGCTTTGCTCCCGTAAGAAAATTGTCACTTGGTCAATTTTTATGGAGGAAATGATAACACATTACGAGGATAGAAAGAGCAACACCTTCTTTAGCCAATTGATAAATCTCAAACAAAAGGGTTCAGTGGTGGAGCACATTAAGGAATTCCAAAAATTGAATATAAGGGTAACTGATATTCCAGAGGAACACAGGATTTTTGTCTTCATAGGGACTTTAAAGGATAACATCCAACATGAAGTTCACATTTGGGAACCTGATTCATTGGAGAAGGCATTTAGGTTGGCAAGAAAAAGTGAATGTAAAATTATGGCAACAAGGAAGCCTGCCACTCACATCTATAAATATGGAAGTTTTCCTACTCCTAGACTTCCACAACCTACAAGGTTGACACCACAAAAATTGGAAGAAAAAAGAGCAAAAGGGCTTTGCTACAGCTGTGATAGAAAATACACTAAAGGTCATAAGTGTGCTGAGAAGAAATTATTTTACATAGATTGTGAAGAGGAAGAAGAAAATGAAAAAGAAGAGGATATACACCAGGAACCAACCCTAGAAGAGGAATAAATGAGTCTGACCATATCGTGTAATGCATTGGCAGGAATTACCACTCCTCAAACTCTCAACATAGAAGGACATATCAAGAAGAAAAAGGTAATAGTGTTGATTGATTCAGGTAGTACCCATAATTTTATTCATTGTAAGGTAGCCAAGGAATTGAATTGTTTCCTACACCCAGCACCAGAATGTCAAGTGATGGTTGCAAATGGAGGAACTATAAATTTCTCTGGAAAATGCCATAATATCAAGCTAACCATGGGGGAATATGTATTGACCAGTCCAATGCTTTCCATTCCTATGGGAGGTGCTGATGTTGTACTAGGAGTACAATGGTTACAATCTTTGGGGACGGTAGCTTTTAATTTTCAAGAACTTTTCTTGAAATTTTTTTCACAAGGAAAGGAAGTTGAATTACGGGGTATTGCGGGGAAGCCAGGAAGGATAATAAGCTCTAATGTCATGACAAAGCTTCTAAAGAAAGAACAGCGAGGCGTAATTGCACAATTATGCTCACTAGAAGTTCAAACATCAAAATCATCTATTTCTGCAGATCTCCAACAAGTCTTGGACAATCATTCCAAGGTGTTTGAAACTCCCAAAGGACTCCTACCTATTCATGATCATGATCATGCTATTCATTTGATTCCAGGAAGTGTTCCTCCAAACATCAGGCCTTATAGATATCCTTACTTCCAAAAGAGCGAAATTGAACGTATGATTGCAGAAATGTTAGAGGCCGGTATAATTCAACCTAGTCAAAGTTCTTTCTCTGCTCTTGTAGTATTGGTACACAAGAAGGATGGATCATGGCGAATGTGTCCGGATTATAGGGAGCTCAATAAGCTCACCATTAAAGATAAATTTCCCATTCCTGTGATTGATGAATTATTGGATAAATTACATGGAGAAAATTATTTTACCAAGTTGGATCTTCGTTCAGGATATCATCAAATTAGAATGAAGACTGAAGATATTCCAAAAACAGCATTTCGAACCCATGAGGGTCATTATGAATTTTTGGTCATGCCTTTTGGCCTTACCAATGCACCTTCTACATTTCAAGGGTTGATGAATTCCATTTTCAAACACTTCCTTAGAAAATTTGTGCTAGTATTTTTTGATGATATACTAATCTACAGCAGATCTTGGAAGGATCATGTTCAACATGTTGACAGGGTGCTCAAACTACTGCAGGAGAAACAATTATATGCAAAATCATCCAAATGTTTCTTTGGAGTACAAGAGGTGGAATATTTGGGTCATATTGTATCTCACGAGGGTGTTAAGGCAGACCCTAACAAAATTAAAGCCATTAAGGAATGGAAAGTCCCCACAACCATAAATTAGTTGCGAGGATTTCTATGGTTAACAGGGTATTATCACAAGTTTGTTAAGAATTATGGGAGAATAGCAGCACCTCTAACAACATTATTGAAGAAAGATGAATTTTCATGGATTCCTGAAACAACTAAGGCCTTTGAACATCTTAAAGATTCAATGTGCCTAGCACCGGTCTTAGCTACGCCATATTTCGCAAAAACATTTATTATGTAATGTGATGCCTCAGGAAATGGAATTGTTGATGTTTTAATGCAAAAAAGAAGACCCATTTCTTTTGAAAGTTGTCCAATAAAAGGAAAGTATTTACAGAAAGCTATTTATGACAAGGAAATTTTAGCAATACTATGTGCACTAAAAAAATGAAGACCTTACCAAATGGGAAGACACTTCAAGGTAAAAACTGATCATGATAGTCTTAAACACTTTTCGGAACAAAGACTATCTTCAAAAGAGCTGAAAAAATGGGTCACAAAGATGTTGGGCTATGACTTTGAAATAATCTACACAAAAGGGAAGCTAAATGTTGTTGGAGATGCACTCTCAAGAAAGAATGAAGAGGTGGAAGCATTTCTTTGTGTAATTTCTATTATCCAACCAGATTGGATAACCGAATAAAGGAATAAATGGAAGGACGAAGAAGTGTCGACACTCATTCAAAATTTGTAGCAAGATCCTAGTACATATGATACATTTAATTGGAAAAATGATTCCTTATGGTACAAAGATCACTTATATCTTTGTAAGAGTTCCTAACTAAAACAAAATATTCTTTTGGAATTGCACACTTCTCCTTTAGGAGGTCACTCAGGATTTTTAAAAACTTACCACTGGGTGAAGAAAGAATTTTTTTGGGATGACCTTAAATCTGATATTAAAAATTTTGTAGCGGAATGATTGGTTTGTCAGCAAAATAAAGTTGAGACAATTAAGACCTCGGGTCTTCCACAACCTTTATCAATTCCAAGTCAACGTTGGGAGGAGATTTCAATAGATCTTATCACAGGTTTACCCAAGTTTGAAGGAAAGAGTATCATCATGGTGGTAGCTGATAGACTTACCAAGTATGCACACTTTTGTGCATTATCTCATCCATTTAAAGCAAGTATAGTTGCTACTACATTTATGGACATAATTCAAAAGCTACATGGAAACCCAAAGATTATTGTGAGTGACAGAGATCCCATTTTTACTAGAAATTTTTGGACGGAGTTATTTTCTTGTTTGGGTACTCAACTAGCTCATATATCATATTATTATCCTCAATCTGATGCTCAAACTGAGATAGTGAATAAATTTTTGAAAGGATATCTTTGTTGTTTTGTATCTGATAAAAAAAAAAAATGGATCAAGTGGTTACCTCTCGTTGAATGGTGGTATAACACTTCCTTCCATACTGCAGCGAAAATTACCCCATTTATGGCAATTTATGGATGTCATCCACTGTCCATCACATCATATTTAAGAGAAAATTCTAAGGTTCAAGCAGTGTAAGATCACATCAAGCATCAACAAGAATTTCTCCAACTATTAAAGGATAACCCAAATTTGGCACAAAATCAAATGAAACAACAGTCAAATCAACATCGTTGCGAGAGAAGTTTTGATGTAGGAGACTGGGTATTTTTACGGCTACAACCATAAAAAAAAATGTCCTTCAAGAAAGATAAGAAGGATAATAAATTATCGCCAAAGTACTATGGTCCCTACAAGGTGTTGCAAAATATTGGTACTATGGCATGCAAATTGGAGCTTCCGTCTTCTTCGCGAGTGCATGTAGTTTTCCATGTTTCATGCTTAAAAAAGGTTATAGGTGAAAATATTCCAGTTCAAAAAATATTGCTAGAACTTGATGAGGAAGGAAAAATCATATTGGAACCTGAAGCAGTCATGAAAACAAGAACTCGACAACTACGAAATCGATCAATTTCAGAGTATCTCATCAAGTGGAAGAACTTACCCACTAAATATTCTACATGGGAGGATGAGAATTTTATACAGAAGCACCCATAGCTACTCAAGCGTTGAGGACAATAATTTTTTGAAAGAGAGGGGCATGTTAGGTCCCTATATTACTATTTTAGCCCCTTATTTCTATTAGTATAGCACCCTTATTTTTATTGTTGTACCCCTGTAACCCTAATATTGTTATTATTGTGCCCTTAAATTATTATTGTTAGGTTGGATAGGATTATATTGTGGCCCCATGGACTCCTATATATAGAAGGAGTTTTTGGTCATTTTTAGCATCCAAGTATTGTTCATTTATGTAATTTATTGGAGGTTTACCCCTCGAATTGGTTGATTTATAAGGCGTTGATCTCTCTTTTCTTCTATTTTTGGAGCTGGTTTCACAACACCCACTTTTCCCAAATTTATAGTTCTGGAGTTTGGATGAATTTAGTCTTCTAGAGTAGAATGATTTCTTATTCTTATGGACATCTCATAGATAATAACCACAAGCCAAAGAGGGCCCACAAGGCATGAAACAAAAACCACATGTTTTTTAGCACCAAAAACAAAAGCCACATGTATGAATGTATGAAATGTGAATCATTTGAGTCACTGTATGGTGGGGATACAATAAGTAAATATATATTTATGTTTGAGTATGTTTAATTTGGTTTTTAAATACATCAACCTTAAAAACAATATAGTGGAAAACTATAGGTGCAAGCAACACCTATTCTAATTAATCTTTGATCTTGGAGAAAATTCTCACCATATATATTTATATATAATATTTGGATGGAGGGGTGTTTTGCAAAGGATGATTAAATTTTTTGAAACAATTTTTTGTTTTGTTTAAAGCTTTCAAGTGTTCATTATGTGATTTGGAGATATGAATTAATTTAATGGAAATTTTATTATTTTACATTTGAATTATGTTCTTCTTTTTATAGACAATGAATCATGATGTTATTGCTTTGTGTATAATGATTTATTTTCTCTTTTGGGCTTGGGCCTTGGCACAACTTTTTAATAAAAAAATTCTTAATGGTTTTTATGAACATTACACTTATTTTACTTTGAATGTTTCTTACAAATATATTAATTCTCAACTCTTGGAAACTATTGATGCAGGTTTCTAGATCAATTTGAAATTTTACTTCTGGAATCTTTAGTGAGATGTAAAAAACCAATCCTGGGAAGAAACCATCAAGGAAAATGGATGTATTATCATACTTTCAAAAGCCTCAATCTAAGAATACACATTCTCTTCATGCTTCAAGCTCATTTGAACAATTTTTTACTAAGAGAGATGCTAAATATTGTGAAAATGCATCTAATCTCCATATGATGGATGAAATAATAGTTTCCTCAACTGATCAGGGTGAGATAAATGCAGTTTCAACATAAATTAGTGATGAAAATGTTAAATATTTTTCCTTGAAAGGTGACACAAACCATTCACGGAAAAGGAAAAAAGGAAAACCATGGACCATAGGTAGACAATTCCAAGATGATTGGGTCTCAAGTTTTCCATTTATTGAATAAATATCTCCTACAAGTGTGAATGAGGTTTTACAAGAAGTTACATGTATTGCGTGTAGTTGGAAAAGTTGCAAGGTAGTGAAATTTCATATGAAGCTAGATACATTACAAAAGCATGAAATAAAGGTGTATGAAAAGAAAACTGTAAATGGTAAAGTGAAATCAATTTTCAGATGGAAATATTTTGAGGAATGTTGACATATCCAATGTGTGGAAGAATAAAAAAAAATTAATAAGTAAGAGGAAACTTGAGGCAAGTGGAGAATCCATCATATCTCTATTTGAAAAGACGATGGGAAGACGTTTGTTATCCAACACGGTAAAATTGAGCATTGTATTTCAAATCTTATGTAAAGCTCATCCTATGATAGATTATCCAGATCACATGAAATTTCTATATTTTCTTCACGTGCCAAACTTTCCATCTTCTCATTGGTTTGTAACTAGTGGTTGGGAGTGGGAAAGATATCTAGCTCAAGTAGAAAATGATGATTTGAAAGAAGATATTGCCAATGCTAGGTTTTTGGAATTGCCTTTGGATGAGGTTACAACTATATATAATACTTCATGGATCTGCATGAGAATTTATATGGTTAATAACTATATTAGTAATTCCTATCTACTTGGGATTAAAAATATGAGAGAGACTTCTACAACTAGAAATATTTGTGAAATTTTTCTTAATATTTTGAAGGAAAGTGGTATGGATTATTTAATGATTGGAAAAAATTTGTTATGTGTTGGAGAAGATGGAGCATCGGTAATGCAAGGAAAAAGGAATGGCCTTTGTGTTAGACTACAACTATCAGCTTTGCCATATATGCTTAATATTCATTGTATGGCTCATAGGATGAAGCTTGCATTTAAAATAGTAAGCAATTTTCCATAAGTTTCAAAAGTTGAAGATCTTGTATGTGAGACTCATGCATACTTTTCTCGTAGTCCGAAACGATATTTATAGTTTCAACAATTTGTAAATGGTGCTACAGATGGAAAAAAAATACTAAAATATGTTTATACAAGATGGATCTCATTAAATGGACCAACTTAAAGACTATTTAGTGAGTTCAAATATTTGGTGGGGTTTATTTATGAAAATCGCTCCAATGTAGGCAAAGATCAAGATCTTCTTTTTCGACTAAGTGATATAGAGACATTATTGACATTGGCTTGAATTCTTCCTATGCTACATGAAATGAATTTCCTCGTTAAAATGTCTCAGAATCGCACAATGTATATTGTCGAATACACATATGCGAGAAATCCAACATGCCTTTCACTGGATAATTTGTATATGATGTTGGACTCTTTTACTGGTCCAAAGTTTACAAGTTGGACTAATATCATCAATATAGAAAATACTGAAATTTTTTTTTTCTTTTTTTTCTTTTTTTACGTTTGATGAAAAAGGCATATTATGTATCGCAGTGCGTGGGTATATGGTTTTGTTTCATTATATTAGTAATATGGGATGAATCACCAAATATTGCCCCGTGTCAAGAGACAGATTTGATAATATTGTGATTTCAGTGAGACATAATTTGATAGAAATTGCAAGATCACTATCATCAGAGATAAGAGAACGATTTCCTTGAGATGAATTATTGGAGGCCATGTGTGTGATATACCCTCAATATTGGAACAATTTTCAATGTCCAAGAAATTTAAAAGCCTATTTTCAAAATATATTATAATGTTTAGTAGACCACTTTTACAAGAATGTGTCGATAAATGGAGAACATATTGAAGGTATTTTAGATTCATCAAAATTGTGTCAACAAGGTGGATGCTTTGATGAAACAAAGATAGAAACAATATCCCTATTTTTGGAGAATCCTAATGAAAACAATGTTATAACAAGATTATGGACTACTTTAAGTGCTATCCAATACCTGCAAGAAAACATATCAAAATATTTCAAATTAGCATATTTGTGTCAAACCATGATTTTGGGATCAGTGGAGGATGAGAGAATGTTTAGTTCACTATCATTCTTGAAGTGAAATTTGAGGAACAATCTTGATAAACATGTGGATATATGTTTAAGATTGTATGTAACAAAGTATGACATTAAAAATTTTCCATATGAAAGAGCATTAGCGCTTTGGCGATTAGATTGTGATAAAAGGGCAGAAAACAATATAACAAATTTATCTAATGAACTTGATACACAACATCATATTTTGGAGGCTCATAATGATAGTTCAATTGGAGAAGATCATGTTCACAATTTAGAAAATGATGACCAAGATGAGAACCGGTAAATTGAAATGCCCTAGGACTCTTCTTTTGGTATACATGTTTCATTGATCATGTAAGATTACTATATGTAAAATTAAGGTAAAAATGGGTTCTATATTTTATATTTTTCATTGTAACATTGCAGCTACATTCATTTCATGCATTTTATTTTAAGATTGATGTTTCATATTTAATCCTTACATTTTTTGTTTCTTATTTGTGACAGGAAATGAAGTTGGATTTGATGAGGCTAGGACCTATTTCTTTTAACATAGATTGTGTTTGACTAGTATTAAATGATAAATAACTAATTTAACAAGACTAACGTAAAGCATCAATGAGCTCATTCAAGTACATGAAAATACCTTGATGTCTAGCTCTGACATCTTGTAAAATTTTAATGGTTTATATGTTTCTTGTGTTTGGGGAATTTTGTTGAGTTTCGAGTTTTATATTTTCTTGGAAAATAATTATTGATATTTGGAAATGTGTGATTTTATATGGGTGTTGGAAATGAAGCTAGGTTTGATATTTGACTAGAAATGAAGCCAGATTTGATGAATTTGGGACCTATTTCTTTCACATAGATAGTGTCCTAGTATTAAATGATAAATAACTAATTTAAGAAGTCTAATGCTAAGCAACAATGGGCTTATTCAAGAACATGAAATTGTGTTGATGTCTAGCTCTGATATCTTAGAAAATTTTAGCGGTTTTTTTGTTGCTTGTGTTTAGAGGATTTTGTTGAGTTTGAAATTTTTGGTTTGTTTTGGTCAAAGTT
Organism: Pinus albicaulis; assembly: GCA_034641835.2. Lineage (NCBI taxonomy): Eukaryota > Viridiplantae > Streptophyta > Pinopsida > Pinales > Pinaceae > Pinus > Pinus albicaulis. Next base: position 981,715,301 of record CM076582.1, on the reverse strand, counting down.
TTTTTTAGTCCCTTGAATGCTTACGGTTCTCATATCATGCATAGATCGATATATCTAGTTTTATTATTATAATTATTATTTTTTTATTTATATATTTCGTGGTTTGAGGAAATATATTTTATTTCCTTTCAGTTTGTGGGATGATTTCGACATCTTCACCTTTTAGAATATAGTAAAATATTTTTCTTATTATAATTTTTTATTGGAAAAGAATTATTGATATTTGGAAATTGAAATAAGCCCTGGGTAGCTAAGTGAAGAGAAAATGGTCTATGTACTAGGTTCTTGCACATTCATCGTAGGACACCTATTGGCATGAGACCAGCATTCCTTTTATACAATTACATGTTTTATGTCAAGGCGGAGTTGAGTTCACTGACCCAGAAATAACAGTGGAAGTTGATCACAATGCTAAGGAGATTAGAATGCTAGTTTCACCAACAACTGACCATTTCACCAATGCTGGTGGAACCAAAGGAACCACATTAGCTTATTATGATGCTTTCCAGATTTATCAGGGTAAAACCAAGGTTGTTTGGGGAAGCATGGAAGGTAGCAGTGGTGGAGAATTACAAAGAGAACCCCATGATGGGCTTCCTTTTTCCCTTTGGTATTTGGGCCTGCAAGATCTTCAGTCCATTGAAAAAGTTTTCAAGTCTCTACATGCTGCAGTGAAAGATGATCCTCATCTATGGAAAACTGTACATGTGGAGTATCCCCTAAGTGAAAGGCTCATTGATGATGCCCTCTTAAAACTTGATGAAAGGTATCAAGGTCAGTTACAAAAATTGACTTTAGTGGAGTAACTGAAAATTACAGATGATGGACTGAAGCAAGTATTTGACATCAGTCCAAAGCTTACAAAGGTTGGTATGTGTCTTTGCTAGTTTCTGATTTTGAGAAATCACAGAAAGATGAATTTTTTCTTGAACTTGAAATTTTGAAGACAACAGTATAATTACTTTCTGAATATATATTTTTTTCATTTTTGCATGATTATCAATTTCAAACAGTTCGATTCAGTTAATGTAATTGCATGGGTTTCGTGAAATGGAATTGTGCTTCCCGCAAAAGAATTTTCAAACTGGGTTACTAAATGGATGTGTTTGCATGTGAATTTAACCCCTAGTCTCCTTTAAATGCAATGATAAAAGGATAGAAACTTAAAATATTAGAAGCTTATTTTTTGAAGGAAATGTAGGTAGAATTTGCCCCAAAATGTTGAAACCTTCAAGGGAGGCACTAGCGCAACTCTTCCATTTTGTACTCCATGTTCTTATGTGTTTCAAATTTCTCTCGTACCTTGATTTGTCTTCTATTATTGCACACACTAGTTGCTCCTTCTCAACTTTCCTGACACATCTTAATTTTCATTAGATATCTCGAAACATGGGAAGGTAATGCATTTCTGTGAAAATGATGTTGCATGGAAGGTATTGCTTGTAGGTTGTTGTCTTGTTTACTTTTTCCATTATTTTAAAAACCATATTGTGCATTGATTGTGGAATTTTATTTTTTTTATAAAGTGTATTAGGTTTTCTTCATGCAATTATATTTTTATCTTACACTTGCTCAAGTTAAGCTCGTTAATTCATAAATTTTGTGTGAAATATCATTTTCTCTTGGTACTCCTACTCTGCCCTTTACTATATGTGGTGCACTTGTTTTTGGGCTTTGCAATTATGTTTTCCAAGCTTCACAAGGTTGACTATCAATGGAATTGTAAAAAATATCAAAGCACACAAAGAATGTAGCATGCATGGATTGAAGCAGTTGAGAATTAATGGTCTTTTTGGGATAACAAGAGAGCACCTTAAGAAGTTTATTAGCTTTTGGATGGCGGTTTATAGTAGAAGTCTCATTCATTAAAACCATGGTTTTATCCTAATGGTCGCTATTATTCACTTTCATATCATGATGACATTAAAATTGATATTTAAGCTTTCCCTAGATGTGGGGATGAAAGGCTTCTTTATGACTGCACCAATAAAATTTTCCAAAAGAAAAAAAACCAAACAGTTAGTGTTGGGATTGTACATTTTGTATTGTACATTGTGACGAGTGTGGAAGGTGTATTTATGGTAGTGAATATGAAGAAATATTTTGTCTCGATATGCTCTGTGTTGACTACGTACAGGCTTCTCAACTAGCAATAATCATAAGAGCTTGTCTGTGGTAAATACACATTATCAGAATTTTAGCTTTACTTTAGGCTGCAATGATTTTGGGCTATTACTTGCTTGTAATTTGGGTCCAAAATTGATTTTTTTGTTCCTATCTCAGGGATCTGTTGAAGACAAAGAAAACAAATCGTCATATTTGTGTGTTTTGAGGTGCACATATTAGTTTTCTTTATTTCTAGAATCAAAGGTATATCGAGGACATAAAATATGAAGAAATTTTATTTCAATTTTTGTGAGAAGAAGCCAACAATAGTTTTTCCTTTAGGAAATTTTGGAGAATGTTAGAGAATGTCAAGGATGAAGTGCATGTTGAAAACTAAAGCAAAGTATTGTGAATAATACCCCTAGATAAGTATATGAGTTGGTGATCTCGATCTCTTATCCTTTGAGAAAGAAATTTTGATCAAGGAGGAATTACTTCAACACGTTAAAGATGATGACTTTGGTTTTTACCTAGGTTGACTGTCAACTGATAAAGATCACAGAAAAGGGCTAGGGCATCGAGTTGTCTTTGTAACATTTTTGGGGATAAGACTAGAAGGGCGACATCATCTACAAACATCAAAATATAATATACTCCAATAATCCCCTACACTATTTGGATGTGCACAACCAAAAAATAATGTATATTCACGATAACTGTCTAAACACCAAACACATATCTATCTTATGACCTACAGAAAAATTCACAACAAGGATTCTCTTTGGAGATACATGGATCAATGGGAAGGATGGTGTCTTATGTGATTGTAAAAAGGGCCTGGATAGAGACACTATTGCAAGGCTCTCATGGGTGGAGGTGAGGGGTCTCCTCAAGATCTCATGAATATTCATATTAAGGTGGCACAACTCTCTGCCTGTAACTTATTGCTTCTGCATGTGAGCACTACAAAGGAGGGAGTTGATCATCATGTTGTGTGCGTTGATGTGAGTTATTCTAAGGCTCCTCCATTTGAGTCTGTTGTGGGTGGCAAAGCTGACAAGTCGAATTGTGCCTTGATTGGATGAATTTGCAACATCAAAGATTCTTTATTCATCATCACAGAAAATCTGTTGTTTCAAGTGATATTGTTGTTGAAGTCATATAAGGAAGCCTCTTTACACTCTCATTGAAAACATGCAAAAAAGTATGTGAAAATCCCTTGAAGTTGAAGATGAATCAATGGAAGAGCTATCTATAAAAATCATTTTGAAAATATTTTAATGCAAATTCTAGTTACTGGAAGGAGCATACATATTATTCCCTTATTTCATTACGAAATTGCAGAAACAAATTCTTCCTTGAAGTTTGATTTTTCCTTTAATAAAATCAATGTTTTTGTCAAGGGATTTTATGCTCAGTTTGACCAATGGTTGAATCAGCAGTCCAGAGTTCACATGCTAGACAATTAAATAGGTCAGCAATTCACCATTAGAAGGCTCAAAATACAACATCAAAATTTTTACGAAGAAATATAGTGCAAAAACGGTGATTTAAGGGTGTTTTATGAATGGAATACTTGTTAACATTCTTTTTAAGTGATGAGAAAATGTCTCCAAGGAGTGAGGAATGTGAATTTGTTGAGTCAATTAACTTAGCTTTTGTTAATGAATATGAAGAGGGTGGATCCGATTCTAGGCTTTTATCTAGATTTAAGAAGTCCTTGAGTTGTGGAACTTTGGTTGCAGCTAATCTTGTCATTGAAGGTATCCTTCATCTAGACTCTACAGGAAAAGTAGTTGGTAACAATTGGATGATGACTAGTATATCGAGTCTGGAACTAATTCCAAATTTGATTGAGGATCCATCTTCTTTAGACTTTGATCACCCTTTGCAACAAACTTCCATGCAAAGTCTTCTTTGATGGAAAATAATAAAGGTAGCACGAGAGAGGGGAGAACCATATTTGAATAAGGCATGCAAAGAAGAGGGTGGAGATAATATTTATTTTGATCGCAGACAATCAAGCCTTCCTACACAGCTACCCCCCCAAGCAATGGTACATATTCTTGTCTCTTATAGTTTTTTATACTCCTGAAAATATCACTCTACACAATACATAAATTTAATATAGGAAAGGTTCTGGTGCAATACTGATGCATGCTTTTACTATTTTTTGGAATATTTTATTGCATTATTTTGGTGCTACAATCAACGATTGTGTATCATGTATGGTAATGTGTTTGGCCTGAATGCTTGTGATTACAATTTGGAATCTTCGCATTTTTAAGTAAAACAGATCAAACATTTTTTTTTTTTTTATGAATTTATGTTTATTTTTTATCCAGTGGATATGGTTGGTGACTTGGGTTCGTTTTAATCGGGCTTCACCATGTGGCCCTACCTATTGATATACAACTCGTCGCTTGATGTTTTCTTCCCTTATAACTATGTCACATTATTCATACCATAGCACAAAGTACTAGTGTAATACTAGTGGGTGCTTTCTGCTTTTGGCATTTTTGAGTGCTTCATTTGGTACTACAAACAAGTTTGGATCTATGTTAATTAGTTTGGCATGACTCAGGAGTGTTTGAGATATTTTGTTTGGATTGAATACTTTTTATTAGAGTTTGATGCTTCTAGATATGGATTATTTTCAAGTATTGAATTTACTTCAACATCAATTTAGAAACTTATATAACCCTGTTTTTTTTTTATTCATTTGTGTTTAACTATATCTTGCAAGATCTGATAGATATTGATATCAATATCTCTTTATCTGTTGCAGGTCAATGAGATTGATTACAGTGTAGCTCTGAACATGTCTGTGTGTTTAGACTTTGGAGATGAAAACTTTACCATTAGTAGTTTGGAACATAAAGTACTGGTTAGTAGAGATGGACAAATGAAGCTATCAACTAAAGTATTTTTTGCTTTAGTTGACCAACAAAGTGAACATGTTGCAGGGGAGAATGTTTGTATTTCTTTGATAGCAATTATTGTTGACTGGTTACAAAACAACCCCAATTTTATGCCAATAAAATTATGGTTCGACACATTGATACGTGAAGGATATCTGGAGTGGAGGAAGTTATGGGAACTAGAGGAATATAGAGAGAGGTTTTTTGATGGGCACTTTGACTTGGAAAAAATATTGCAGTCAAACACGTTTTATAACTGGCATTGAACCTCCACATATTTTTAAATTGTGGCAATTGTTTTAAGATTAGATTGGGATCTAGAGGCTCTGAATTGGTTTTGATTGTATAGATTATTTATTTTAACATTATTTATTATGAACACAAGTGCAAATGCTCTTGTGTGATGTTCCAGTGATATTTCAGTATTGTTTGTAAAGTTTTTTTTTTTCCAATGAAAGCTGGCATCCCCTAAAAGTTAGACAAGAAGGTGGGTTGGAATTTTTGGCTGGCTCTGAGACTCAATAGTATCATAATAATATGAAACAGAATTAGATGTTAGTAGAATAGTATTTTGAATTGTGATAGTTACATATTAATACTATTGTGTTGTTAAATAATAGACTTTATTAGACAATAATGTGGAAGTTAAATAAAATCTTTGCCAATGACAAATTGTTGAAATAATTATTTAGTCTCATATTCTACTTCATTTTTTGTGATCCTTCGAGTGTCAAAGCACCTTTTATTAAGAAACTTTTCCTCCATGACATATCATTCTTGTAAGTTAATCATAAATTTTTAGATTTGTTTTACTTACTTTTGATGATGGGTAGTTCCAACAAATGGAAATGCTTAGTTGGGTTTAGTGTTTATCCTCTTTATACAGGATTTACTTCTGATAATATATTTTTATGCCCTATGCAGACATTGTTCACTTGCATGGAAATGCTAAATGGAGAATGCTTGGTGGCGTTCTTGTGAATGTGCGTTGTAACTCTTTGTAAAAATATAGAATGTTTTAACTGTGATTTTCACTTCATTGATCTATTTGCAGGGGCATAGTGGTACATGTAGTTTTTTAGGTGCAGGAGGATGAATTTGGAAGTGATGATGATGTTGGTCATAAAATACCAGCACCAAAGAAGCGAAATAATCGTCTCCTTTGAATTTTGCTGCCTTTTTGGGTGCTTTTTGTTGGAAACCATCTTTGTTTCTATCTATGCACTATAATTCATACGGTAAGATAATATTTAATTTAAGAAATCTGGTATATAAGAAATGTTATATTATTTTCATAATTAGTTATAATAATGTTGACTAGAATTACAAACCCCTGCTCATGTAGCACACCTCTTTAGCCATGGTTCTAAGGCCTCGGCAGAAGACTGACATCATGTAAAAGGAAACTGTTAATATAAGATATCAAGTCTAATCTATTAAATAGTAGGTAATATCCTTGTGACAGTATGTTATAATTTTATGTTTGAAAAGTATTTTGAGATAACCACAAAGTTGGAACATGATGGAGATTGTATTTGTTTTTCAGTCCCTCTAATCAAACCTTAAGCAACACAACATTCATACGTTAAGGCCTTCAAAATTTCCTATAAAGTGAAGCATGTGTGATTCAAATTTTTAAATCATTTAATTTGTTACATCGTACATTTTAATTTTTACATCCTATATATATATACTCTTGGATGATTTTTTTCATCTTTTATTTGGTTGGTAAGAGATGGTCAAGTGCATATAAGGAATATTTGGATGGAGGAAGTTGGACCATCATAATAATGATTGAAGCAAGAAGATCAATATGAAGGAGTAGTTGTTGCAATGGACTCCGATGAGAAAAATGCCAAGTATGGATACAGATCATGCCCCTTTGTTGTATCAACGGATTTTTGTTCATAGTGTAAAATAGGGACAAGACAAAACATTGTCTTAAGTAGGAAGAGGTGAGCTTCAAAATCTATAAGGATGATGGGTTGAGGAATTAGCTACTTGTATTGAACAATGCGACAAAGGAGGATGAACTCTAGTAAACTAGGTACCCAAACCTTGGAACCATTTAGAACTCTGGGTTGGGCCAAGAGTGTGCATGGGTGACATCTTGGTAGATATGTCTTGAAACATATTTGAGAAACACTACCTCTCAATAAGTGCCAAGGACCGGTAGCCCTTGTTGAGTCAGGGCTGAAGTGCATGTTGCAAACTAAAGCGAGGTGTTGGAAATATTGTCATTGATGGCAAAGGAGAAGACATGAGTAGCACTCGAACTATCACTAAGGAAAAAGAGCAAAGAAGAAATAACAAAGGCAGCAGAGAAGAAAATAAGTAGAGGCAGCAAAGAAGCAGAGAGGAAGCAGAGGAGAGAAAAACGCACTCAAAAAAGAACAAGCTCAGGAGGAACAATGTGGAGAAACCAGTGTCACAGAGCGGGACTGTGTAAGCAAATGGAAAATAGACCAAGGCAGAGAAGTCTTTGAAGAAATCCAAGTGAGGTGAATGAATGATCATGATTATATCGCAACAGCAAAGGCAAGAGATGGATGGTTGAGATTAAAGTAGGCAGAAGAGGTGAAGAAGAGCCACTGGAAGGCAAGCGGATAGTGGAGATTTTATCACAAATATGAAATGGGAGAATGGACGGTCCCAATTTCATCGCATCTGACCATAATATTTTAGCGCACATCACAATCGGCGGGTAGAGTAATGAAGAAGAGATGCGAAGTTACGATTGCCGATATTGCGATGCGATCACATATCGCAATCGGAAAAACATAAAAGGAATTGGCAAGTGAACATCCAAATATGTGATGGTGCGATATCCGTCCAATCTACCACAGTTAAGATCTAACGGTGTTTTCATAGCGTAATGTATCGAGATTAGCAAGGTACAACACCCTGTGGGCCCGAGCTTATTATTTGAAGTTTGGGGTTTAATATATGTTATGAGGTTCAGTTATATGGTAATTTGTCAACTGAAATCACATGGGTTAGTCAAATTTAAAGTTGGTGAGAGTGCAACGGAATGCGATGACCATCGGATTATCGTCTATGGAATGTGATAAGCTATTAGCCGTCCGATGAAATGGATGGATGGGTTAGTTGAATATGCTGTGGGACCAACATTAATGTGTGGTGGTGTATGTTTTAACCAAGATCGAACTTTGAACGAATGAAATAAAATGATAAGTGGGCCCGAGTACATTGCGACTGGTGAATAAAGGTGAGTTAATAGATCATCAGGTCCGCAGGGCCATCGCATCGGTGTAGAGGCAGAGCAATGGAACAAGCCATTGAAATTTGCGATTGCGACGGTTTGATTTAATCGCAACCGTCTGATCCCAATTAACGAAAACCATTAGATCTACAGTGAACCGTCGCATCAATGGAGAACAAGAGACGCGAGAACCAACTATTGGAGGACGCGATAGCGATAATGCGATCTGTCGTGCATGTGGGAAGTCAAGTGGGACCCTTCACATATCGCATCAGCGAGAATCAGTGCTTGAATACGATAAATACTGGACCTAGAATGTTATAGAGCTACGTAAATGATCCATCGAATCCACAGAACTCCATCGCATCGGCAGAGAACAACATACGCGAGAGAGCGGACCATTGAACCTTACAATTGCGATGGTGAGATTTAATCGCAACCGTCTGACCCCGATCAACTGCAACCGTTGGATCATGAGTTTAGTGGGGCCATCGGAGGTTCATCGCATTGGCTGACATCGCATCCGAGTTATCGCATCGGTGATCTCACATCACATCCGCGGAATGGAAGAGAAAAGGAATGACAGTTTGAACGTTTCGATTGCGATTGAGAAATTGAATCACACCTGTCAGATCTAATGAATGATGGACGGCAGATATGTGAGTTGGCTAATAGCTGGTGGGACCCTTCACTCATCACATCAGTGGTGATCAGTGGCCAAAAGCACATCGGACTACTGAAGATTGCGATTGCGATAGTGCAATGGAATGTCAACCGTAGGATTGGGAAACTTAAATGAAGCGGAGTGCGATGACCGTTAGATCTGAAAGGTGGATGTGCATGTGGATACGCCCGTTTTATGAAGAAAAGACTAAGTGCAGGCTAAAGACTCAGGTGTATAAAAAAAAATATGAAGGCAACAGAAGGAGACTCGGGTAAGTGACCCGACACAGAGTAAAGGAGCAGGTGAAGGCTAATCGCAGTGGGCACGAGCAGATGAGTTGAATTGGGAAAAAGGTGATTATGCAGAGCAATCATAATATAACAGCGGAAACTGAAAAAGACAGTGACAGTAGCAGAAAAGACAAACACACAGCAAGCCAAGGGTCGAAAAAGGGCTGAGTGAAATTGATTTATGTAACTGTAAATGTGAATGTAAATGATTTAAAATTATTTTTATTGTATGTGATGCAAAAGCAAGTCTCTGTGGGAAAAGAAATACCCCACTATAATATTGAAATGTATACATATTGTTATATTTTTCCGAATGTGTTAGGCAAGAAAACGAGAAGTTGGAAGGCATAGAGTCATACCTATTCACTTCAAACTCCCTGTGGAATACAAACATTCATAAGGAAATCTCTATAAATGAAGTCACATAGATATGCAAAAAGAGGTTAGAGAATGGAGAAAGGGGTCTGAGAAGTGTAAGGAGAAGAAGGAACAGATAGAGAAGCTGTGAAGATCCAGAGATGATATAAGGCAAATATGAAAGCTGGAGGACAACAGTGAAGAAGGAGGAAAACAAAGCTGATATCCAGGTAAATCAGCATATGATTTTATTGTAAGGTGAGGAAGTTGGTGCTTCCATATCAAGTTGTAGCTTGATAGATGTCAGTTGTAGTTGGCTGAGGTAGGAGCCTCCTATAGGTTGTAGCCAGCAGAAAATAGATGGGAGTTGGAGCTTCCTTGCAAGTTGTAGCTTGCATAATTGAGGTTGTAGCCTCCTGTAGGTCAGAGCCTACAGAAAATTAGTGGTGAGAGGGAGTTGGAGCTTGCCTTTGCATCACAACAACAATAAGATGTGGTTTTCTCCCTTATGGGTTTCCACTTATATCCGGTGTCTATGTGCATGATGATTATGTGTTGATACTCGGTATTTAGTCTACTTAACACCTGTTGCTCACTTATTAAGATTGTTGTTTCATTGTACTTTAAGTTGATCATGAAATGAAGATGTAAATAAGTGTAAAATAAAGTCTTACAAAACCATGAATGCATTAAACTGATTCACCCCCCCTCTCAATTTAACTAAGGGTTCAATAATTGGTATCAAACAAGGTTCCTTCTGTATCATTTTAACAACTGGAAGGAGATCCTAGGTCCCTAGGATGGCTAGTCTAGAAGGATACTCAACAAATAAAGCCCCTTTGTTCACCGGTACAAAGTATGCCTTCTGGAAAATAAGAATGAGGACGTACATAATGTCTCTAGGAATAGAAGTTTGGGCTTCTGTGGAATTGGGATATGCCCCAAAGGAGTCTGACTCAGAGAAAGATGCCAAAATAGATTTTGTAGCTAATGCAAAAGCCATGAATGCTCTCGTAAGTGGACTATGTGAGGCAGAATTTATCAAAGTAATGCACAACAAGACTGCCAAAGAAATATGGGATATATTAGAAAGCATCCATGAGGGAGAGAAAAAGGTGAAGATATCAAAACTACAAGTCTATAGAGCTTAGTTTGAAAATATAAAAATGAATGATGATGAAGACATTGCCAGATTTTTCTTAAGGGTTGCACAAATTGTGAATAACATGAAAACTCTAGGAGAAACCATAAAAGAATGTGTAATTGTTCAAAAGATTCTAAGATATTTACCATCCAGCTTTAACCCCAAGGTTTCTGCCATAGAAGAAATAGCTGATTGGGAAACTCTGACCATGAACCAATTACTTGGAAACTTAACAGCCTATGAGATGAGACTGCCACAGAGGAAGTCAAATGTGAGGGAGCTATCCTTTAAGACAGAAAATAACAAAGAAGAAAAAGAAGAAATATTCTCTTTCTCTGATTAAGAAGAGGCCAAATTTTTCAGAAAATTGGATAGAGGCTTAGGAAAATATAAAGGTAAACTTCCATTTAAATGCTTTAACTGTGGAAGATTTGACCACTTTGCTTCTAAGTGTCCTCATAAGAAAACAAAGAATCACACTTAAGAAACAGAGCAAAAAAAAACAAATAATTGGCAGAAAGGGAAGAGATTCAATAGAAAATCATTTTATGCTTAGCAAGACAGCAGTGCATCTAAAAGCTCAGATGAATCCTCCAATGAAGAGGGAACCTCTGAATTTGTATTATGGCCACGGAAGAGCTTGAAGGATTCCTTCTAGAAGATGAGGAAGAAGGTGAAGTTGATCTTGAGGGGGAGCTAAGAAGTGCCCTAGAGGAAATAGATCTTAAACTAAAGTGCAGAAAACAGAAAGACATTCTCCTCAAATATGTAAGAGAAGAACAAAATGCAGAAGACCTTATTTAGTTGAAAGTAGAGCTTGAAGAAGCCAAGAAGGTAGAAGACACTCTACTTAAGAAAATTGAGGATAAAATTTAGAAGCAAGAGAAATTGTAAGAAGAAGTAGTATGCTTAAGAAGGAAATTAGAAAATTCCCAAAGGAAATTGTCAATGAACTCTTCTCAAATGACAAGATCTAAATAGTTCAATAAAATTCTAAATGCTCAAAGATGTCCCTTGATAAAGACTGGGATAGGCTACGAAGGAGAAAAAAGTAAGTCCAAGGAAGAAGATTACAAAAATATCATTTTTGTAAAATATGTTAAGGACAATGAAGCAGCCTAGAAGGTTCCTACAGAAGTAGAAGCCTGCAATGAAGTAAATAGAAACAAGAAGGAACCTCAAATGACAAAGAACGAAACAAATAAATATTCAACTAAAAAAGGCTCATATACTCCTGAATATATAAAATTTGGAAGCTATAAAAGGAGATTATTCCCCCCATGAAAATTGTCACTTGTTATCCCTGCATACTATCATAAAAGGAGAATCGATTCCAACCAGCAAAGGATGAAAAAAGTGAAAAGACTACCTCAAGCAAACAAATGGAGAAGACAACCCTTCATCATATACGCTAATTGCTTTTATGGGTATTGTTTTTACTGTAAGGAGTTCAGCCATAAAGCTAAGGAATGCAGAACGAATGGAAAAACACTGATTTATGGAAACTCAAGGAGATGGATGAACAATGGAGAATTCACTCTGTTACACAATAATTTGTCATTGTCCCTGCAATCCCCCATCCCGCACATGGGAGGGCTTATTCTGTGACCTGTGAGTAGTGACATAACCTAAAACCACTTTCATGGCATCCCCCTTGACAAGGACAATTATTCCTCTGAAGACAATTTCTTGTGAAAAGCCCTAAAAATAGCCTTTTTAGCCTTGGCGCGACTAGCCAGTTCAGCCCTCGCGCCAATGGGGGAAATCCACCAAAGAGGGCGCGCCAACTTGTGCTCTGTTCCAGTGTATCACCTGCGCCAGACTTAATAAGGAGTGTTTTTTAAAATAAATGGCAGAAGTTTGATTCCAACCAACTCTTGAATGGGTCTCTAAAATGAATTGGGAGGTTTGGCTCTGGATCTCCATGTAGGGGAAGTGATTTTCCACCTATCATGGAAGCTTCCTTGAGGATAGGGCCAATCCCACCATTTTAGGGATCCCAACTCCCTTTTCACCATCTATATAAGCTTGTCATTTTCCCTTTGCAAGCTAGCCTGAAGAGAGCTGAATCAATTGTAAGGAGATTATTGTCAGACAGCCGAAGAGTGAGAGACTTGTCCTTTTCCCGACGAGCTTTACTGAGACGTACTCCTTTGTCGACCCGCCGAAGGAAGATCCAGTTTCAGAGCTTAGGTTGTATCTTTCTTTGTTCTGATTAATAATAAATGACTTCGATTATGGTTCCACTCAGATGTTCATGTTTTATGTTATGAGTTGTATCTTCTCTGACTGATACATAATTGCATGTATTAGGTTTTACACTTGTTTGTTTGTTGTTTCTTCTTGTACATGTAGGTGTTCGATCGCATCAAGCGGGAGAATTGTGATATGCCAAAGCAAGGGACGAAAGTGCCATCTTCTCCACAAACGATGGCAGTGTAGGACTTAAGGTAGGCCTCTTGTAGCATTTTGGTCTTTTGCAATTAGGAACTTGCGTCTTAGCGTGACTCGGTTGTTGCTAGACCCGATCTGGGCTAGTAGGGATCGCCTCTATCTGCATAGGGGACTTACCTCTCCAACAAACTGGCAACTCCACTGGGGAGACATTGATTGGAGTTTTTCTTGTCTTTTTGGTTGATTTTGTTCTTTGTCTGCTTGATCAGCTCTTGTGGTTCACTCTTTTTTAGTATTAAACTTTTGTTTAGCCTCACCATCCCTGATCTGCTTCTTGATTGCTCTTTTTCATCCTTTCCATTAGTAAACTTGACTGGCATAGTTTTTTCCCTAACAGTCGCGCCAGCTCGCGCATGCTACTAGTTTATCACCTGCGCCAATCCTGTTCTGGTGCTAGTTGCAGCCTGACAGTCGCGCCAATTCTGTAAGGTGCTAGGGTTTGCTTCTTTTTGAGCTTTCCAAGCTTGGTATGTGGTTTTTATATCACTTTTTCGACTTCCTGAGTGTTTTGGAGCCTTGTTTGACTTACTGTGACCTTCATCCTCTGGTTGTTTGCCCTCTTCTATCAATTTTACATTCTAGCCCTAGGGCATCTAGGTGCTCTAGTGTGTCGAGCCTCCCGTGGGAGTTTTTGGTCCTCGTTTGATCAATCAATTTCATTATTGCTTCTCTTCATTTGTTTGGTGGTTGTCCACTATTTTATTGCATTATTTGAGTGATTGGCTTCTTCTTCATTCGAATTCCACTTTGTCACGTTTTGAGCCTAGATTACATGGTTCATTTGAGTCTTTGGGATTTCTCTTTGATTTGAGGGACTTCTTTGTCAATTTGAGATATGATTGTGTGTTCGGAATTGAGTGAAATTTCTTGTCTTTGCTCTTTTGCTATCACTTCTCAAATTATTCTTTCCATTAGTTTCCATTCTGTTTAGTGCATTTTTCTTGTAAACATTGAAAATGCAAAAAATCTCTTTTTCTTTCGATTAGTTAATGTAAATTGAATATTTTCTGTGTTATTAGTGATTTGTAACTCTGAAAGAAAAGCTTTTAGTTTTCATTAGCATGCATTAGAGACACTAGTGGTTGTTTTGTGATCATTTTTTATTGTGTGAAAGCTCTCAACCTTCCCGTAGTTATATATTCATTGAACGAAATGATACATTGTGGCATGTAGTGTGTATTTAGGAGATTTTGAGACATAACATTTGGTAGGGCCTGGAAATTGAAACATAATTGATGATCAACCATAAAATTTATTCAATTTACCTTAAGGCGGCATTGAAACATTAATGAGATATTTAGAGGTCTAGGCTAGTGACGTGTTCTGGCGTCGTTAAACCTAGTAGCTGTCGTTCGCCTCTTGGCTCTAGACAACACTAGTATGGACTTGTGCTCCCCGTACCGTCGCGTATATAAAGGGAGACCCCACTAGGTTTCTATCCTTTATCTGTAGGAAGCCGAGTCTGCTGCCTTATACCCATGATACACCGAACACAGCATTTGGGGAGATTGCCTGCACGTACGTCAAGTCTTTGGTTGATTTCTCTTTCATTTTGAAACAAAGGTGTATATTGCAATTCACGGATATCTGGTACACCCTTTGCCTAGATTACCAGAGTAGTCATTTTGATCTTTTCTGACTCTTTAAATTTGAAAGGATCATCAAGCACTTGTCCTTTCACGCTTGTTTCAAAACTGAAAGAGATAGAGTCACCTTTTGTCTATTTCTTGACTCTTAAAAGATGAAACAACAGAGTTTTGTTTCAATGTTTTAAAAATTAACTGCCCACAAAATATTCCTAGTTAAAGTTAGTTTCCTTAGGGTGTTGTTTCGAAGGTCATTCTAAATGGAAACTTTCCCGGAGCTCACTAACCAAGGAATCCCCTCCGAGGGGAATCCTGGTCCTTTTCCTCCTTTTGTAAATGTTGGTGCTCCTTATATGGCAATGTTGTCCCTTCCTGGGTTAACTGTTGGGTTGCCTGTTTGGTTGTTTTCAACCTCTGTGGTCCCGAATGTCTCGGCTACTGTTCAATCATTTCCTCCACCTAAACAACATCATGTTGATTCCAAGGTGGACCTCTCCCCTTCTTCGCCTGGTGAAAGTCTGGATTCGAGTAACCAGGTGGCTAAGAAGAAGACGAAGAAGACAAAGAAGAAGAAGTCTGATAAGAGAGAGGCTAAAGCTGCATCTACTGCTTCTGAAACATCTCCTCTTGATAAACCTCCCAACCCTCCACATAAAGTCAAGTTCCCTTGCATGTTGTGCACGGGAGACCATCTTCTTTGAGACTACCCTGGAATTCCCAAGGTGCTCGAAGCATGGTCCAACGGTCGCCCGCCGTTGCCTTTGGCTTCTGGGAGTCAGGTTGGGGGCACGTCTTCGGCTGCTACTGGTAAGACTCCTAAGAAGTAGGGTAATATTACCGATCCCTGTAAGTTGTGTGAAGGGCACCATGCCATTCACCTTTTTCCATATATGGATGAAGCCAAGAGAGTTTTGGACAACTCGGTTGTTTCTTCGTCGTGCCTTCCGGCTGGTTACAAACAGCTTTCTTTGAGTCCTCCACCAGTTGAGCCTATGATTGGTGAAGAGTCATCCTTGGCCGATCCCGCTCCCTCGGAAATCTAAATTCAGGAATCCATTCTCGACCAACCATTGGTTGTGGGATCGATTGAGCTGGCCCCTTCTACGGTGCACTAGGTTTTTTCCGTCGAGAGTGGATCTCATCCCCCTCAGGTTCTTCTTGTTTCTTCATATTCTTCAGACTTGGAGAAGGATTCTCCTGTCCCTATACCTCAAGAAGTTTCTCCTCCGCCTCCCGTGATGGAGGTCATGGAGGATACTCCTCCCGCCTTCGAGATAGAGGTTGTGGAGGATGCTCCTTCTTCTTCCATAACACCAGGGGAATACCATCTCGGTTCGATGGTAGCCCCTTTGAGTAGTTTGGTCGCTTCCTTTGACTGGAGTCGATTTGCAGGATACCGCCTTCCGTCTTATGTGCCTTTCAAGATAACGGTACAGGCCTTTGGTTTGGTCATACCCAACACCATTATAGACTAAGTCACGTCTGTTAGTATTTTATCCTCAATTACTTAGCAAGATTTTGGTTCGTCGTTGCTTGTGCCCGTTACGCAGAATCTGTTGACATTTAACAGAAGAAATAGTCAACCATTAGGGAACCTTCCAAGGTGACCTGTTACTTTAGGAGGTAAAATCATCCATATGGACGTGATGGTTGTTCCAGGCCCCTTGGATTTAAATCCGCTTTTGGGGTGCGATTACACCTATGCCATGGGAGCAATTGTCTCCTCCCTTTTCCATGTGGTCTGTTTTCCACATGGAGGACGGATCGTGACCATTGTTTAGCTTTCGTTCTTTGGTCCTAATGTGGAAAATAGCCCGCCATCATCCCTTCCTATTTTTTATCCACCCATTGCATCTGCCCACCGTAGGTCAACTATGTGGCTACCTACCTTGTGCCTGTACTCAGTGATAGTGTCGTTGTACACCGTGTACTAGGGGCATTAGGTCCAGACTTCCAAGATGTTGTCTTTCCATCAGACGGGAAAATCTTGGCAGCCATGACTTTTTATTCACTATGATGAGTTGTCTTCAGAGCACAGTTCATTTTCTTGTGTCAAGCTCCTTAAAAAATGAAACAAGGTCATTGGAGTAGAGTTCCTTGTCTTGTGTCAAGCTCCTTAAAAATTGAAACAAGGTTGTCGGAGCAGAGTTCCTTGTCTTGTGTCAAGTTCCTTAAAAAATGAAATAAGGTTGTCGGAGCAGAGTTCCTTGTCTTGTGCCAAGCTCCTTAAACCATGAAACAAGGTGTCCTGAGAATAGTTCTTTAATGTGTCAACCTCGTTAAAACAATGAAACACTTTCCTGTTCAATTCGAGTCTTTGATAAGATCTCGTAAAATCCCAGTCGAGTCTTTCTCTTGATCTCGTATTTTGAACCTTCACTCCATCTGCCTTTCATATGGACTAA
Source organism: Pinus albicaulis (assembly GCA_034641835.2). Lineage (NCBI taxonomy): Eukaryota > Viridiplantae > Streptophyta > Pinopsida > Pinales > Pinaceae > Pinus > Pinus albicaulis. The sequence continues at coordinate 981,698,151 of CM076582.1, read as the reverse complement.
ATATTGGGGGGCATGTACCTTGAATTGAGTCACCATGCTGGGGGCATGCTTACTTTTTCAAGCATAGTTTGTTTCCGTTTCAACCTTGTGTAAAAATTAAACTAGTTTCAAACATAGTTTATCTTTGTTTCAAGCTTGTGTAAAAATGAAACCAACTTCAAACAGAGTTTCCTGATTTCAAGCTTGTGTAAAAATGAAACCATTCCCATTTTACCTCTTGTGATTGCCATTTTATCAGCCTGTTTTTGCCAGATGAACCTTGGTTTTCTCACTCCATCGTCACTATCTACTTGGCCGATCATATGCCTTCACTTGGTTGTTTCACCCAATCCTGAGGAACTGCTGCGATGAGTGGTTTTTTTAGCCAGCCTCTTAACCTTTACTTGTTCTGAGCAGTTCTACCATTATCGGAACCAATAGCTACCCTTTATACCACTCGTTCCTCCAGGAGGATTCATCTTTCAGCTCTTTTGTGACTCTCTAAATATGAAAAGATTGTCGAGTCGCTTGTCATTTTGATCTCGTTAAAGTGGCTGTGAAACAAAATCTACCCAGTATACGTTTACCCCTTTTTCTGGCTGGGATAGATTATTTACAAAAAAGGAATACCCTAGGCTATCGCGATTAGGAGGCTTTCTCAGACACAGTTTTCTACATTTTCGGATCTGAGGAACTATTTACGAAAAGGGACTATTGGAGTTTTCTTTTCCGCTGTCTTTTCAAACTCTCTAAACATGAAAAGATGTCGATTTCTTCCTTTGTTAGACTCGTTAAAACCTGATGAAATCGGATTCAGTCGTAATGACGATATTCGAGTTTCTCCTTCCTAGGGCTCGTTAAATGTACTAGGATGGATTCGTCCGAAGGACAAACTTATATGACAAGCATATGGTATTCTCTTCAAGCTTGTGTAAAAATAAAGAGGTACTCACCAAAAATGGTGGGGAAAAATGGAACCAGTATCATCGTCGTGTCGGCAGTATGTCGCTCTTGAACATGGCACTTGTCTGCATTCTTGTCGGGTTGGGGACATCTCATCTCACTCTTTGTTTGCCTCCATGGGTTTGGGTATCCATTTTTGACCTCTCATCTACTCTTTGCCTCGTCATCATGACCTCTGATCTTTTGACATCAAATACTGCCAAATCCACTATCGTGTCACCGATATGTTCAAGATAAGTTGACCTCTATAGTTTCAACCTTCCTCTGATTCTCATCTGGTCCTGATTCACAAACATTATTTTCCTCTATCTTGTGACGTTGATGTGGGAAACACTATGGCCCAACTTCAATCAAGGTCACTTCCTGTCGACTCCAGCTCATTATCCGGGAAGTTGATCTAGAGACTCACTTCCGGTACCTTGGAGCTTGCATGCCTCAATGGCAGGTTCTTCGCATTCGACGCAAGGTTTTCACCATTTACCTTTGATCGAATGATTCTGCGGGTGTTCGATGCCAGCTCACTGTTCACATTCCGTGGATTGTACCTATAGTACCTTGAAGGCCATTGTCATTATTGATGGTTCCTCTCGCATCTGTTAACATCTTTCATCATTGGCTGGTAATCAGACGATGTTCTTGCATGTTCGACTTCAAATCACTTATTCACAGGCTTGAACTTGTACTTTTTTCGGGTCAAGATGGAGCGCAAGACCCTGGATTTTGTTTTTTAGAATCCAGGCTATGATTTTATGGATTATTATGATTGTTTACATGACTCATTCATTGGATGGCTGCAACTATACCTGAGCCTATTTATCGATCCTTACTGGATGGCTATGTCCATACCTTGGATCTTGATTATTGTATACTCTGTTACAGATGGTTGTGCCCATACCACGTATATATCATGTATCTGAGATATCAGTTGTACTTGTCTACGCAGGTTTTCTGATAGCAGTGTTTTCAGTTGGGCACGTTCTCGTAAAGAATTTCACCCCTCTCTCTCTTTCGGGCCTCATGCTTTAGGGGGCATCTGTGACACAATAATTTGTCACCGTCCCTGCAATCCCCTGTCCCGCACATGGGAGGGATTATTCCATGACTTGTGAGCAGTGACATGAATTGAAACCATTTTTATGGCACCCCCCTTGACAAGGAAAACTATTCCCCTGAAGACAATTTCCTGTGAAAAGCCCTAAAAATAGCCTTTTTAGACTTGGCGCGACTAGCCAGTTCAGCCATCGCACCAATGGGGGAAATCCACCAAAGAGGGCGCGCCAACTTGCGCTCTGTCCCAGTGTATCACCTGCGCCGGACTTAATAAGGAGTGTTTTTTTAAATAAATGGCGGAATTTTGATTCCAACCAACTCTTGAATGAGTCTCTAAAATGAGTTGGGAGGTTTGGCTCTGGATCTCCATGTAGGGGAAGTGATTTTCCACCTATCATTGAAGCTTCCTTGAGGATAGGGCTAATCCCACCATTTTAGGGATCCCAACTCCCCTTTCACCATCTATATAAGCTTGTCATTTTCCCTTTGCAAGCTAGCCTGAAGAGAGCTGAATCAATTGTAAGGAGATTATTGTCAGACAGCCGAAGAGTGAGAGACTTGTCCTTTTCCCGACGAGCTTTACTGAGATGTAATCCTTTGTCGACCCGCCGAAGGAAGATCCAGTTTCAGAGCTCAGGTTGTATCTTTCTTTGTTCTGATTAATAATAAATGACTTCGATTATGGTTCCACTCAAATGTTCATGTTTTATGTTATGAGTTGTATCTTCTCTGACTGATACATAATTGCATGTATTAAGTTTTACACTTGTTTGTTTGTTGTTTCTTCTTGTACATGTAGGTGTTCGATCACATCGAGCGAGAGAATTTTGATCTGCCAAAGCAAGGGATGGAAGCGCCATCTTCTCCACAAACGACGACATCATAGGACTTAAGGTAGGCGTCTTGTCGCATTTTGGTCTTTTTCAATTAGGAACTTGCGTCTTAACATGACTCGGTTGTTGCTAGACCCAATCTGGGCTAGTAGGGATCGCCTCTGTCCACAGAGGGTATTTACCTCTCCAACACAATCGTGTACATAATTCATTCAGAAACATAATAAAATGCTTTGAATGCCATCAAATCGGGCCCAAGTGTCACAAATGTCCTCTCAGAGAATGTGGTCCATCCTCTTAGGAAAGGTAGCAAACAAAAGGATGCATGCAATGGACAAAGAAGTTGAATAAGTGTAACCTGGATCTAATAGCTCAAGATCAAAAAAACCAATGGTATTTTGATATTGGATGCTCAAAGCACATGACTGGAGATCGAAGCAAGTTTGTAACCTTTGATGAAAATAAGTCTGGGAATGTAACATTCGGGAATGATAAAACAGGGAAAATCAAAGGAAAAGGCTCAGTCAGTCTAGATAATGGAAGAGGAAAGGCCCAAGATGTACTATTTGTGGATGGGCTGAAAGAAAATCTGCTAAGTGTCAGTCAAATGTGTGATAAAGGTTGTGAAGTCATTTTTAGAGCCCAAGATTGTGAAGTAAGATCAAGCACCACCAGAAAGTCCTTGATCAAAGGTTTTCAAACAGAAATTAATGTCTATATAGTGAAAGAAGAGGAAAAATCATGTCACCTAAGAAAACTTGATGAATCATGGTTATGGCATAGAATATTGGGACACCTAAAATTTGACCACATCATAAGTTTGAGCAAGAAGAATGCAGTCATAGATATGCCAGTCATAAAGAAGCCTTCAAATACCATATGTAAATCCTACCAACTAAGCAATCAAACCCGTACATCTTTCAAGACCAAAGAGAAACTATTTACAAGTAGACCTCTTCAGCTTGTTCACGTGGACCTATGTGGACCTTCAAGAACTAAAGCACCAAGTGGAGAATATTATTTCATGCTGATAATAGATGAATTTTCCAGAATGACGTGGGTATAATTTCTCAAATATAAATCTGAAGCACTTGAGAAATTCAAGATATTTAAGGCATTGGCATAAAATCAAACAGGATGCAAGCTAAAGTTCATCTGATTAGACAGAGGAGTTGAATTCACAAACTATTATTTTGCAGGCCTATGCAATGAGCATGGGATAAAACAACAATTTACAATTGAAGGTACACCTCAACAGAATGGAGTGGGAGAGAGACAAAATGGATCAGTACAAAATATTTCCAGAGCAATGATGCAAGAAAGTAACATTCAACAAACCTTCTAGGCAGAATTAGTACACACAATTGTTCACATTCTTAACTTTAAGACCAAACTGTGACAAGACTCCTTATGAATTATGGCATGGTAAACCAGCATCAATTAAGAACTTTAGAGTCTTTGGAAGAAAGTGTTTCATAAAAAATAATGATGAAAAACTGGGGAAGTTTGATGCAAGAGCTGATGAAGGAATATTTTTAGGATATGCATCCAAGAGTAAGGGTTACAGGTGCTACAAAAAAACACTACAAAATATTGTGGAAAGAATTGATGTAAGATTTGATGAAGATCTACCAAATAGAACAAGAAGCACAAGATGCAGCAATCCTCTAGATGATCATGAAGAAGAGAACCAAGATAATGATGAACTGAGCAAGACAACAGAAGATACTGAGTTAAACTAAAAAGGTCCCTCAAGACACACTCAAAAGAATCATACAGAAGATCAAATCATTGGGGACAAGAGTGTTGGATTCCAAACAAGAAGACAACTTGCTGAATAGACAGAAGAAGTATACCTAGCCATGCTATCTCAAATAGAGCCAAAGAAGTTTGAAGAAGCCAGCAAAGACAAAAACTGGGTAAATGCTATGAATGAAAAACTGGACCAAATTGAGAAGAACAATACCTGGGAATTCATTCCGAGACCCACTGGGAAAAATATCATTGGCACAAAATGGATATTCAAGAATAAGATGAATGAACAAGGGTAGGTAATCAAAAATAAAGCCAGACTTGTATGCAAGGGATATTCACAAATTGAAGATCTTCATTATGATGAAACATTTTCCCCTGTAGCCAGAATGGAAGAAATTAGAATGTTTTTGGCCTTTGCATGTTATCATGATTTCAAGGTATATCAAATGGATGTGAAGTCTTCCTTCCTAAATGGAGATCTAGAGGAAGAAGTCTACATGGAACAACCTGAAGGATTCCCCTTAACAGATAAATAAGACTATGTGTGCAGATTAAAGAAAGCCTTATATGGGCTGAAACAAGCTCCTCATGCATGGTATTCAAGGCTAGAAAAATACTTGCAAAACACAAGGTTTTAAGAGAGGAGTAGACAGCAATTTGTACATCAAGGCTAATGAAAATGAACTCCTAATTTTCGTAGTATATGTAGATGACATCATGTTTGGTAGCAACAAAGAGAAGTTAACAAAATAAATTGCTTAAGAAATGAAATCAGAATTTGAGATGTCTATGATTGGAGAGCTCACCTTCTATTTAGGACTTCAAATTCAACAAAAGAACACAGGAACATTCATTTCACAAGAAAAATACTTAAGAGAGATGTTGAAAAGGTTCCAAATGGAAGACTGCAAACCTGTGTCGACTCCCATGATCACTGGATGCAAACTATGTGCAAATGATGGATCTGCAGATATAGACCAAAGACTGTACAGATCCATGATAGGAAGTATACTATATCTAACTGCCTCTAGACCAGGAATTATATTGGAAGTAGGACTTGTGGCAAGATATCAAGCAGCACCAAAACAAAATCACTTACTAGAAATCAAGAGAATATTAAGATATCTACAAGGAACTGCACATTATGGGCTATGGTATCCAAAAAGAAAAAGCTTCACTTTGACAGCATATACATATGCAGATTGGGTCAGCTTCATGGATGACAGGAAAAGCACAAGTGGAGATGCATTTTATTTGGGAAAAATTCTGGTGGCATGGCTAAGCAAGAAGCAAACTTCTATCTCTCTATATACAGCAGAAGAATAATACATAGCAGCAGCAGCATGTTGCACACAAGTAATGTGGATGAAACAAACTCTCCAAGACATGAAGGTAAGAATTGATGAACCTATTTCTATCAAATGTGACAATACAAGTGCAATAAATATATCAAAAAATCCTGTACTTCATTCAAAAACAAAGCACATCCCAATAAAGTACCACTTCCTCAGAGAATAAGTAGCACAGAAAGTAGTGAAGTTGGAATATGTACCAACAAAGGAACAAACATCAGACATATTCACAAAACCACTTGCTAAAGAACCATTCGAATATCTAAGAGACAAACTAGGGGTAGTTTCTGCAGCTGTTACTATCTGACATTATATATATATATATATATATATATATATATATATAATGGGATCGAAGCAAAAGACAAGTGCAAGAGATGCGGGGTTTCAGAAAAGAAAGCATCATTCCAAGGGGAGAATAGTCAACAGATATTGTCACAACAGAGCTAGAGCAAGTGAGCAGTGCATGGAATAGGTCCTCAAGATCAAAGTATTATGAAATTTTTTGGAAACCACACTGAGAGGTGGGCAACTCTTTGCCATTGATGTCAAAGGGGGAGGAAAATCGAGCAAAGGGAAAGGAAATTCTAGAGGAAGTATTAAAGTATTTCCATCAATGCCAAAGGGGGAGACTATTGGAAATATTGTCATCGATGGAAATGGAGAAGACATGAGTAGCTCCTGAACAATCACTAAGGCAAAAGAGCAAAGAATAAACAACAAAGGCAGCAGAGAAGACAGGAAGTAGGGGCAGCAAAGAAGTAGAGAGGAAGCGGAGGAGATAACAACACACTCAACACAGAACAAGCTTAGGAGGAACAGCATGGAGAAACCAGTGTCACAAAGCGAGACAGTGTAAGCAAACGGAAAATAGACCAAGGCAGAGAAGTCTTTGAAGAAGTCCAAGTGAGGTGAATGAATGGTCACGATTAGATCGCAACAACAAAGGCAAGAGATGGATGGCTGAGATTAAATCAGGCATAAGAGGTGAAGAAGAGTTGTTGGAAGGCAAGCGAACGGTGGAGATATTATTGCAAATATGAAATGGGAGAATGGACAATCCCGATTTCATCGCATCCAACCATAATATTTTAGTGCACATCACAATCGACGGGTAGAGTAATGAAGAAGCGATGCGATCACATATTGCAATCGGCGAAACATAAAAGGAATTGGCAAGTGACCATCTGGATATGCGATGGTGCAATATCCATCTGATCTACCACAGTTAAGATCTAACGGTGTTTTCATAGCGCAATGTATCGAGATTAGCAAGGTACGACACCTTGTGGGCCCGAGGTTATTATTTGAAGTTCGAGGTTTAATATATGTTATGAGGTTCAGTTATGTGGAAAGTTGTGAACTGAAATCACATGGGTTAATCAAAGTTAAAGTTGGTGAGAGTGCAACGGAATGCGATGACCGTTGGATTATCATCTATGGAATGCGATAAGCTATCAGCCGTTCGATGAAATGGATGGATGGGTTGGTTGAATATGTTGTGGAACCAACATTAATGTGTGGTGGTTTATGTTTTAACCAAGATCAAACTTTCAACGAATGAAATAAAATGATAAGTGGGCTCGAGTACATTGGGACTGGTGAATAAAGGTGAGTTAATAGATCATTGGGTCTGCAGGGCCATCGCATCGGCGTAGAGGCAGAGCAATGGAACAAGCCATTGAACTTTGTGATTGCGACGGTGTGATTTAATCGCAACCATCCGATCCCAATTAACGACAACCATTGGATCTATAGTGAACCATTGCATCGGCGAAGAACAAGAGACGCGAGAAACAACTATTGGAGGATGCGATAACGATAATGCGATCTGTCATGCATGTGGGAAGTCAAGTGGGACCATTCGCATATCGCATCGGTGAAAATCAGTGCTTTATTACGATAAATACTAGACCTGAAATGTTATAGAGCTCAGTAAATGATCCATTGGATCTGCAGAACTCCATCGCATCGGAGGAGAAGAAGAAACGTGAGAGAGCGGACCATTGAACCTTGTGATTGTGATGGTGAGATTTAATCGCAACCATCCGACCTCGATCAACCGCAACCGTTGGATCGTGATTTGAGTGGGGCCATCATAGGTTCATCACATTGGTAGACATTGCATCTAAGTTATCACATCCGCGATCTCACATCGCATCAGCAGAATGGAAGAGAAAAGGAACGATAGTTTAAACGTTGTGATTGTGATTGAGCATTGAATCACAGTCGTCAAATCTAATGAATGATGGATGACAGATATGTGAGTTGGCTGATAGCTGGTGGGACCCTTCGCTCATCGCATCGGTGGTGATCAATGGCCAAAGGCACATCGGACCACTAAAGATTGTGATTGTGACAGTGCGATGGAATGTCAACTGTCGGATTGGGAAAGTTAAATGAAGCGGAGTGCGATGACCATTAGATCTGAAAGGTGGATGTGCATGTGGATATGCTCGTTTTATGAAGAAAATACTAAGTGCAGGCTAAAGAATCAGGTGTATAAACAAAAATATGAAGGCAATAGAAGGAGACTCGGGTAAGTGACCCGACACAGAGCAAAGGAGCAGGTGAAGGCTAATCGTAGTGGGCACGAGTAGATGAGTTGAATCGGGCAAAAGGTGATTATGCAGATCAATCAAAATATAACAACAGAAACTAAAAAAGATAGTGACAGCAGCAAAAAATACAAACACACAGCAAGCCAAGGGTCGAAAAAGGGTTGAGTGAAATTGATTTATGTAACTGTAAATGTGAATGTAAATGATTTAAAATTATTTTTATTGTATGTGATGCAAAGGCAAGTCTCCGTGGGAAAAGAAATACCCCACTGTAATATTGAAATGTATACATATTGTTATATTTTTCCGAATGTGCTAGGTAAGAAAACGAGAAGGTGGAAGGCATAGAGTCATACCTATTCACTTCGAACTCCCTGTGAAATACAAATAGTCATAAGGAAATCTCTATAAATGAAGTCACATAGATATGCAAAAAGAGGTTAGAGAATGGAGAAAGGGGTCTGAGAAGTGTATGGACAAGAAGGAGCAGATAGAGAAGCTGTGAAGATCCAAAGATGATATAAGGCAGATATGAAAGCTGGAGGACAGCAGTGAAGAAGGAGGAAAACTGAGCTGATATCCAGGTAAATCAGCATATGATTTTATTGTAAGGTGAGGCAGTTGGTGCTTCCATATCAAGTGGTAGCTTGATAGATGTCAGTTGTAGTTGGCTAAGGTAGGAGCCTCCTGTAGGTTGTAGCCAGCAAAAAATAGATGGGAGTTGGAGCTTCCTTGCAAGTTGTAGCTTGCAGAATTGAGGTTGTAACCTCCTGTAGGTTGGAGCCTACAGAAAATTAGTGGTGAGAGCTTGCCTTTGCATCACAACAACAATAAGATGTGTTTTTCTCCCTTATGGGTTTCCACTTATATCCGGTGTCTATGTGCATGATGATTATGTGATGATACTTTGTATTTAATTTGCTTAATACCTACTGCTCACTTATTAAGATTGTTGTTTCACTGTACTTTAATTTGATCATGAAATGAAGATGTAAATAAGTGTAAAAGAAAGTCTTGCAAAACCATGAATGCATTAAACTGATTCACCCCCCCTCTTAGTTTAACTAAGGGTTCAAGATAAGGTCTTGTGAATAGTACCCCTAGATAAGTATATGAGTTTGTGATCTCGATCTCCTCTCCCTTGAGAAAGAAATGGTGATCTAGTAGAATTTTCTTCAACACACTGAATATGATGACTTTGGTTTTTACCTAGGTTGACATTCAACTGGTGAATATCACATAAAAGAGCCAGGGCATCGAGTTGTGTTTGTAATTTTTCTAGGGATGAGACTAGAAGTCCACATCATCTACAAACATCAAAATATAAATTAAGACATGGTGTATAAGGAAACCATTTCCATATTGGATGTGCTCCTGTAATGAATCCAACTTGTCAATATAGATCCAAATAATGTATGGGACAAAGAGAAACCTTGTTTTAGCCCAATAATACTTAGGATAAAATCTGATAGCTCGTGTTTTTTTGCATATATGACCAAGGATTGACTCATATAAAATGCATAATGGTTGAAAAAAGGGTTTATGAGATGCCAATATCTCTGAGTATGTGGAATAAATCCTCTATGGTGACAGAGTCAAAAGCCTTGTTGAAAGTTTATGAAGCAACAATAAAATTTCTAGGAACAACGTTGGGCTTCCTTAATTATGGCCTAGAGTGTAAATATGTGATTAATAGCTTGGTGCTCAGGTTGGAATTGAACATTTCTTGTAGCTCTATGTCGCCTCTTCTCAAGCTCCCTAAATAGTTGCAGCTGGAGGGATGTAGCATAGAGCTTCAAGAAGAAAATACCAACAAATAGGCCAAATGGACAGCAAGTTACATCAAAAATAGTATGTAGTGGGAGCATGAGTGCAACTCCTATAAAAAGAATATCTAACTTCTGAGGTCCAAGACCTAGAGGGTCAAATTCTTCATCTAAGATATAAAATGGTATTAAGCTGAGAGTCCAAGAGAAGAAAGCGTCCCTCTCAAGAACTTGAAAATCAAGAAAAATATCTTGATTGAAGGTTTCCTACAGAAAGTGATCAATTATTGGAGGATCTATCACCTACTAATTAGAGAGAATAAGGAGAAATTGTTAGCCTATAAAACTGTATTTCCAGTAGGTGAATCTCTCCTACCATTTGAAGATAAAGTGAAGAATCCCCTGATGGGGGACTCTGGATAAATTGGAAGATCTAAAGTTTTGGAAGATATAATCTTGTGCATATAGGTTTCTCTTCATAGAGACCTTGATCAGTGGGAAGGAGGTTGCCTTATGTGATTGTAAATTTTTCCTGGACAAAGACACTATTGCAAGGGTCTCATGGGTGGAGATCAGGGGTCTCCTCAAGATCTCATCAATCTATATGTTGACGTTGCACTGCTCTCTACCTGTAAATTATTTCTCTATGTGTTAGGAATAAAAATGAGGGAGGTCATTATCCTGTTGTGTGGGTTTATGGGATTTATTTTAAGGCTCCTCCATTTGAGTCTGTTGCGGGTGGAAAAGTTGACAAGTCGAATTGTGCCCCAACTAGATGAATTTTCAACATCAAAGCTTGTTTATTCAGCATAACAGAAAATATATTTTTTCAAGTGATATTGTCGTTGAATTCATATAAGGAAGCCTCTTTAAACTGTCACTGAAAACAGGAAAAAATCATGTGAAAATCCCTTGAATTTGAAGAGGAATTGGCGAAAAACTATATAAAAAAATCATTTTGAAAATATTTGAGTGCAAATTGTTTATCAATAGTTTGAAAATATCAACAGTTTACAAATATCAATTTTTGTATAAATATCAACTGTTTTCAAATATCAACAGTTGAAAAATATAAATAGTGTATACATCCCAAAAAAAATTACAGGTTTACAACCTTAAGAAAACAACTAGTATTATAGTTTCATTACTAAACATAAAATTTTATGAAATACATGACAATGGATGGCTTCTCTCAACCCAATGTTTGAAGGAAGAGTCTTGATTTCCAAGATCCATGCCTTCTATCATTTGGTGAAATATGTATTCCTTGAATTCTGTAATTTTATTGAACTGAATTTGTTGATATCCGATGATTTGAAGCAGCAGAATGAGATACTTTTCTGAGACTAAGGACCATATTTCTCAACATACTCTGTTCTTCCTCCACATAATCAATTTGATTTTTTTATTGAATTTTTGTTCTCAATTATGGCATTTTAGAAGTGCACTAGTGGTATTTTTCATATAATTTTGTAGTTACAGAGAAGAGGGAAGTTCTCTTGCATTGAATGGATTATGTATTCAAATTACTTCTTGGAATTTCTAGGCTTCTCTAATCCATGGATATTATAAGTAGAAAGAAACAAATATGTCATTCAATAGTTCTTAAGGGGTTCAAACTTCCATTTAGGACTGTGAATTCAAGATATAAGAAAAACCACACTACATTGCAAACCACAAAACACTACAAGAGAGCCTAAGATCCACAAATTTTTGGAGCCAAATAAACTTGAAGGACCAAATCTAGATAAAACCTAAAGACCATACCCCCAGAATAAAGTTCTTGGAACACCAACAAAAAATAATTCACTGAAACTATAAACAAAAAGAACAGTAAGACTGAAGCTAAAATGTGGGTTGAATATGCAATAACATCGATAAACCACACACACAAAGAACATCTAGAAGCCAAAAAAAAGTAATGTCATGCACAGAGCATGCCTTGAGACTATAAACATTGAACTGAAATTCCAAAATACCATCCAGATGCTAAGAGAAACTCTTACTAGAAATTTTATGGTAGATCAGTCTTGCTCTGAATGGTGGTGGTTGCCTCTCCCTTGAATATTTCCATTATCCCACCTTGCCTTGAGAAACCTAACTATATGGTCCAATATTGGTCAATTTGGTGGTTAGTCTCAATTTGCAGTCTATGAGAGAAAACTTTGAATTTCCCCTATGGAGTCTAATGGCATGCATCAAATGGTGAAGCATGTAATGGGGCCTAACAATGATTCCACCTCTCATCACCATGAAGTGATTAGTATAGAAAGGCATATTCATATGTGCCCACCCTGTATCCAATTGACCTGTACATATTTCTTATAGATATACTCTTAGATGATTTTTTTCATCTTTTGTTTGGTTGGTAATATATGGTCAGGTGCAGATAAGGAATATTTGAATGGAGGAAGTTGGTCCATCATAATACTAATTGAAGAAATGATATCAAGCCGAAGGAGTAGTTGTTGCAATGGACTCTGATGGGAAAAATGCCATGTATGGATACCGATCATGCCCCTTTTTTGTATAAACATAGTTTTTAGCATAGTGTAGAAGAGAGACGAGACCAAACATTGTCTCAAGTAGGAAGGGGTGAGTTGGAAACTCTATAAGGATTATGGGTTGAGGAATTGGCTACTTGCATTGAAAAATGTGGCAAAGGAGGATGATATGTATTCTCTTTTTTTAAGAACAATTAGACTCTAGTAAGCTAGGTCCCCAAACCTTAGAACCATTTATAACTATGGGTTGGGCAAGAGTGTGCATGAGTGACGTCTTGGTAGATATGTCCTAAAAAATATTTCTAAAACATTTCCTCTCAAGAAGGGCCAAGAACCCATAGCCCTTTTCAAGTCAGGGCTAAAGTGCATGTTGCAAACTAAACTGAGGTCTTGTGAATAGTACCCCTAGATAAGTATATGAGTTGGTTATCTCTATCTCCTCTTATTTGAGAAATAAATTGTGATCAGGGGTTATTTTCTTCAACATGTTGAATATTGCGAATTTGGTTTTTACCTAGGTTGACTGTCAATTAATGAAGATCATAGAAAAGGGCCAGGGCATCGAGCTATCTTTGCAATTAGTCTGGGGATGAAACTAGAAGGACCACATCATCTGCAAACATCAAAATATAAATTAATACATGGTGTAGAAGGCAACCATTTCCATCTTGGATGTGCTCATTCAAGGAATCCAACTTTTTGATATAGATCCAAATAGTGTAGGGGAAAATGGTAAACCTTCTTTTGCCCCTTTGATACTTAAGATAAAAATCTGATAGCCCGTGTGTTGGTGCATATATGACCAAGGATTAACTCATATAAAATGCATAATGGTTGACAAAAGGGTTTATGAGATGTCAATATCTCTGAGTATGTGGAATAAAGGCTCTATGGGCACAGAGTCAAAATCCTTTTTGAAAGTCTATGAAACAATAGTAAAATTTCTAGGAGAAATGTTGGGCTTCCTCAATTGTGGTCTGGAGTGTAAATATGTGATTAATAGTCTAGTTCTGAGGTTGGAATCCAACCTTTCCTCGAGCTCTATGTTGCCGCTACTCAAGCTCCTTAGAGAGTTGCACGTAGATGAATGCAACATAGAGCTTCAAAAATCAAATCACCACAAATAGGTACAATGGACTACAAGGTACATCATAAATAGTATGTAGTGGGAGCATGAGTGCAGCTCCTATAAAAGGCATATCTAACTTCTAAGTTCAAATACCTAAAGGTTCAAATTCTTAATCTAAGATATAAAATGTTACAAAGTTGAGATTCCCATAGAAGAAAGGGTCCCTCTCAAGAACTTGAGAATCAGGAGAAATATCTTGATTGAAGGTTTCCTACAGAAAGTGATCAATTTTTAGAGGAGCTATCACCTACTAATTAGGGAGGACTAGGAGAAACTGTTGGTCGCTAAAACTGTATTACCAGTAGGTGAATATTTCATAACATCTGAAGCTAAAGTGAATAATCCCCTGATGGAGAACATTTGATAAATTGAAAGATCTGATCTTGTGCATATAGGTTGCTCTTTACAGAGACCTAGATTAGCAGGAAGGAGCGTGTCTTATGTGGTTCTAAAAAGGGCCTGGATAGAGACACTATTGCAAGGGTCTGATGGGTGGAGGTAAGGGCTCTCCTCGAGATCTCATGAATATGCATACTGAGGTGGAACTTCTCTCTGATTGTAACTTATTTCTTATGTGTGTGAGCTCTACAAAGGAGGGAGGTGAACATCCTGTTGTCTAGGTTGATTCGAGTTATTCTAAGGCTCATCCATTTGAGTCTTTTGTGGGTCAAAAATCTGACAAGTCGAATTGTGCCCTGACTATATGAATTTACAAAATCAAATATTATTTATTCAACATAACAGAAAATATATTGTTTCAAGTTATATTATTGTTGAATTCATATAAGGAAGATTTTTTGCGTGCATATTAGATAAAACCTTTATACAGTGCAAAACTTTGTAGTGATATATTTTGGTAATATTTGCAATGTTTTCTTCCACTTCTAACATCCATATCTACAATGCATATAACCTATAAAATTATAATATAACTTCATACATTATGGTGCTATCTCTAAAAAAGGTTCTGTGAAATCGCTAATAAATATTTCCTTCATTGAAAACTATCACATCTTTGCATCTGAAACAATTTGAACTAGAATAGTTTTCCTTCCCATAAAACATATCGTTCCCCATTTTTTTTACCATGTTCTTCATCTCCTGGATCTATTTGTAGAGCATCATGGAGTTATAATAATGTTGTAGAATCTATATTTTCATGAGAATATCTTTGCTACATTTTTCTCTTCATGGACTTTTTGTAATGGGTTTTTTTAAATTTGGATATTCTGTTGCCTTCATGATCACTCATCAAACTCATCACCACTACTACACATGGGATCGTCGCCAGGAGCTACATAAACATCATTTGGCTTAGAGTTTGAGACTCCTAAAACTCCTCTCCAACCTCAATATCATTGCTAGTAGTAGCATGAGAAACAACACTATGCTTAGCAAAACTAGAAGAACGTATTTTCCAAACTGCACGAGAACTACTTCCCTCACGAGTCACCATGTGCCATGCTTGGTCTCGATGGTTCACTTCCTTAAAATCTTGGTTCAACTACCATATCTTCATTGGAATCAACACCCCCAACTCCACTAGACAACAATTCACCATTTTGTACTAGTGATTCACCATTTGTACTGGTGATTTTCCAAAAAAATTATATATACATATTATATTATTAATAAAATCGCCTTCTATTTTTCCTAAGTGTCATGGGAATTCGCCAATTTATTATACATATAAATTAGGGGGGTTCTTAAAATTTTCCCTAGTTCAATCTATGGGGAGAGGGTATAGGTCCTTATTATTGTTGTGAAAAACACCCTCAAAAATTTTACCTACACTTTTAATTTGGTGCCTATTGTGGATCTTGTGATCGGTCGTTCCATGGTCACTTCTTGATCAATTCAAGTCACTTTCTAACACATGCTTAATTCAACGCAAGTTCATGAGCGCATTATTTTACACAAGATTTAACAAGCATAGCATAGTCCATCAAGATAGTGCTTATGTAATTTTCAACTCATGTCGATAGTTAGTGCGCATTGTCACTGAAAGTCCCTCAGTTTTGGCTGTGTTTGTACTTCTATTTTAGTGAGTTTTTCAAACTGTCACTTTTGTGTACCTTCACTTTTGTTAGTGTTGTTTTCATGTTTTAAACTATCTCTTTCGCTTTCTTTTACTTTAATTATTTTCTTTTTCATGTTATCTTTTCTCTGGCATGTTTCTCTTTCACTGTCATTCGTGTATCACAATTTTTGTTTGTACTTTTCTCTTCATATAGAAAATGTCATATTTTAGCATGTGGAGTGTCGCACAATGCTCAAAAACTATTTTTGATGGTTTGAAGGGGTAACCTATGTGTAAATGAGTTGGTCTTACTATGTAAACATGTATCACACTCATTTCCAAAGTTTCAAGCATTATCGCACAAGTGTCATCATGGTCGTCGCAAAGTGTATGGTTGGTGTCGCAATTGGTGCAGGTGTTGCAAAGTTGTTGCATTAAGGAAATGATGTTGATTCATGTGTTATGAGTGTTCCATGTTGTGTCATCAAGTGATCTAAGTGTGTGGTAATGTTCAAAGTCATTTTTTCCCCATATTCCTCTCACTGATCCAACACTTAGTTATATTGGGAAAAATATGACCAAACCACTCAACCTCCTTTAGCCAGCCTGAATTGTGCATTGCGTGGTCTTAACCCTCAAGAATCAACCTTATCTCTTGGAACTGTGCAATGTGTAATTTATTCCTCCCAAAACTATGTATTATGCAATCACAGTGCTCAAGCCCAACCCCTGAGCTCCAGAACTACAGAATATTTCCCTCCATCAAGACTTGAATTTCACATTTTGTAGCCTCAGACTTGAGCTCTTGAATTGTGCAATCACTTAGCCTCCATGTCCTTCCAGCACTGCATAGTGGGAAAAATTAGTGCTCAAGCACTTATTCTAGCTCCTTGAATGCCTCAAGTGGATGGACACTTAGCCCAAGCCTTTAGAACTACACACTACACAGTCTTAAGCCTCAAGCCTCTGGCTTGAGCCCTTGAGTCCCTAAACTGCATAGTCCCTCTTCTCAAAACTCCAAAATTTCACATTATGCAATTTCAAGGCTCAAGCCTCCAACCCAAGTCCTTGATTCCCTCAACTGTGTAATCATTTGACCCTGGCCATCCTAAACTGTGCATTGTGCAGTCTCATGCCTCGGTCTTGGACCTTAGCCTCTAGAACTACATAGTCACTCAACCAGTCACATGTTCCAACCCTAACAAGTTATTTCATGAAGCATATTAGGCTAGCGGTTTATCAAACTGATTTCGCCTTCTCATAGGTGGATTGCAATCACAAGTATTCTATTATGTCATGAAAGGATGATGATGATGGAGATGGAGAAGGAGACCATGATAGAAGACACCAAATGAGATAAGGAGATAATATGATCATAGGGAAGAACACAAATGAACACTAGATTATAACAGAAGAGGGAATATCAAGACCACGTTCAAGACTCCTTACCTTCAAGACATAAGGAGGAGGAAGAATAAGAACATGCACCATATTTTCAAGAATACACAAAGAAAGTGGAAGCAAAAACTGACTTGGAATTTCCATGTCATCTTGTGGTCAATCTCATTAGTGTCATGTCATGTCGTTTCATGAGCCATCATGTGCCACATCATTCATGGATTATGTAATTCTATATTGGAAAAATTAATCTAAAGTGGAAGTCCAAGACTCATGTATTTCATGTGAAGAGTCGTGTAGGAAGTCAAAAATTCATGAGAATTCAAACAATCATGAGGGTAGTCCAAGAGTCATAAGGGAGGTGAAGGATCACCCTATTTTTTATATATGTACACCCTCATTGTTCATGCAAATGACTTTTCACTTTTTCTTCTCCAATAAGGTATCAAAGAGACATATTTAGTACTTTTGGGGAGAAATTTGTGGCTCTAATGCTCCACTAATGGAGCTAGTGATGTTTTTTGTATTCATGTATCTTCAAAATTTTACGTCACACTTGAAGTTTGATGGACAATACATTTTCATGCATAGATTATGAATATTTGTAGGATTTTTTTATGAATGTTTATGATTCATGTTTTCTTTCACCTGTACTAAATTAGTTGAACTATTTCAGTTATTTTGGTGCTTATATTATTGAAAAAAATTTGTAATGGTTGTGACAATCATCGAATCTATCTATACTATTCTTCTTGATGTTAGGCGATTATCTTTTGCTTGTGTGTGCCTCTACTAGTGTGGTATTATTACATCTTTGTTAGAGACTAGCCTTTTCCTCCCTTTCCAAAAGAATAACCTTGGTACACTTGCAATCGAAAATTCACCATGCACACTTACTTTATTTTAAAAAAGGAATATACACGCTTCTATCTCTTTCTGACAACAAAATCCAAGGCAAATCTATAAGAATATATGGCAACCGTGTCAATACTTCAAATGTGGATCCTATTCCAAACAATGTTAGGTCTAATTGGGACTTCACATCAGGGAGACTGATCCAGGTGGTTATTGGTGGCCACGTACCTATTTTACCTAGACCTCTAGTCAGTTTCATCAGTTTCCTTATTTATAGTAGCATTTACTATTTTTAGCATTTTTCTACGTCCTAAAATTTTAGAGCAATTTTGACCCCCTAAATGGTGTTTTTTTGAGGTCCACAACAAGCTACTTGACCTCATTCGGGACATGAAAATAAAGATAGAGAACAACACCGCAAACCCAAAGAGGGACACGGGAAAGTGGTGTGAGTTCCATGACATCTCCACCCACAACACAAGTGATTGTTGGACCAAGCAGTCACTAGTGGCCAAGCTGAAGGCTTCCGAATTAGGTGCATGTTATAACTCTGATTTAGAACCCGAAAAGGGGAATGAAAAATGGAACCATATTATTGATGTGGAGCCCAATGCCATTTTTTCCACCACCAAGATCCATAAGGAGGAACCCGAAGATCAAAAGGAGGGGGAGTGCCTCTTCCATTTCCATATGTGGGTGAAGGGTTCTCTACTGCAATTCATTTTCGACAACGAGATCCAAAAGAACCTCATTTCAGTGTAGATCATGAATCAGCTTGGCCTGCTAACCATAACACACCCATAGTCATACACCATCGGGTGGCTTCACCAAGGCTGGGATCTCCACGTTAGCCAGTAGAGTTGCCTTTCCTATAGCATCAAGCCCTTCACAGATGAGGCATTATGTGATATTGCTCCTATTGATGTTTGTGATGTATTACTATGCCAACCATACTTGTGGAAGTGAAATTTTGTGTATGAGTCTAGGCCTTGCATTATTATTGTTACTTTGGGAAATAATTTGTACAAGATACCATAGGTAGCACCACCTACCACCATCTCTCTGATCACTGCAAAACAATGCATTAAGCTCATTTCAAAAACTGGAAAAATTGTTTTCCTGATGATCCACCCTCATGGAAAGAATATTATTATAGCCATGACCTCTAGACAAGGCTCCCTCGCATAACAAAAAGGTATGGAAAAGGTCGTGGAGGAGTATGAAGACATCTTCACCTCACCTACAAGGGTACCTCTACATTTTCGGGTCAAGCACTCCATGAATCTAACCCTAGGTGTGATGCTACCCAATGGACTGGTATATTGATGATTTTTTAAGGAGAATGAAGAAATCAAGAGGAAGATTCAGGAGCTTTGCAGAAATTTCACATCTAGTCGAGTTCATTGCCCTATGGGATCCTGATCGTGTTGGTGTAGAAGAAGGATGGGACTTCGAGACTCTGTATTGACTATCGGGTGCTTAACAAGATCAAAATCTAGAATAAGTATCTGATCTCGAGGATTGATGACCTTCTGGACCAACTCAAAGGGGGGGAAATATTTCATCAATATCAACTTTAATTCCAGGTATCATCGGGTACCAATAAAACCCTCCGATGTGTGGAAGACTGCCTTCAAAGCCAAGGAGGTCCTTTTGGAATGGTTGGTCATGCATTTTGGGTTGACGAATTCTCTGGCAAACTTCATGACATTGATGGATGACATCTTTTGACAATTCACCAACTCATATGTGGTGGTGTATTTGGATGACATCCTCACCTCTAGCCAGATTTGGGAATAACACCTTCACCACATTCAACAGGTTCTCCCAACACTACGGCAACACAAGTTGTGTTTCATTTTGGAGAAATTCACTTTTGGCATGACCCAAGTTCAATATCTAGGATAAATTATTGATGAGAACGGGGTGTATGTGGACCCAACCAAGATATAGTTAATTCAGGATTGGCTAGCCCCAACCACTCAAACAGAGCTCCACATCTTTCTAGGTCTTTCCAATTTCTACTGCAGATTCCTGTTGGGTTTCTCTCATATCACTCAGTATTTGAGTCAAGTCACCAAGGGTGGAGTGAAAGTAAAATTCGATTGGTATGAATCTCAACAGAAGTCATTTGAATATTTTAAGCATCACCTTTGCTCTGCACCATTTCTCACATTATCATACTTGCAGTAACAATTGGAGATTGAGACAGATGCCTCTAACTATGCTATTTTGGAAATACTTACTCAACAAGGGCATCTAGTTGCATATCACAGTGAGAAAATTTTAGACATGGTCCAAATGTGCCCCACATATGAAAAAGAAATGTATTCCATTGTGAAGGCATGTTGACAATGGAAGCATTACATTTTGGGGAAGGAAGCAGTCATCCACACAGATCACTAACCCCTGTAGTTCATTCAAACACAAGGGAAGTTGCAGAACAATCGCCATCATAAATGGTCCACATACCTACAAAAATTCCATTTGAACATCAAGTAGAAGAAGGGTAGCACCAATAACGTTGCATATTTCCTCAGCTGACCACTGATTGTCTCACTAACCATTGTGCTTAACTCTTGTGGGCACAAGACTTTGGGTTGGATGCATATCTACAAAAGTGGTCCAAAATTTGGCAACACATACCATATGCTCCTGGAGGGTAAGAAAGTTCCAATTTTTCACCTCCAATATGCACTGTTATGCCACCTAAAACACCTATGTGTTCCTTCAAGCAAGAATTCCAAGATGATTTTGGAAGCGCATTACAATTGGGTTGATGGACATTTTGGGGTCGAGAAAATAGTGGCAATACTGGATAAGTAATTCTATTGGCCGAACCTTCGACATGATGTTGGGAATTACATTACATCCTACACTACCTGTGTCATTTACAAACCAACCATCAATAAGAAAGGCCTATATGCTTCACTGCCTACCCCTATTCAACCTTGGGAATCCATCTCTATGGATTACATGTCAGTTCTTCCTTCTACTAAGCATGGCAATGACTACATTTTTTTGGCGTTGACATGTTCTCTAAAATGGTCATTATGGCATCTTGCAAGAAGAATATCATAGCAGAAGCCACTACTAAACTCTTCTTTGAACAAGTGTGGGTACACTTTGGGATCCAATATTATATTATCTTAGATCAGGATAGCAGGATCCTCAATATATTTTGGTCAAGTCTTGGTCGATGTTGGACACCAATCTCACTAAGTCCATAGCTTTCCACCCCCAAACTAATAACCAAACATAGTTCATCAACGGGATGATTGTACACTATTTCTGCATGTGCAACTCGAAGTATACACACATGGGATGAAATCCTACCCTATGTCCAACATAGTTATAATTGGGATCTCCAAAGCTCAACTAGCCACAGGCCCTTTCTGGTGGTCTTGTGATTCCAACCAATATGTCCCATTTATGTGGCCATACCATTTGTAGCTACTCAAGCAGATTTAGCTCATGTCCAGTCCGAAGTTGACAAGGAAAAAAAAATCACTAAGCACATTCAACACATATGTCAACAGGTCCATGACATATTGGACGGAGCCAATGCTAAGTACAAGCAGTGGTATGACCAACATTGGGTGCCACAAAATTTCCCAATGGGCGACAAAGTTTGGATACATTTGCAAAAGGAGCACCTCATTTGGGCCCACGACAAAATTTTGACACTCTGATATGGGCTATACAACATCACCAAGATGGTTGGGGACAATTCCCTCTAGCTCAATATTCCACCATTCCTTATTCTACACCCAGTGCTCAATGTGGATCGCCTTTGACCCTACTTTCCACCATTGTTGGAGACATTTGACATTGTAGAAAAAATCACACCAACATAATTAAACCCGAAATTCATGAAACAAGCCACAAATGATCGGAACGTGGAAACACAAACCAAGTACACCCACCAGTAAAGGATCCAGCTATATTGAGTTGTCAAAGCAGGCCAACTCCTTCACTAGGGAAAGTGGTTCACCAAGAACCAAATTCAACATAAATTTCCTCACCTCATGAAGGCTCTGCACATAATGGGGACCATTTCTTCCTAATGGGGGAGGAATTATCCAGGTGGAAATTGTGGCCACCCACCTATTCCACGTATACCTCTAGTCGGTTTCATCATTTTCCTTATTTATAGCATAATTTACTATGTTTAGTAGTTTTTTGGGTCGTAAAATTTAGGAGCAGTTTTCACCCCCTAAACAGTGTTTTTTTTTAAGGTCTGTAGCAATATCATAGCCATAGGTAGGTTCCTATAGTGAAACTTGTGATAATTGAAGAGATATTTCCAATCATATATCGTACATGCCAAATGGAGATAATATGACTGAGTTAACACCCCGGCAAGTTGGCTGCCCAACTAACCCCAACAGGACCCACAAACGCTTGGTGTTCCATATCCTAGGATTAGGGTTTTGGTTGTTTAGGGTTTTCTCATGTGGATCAATAATAAAAATTCCCTTGAGCCTCATTTTAACAGAGTTCATAACCATGTAGCCACCACATATCTTCTCAAAGATAAGCTACCATTGCTCGAGCTATTTTATTTTCCATTATGTCTGTAAGAATTTTTCAGTATTTGACATTAATGAAATGAACTTTTATTCTTGTCTCATCTCTATGTTTATGTTTATTTATGTATTTTATTGTGTTCCTGCATTAGTCTGAATCATAAACCCCCTTGCTTGATGGATTTCCAGCACCATCAACATGCCTTCTCGGTGATTCTCAAATGAATCTCAGACTTTTATGATCAGATATGAATTCATGACCTATAACTTACATGTTTTCCATGTGTTTGATGAAATTAATGTTATGTTCTAGCAATTATAAGTCAATTTTTTTAGTTGAGGTTGAATGTTTAGCTTTTTTTTCATGTTAAATATGGTTCCTGAAAGTCTCATGCAATTCTAGGAAGTGGTGTAGAGGCAGGCTTGAAAAGGTGGCACTAATCTTGGGATTTCATGCTCATAACTGGATAAATTTGGGTATATCCTCATGGCTTGAATGTTGTGCATGCGATTGGAGGCCTATAACCGCATGACTGCATTGTTGTGGATGCGGTTGTGGGCCTAGGGCAGAGACCAAGGGGTCCAGCTTAGGGTTTGGCCACCTAGGGTGGTTTTTAAATATCTGAGTGACCTATAGCCCCTGTGGGATGTTACTATGTGGTAATTTTTTCGGATCCACTTCCTTAATTGGATATAGGAGGACGAGTCATGTCATATTAACTCTTTGTCTCATGTTCACCCTGGCAGGCAGGTGAAATCGAGTAAATATGGGATGGTTGGTTACACAATTAATGGTTTTGTTAGTGGTTTATAGGTCTCATATCCCCAGTGAAATATTGGATTTGTAGGCCTCTCAGTTTGCTAATTTGATTCAATACTTATAGTTAGCTTATTTAGAAACAATAAATGGATTGTTTACATGGAACAATTGTCGCAAGGGAGAGCACCAAATAACTAGTTGCCTAGAAATTTTTTTAGACTCATAATCTCTTCTGAATTGCAATATATTTTTCAAGCCAACAATATTTCCCTATCTTGGGTCGGATCACTTTCCTCTCATATTGGAGATAGAATTAAAAAATTCTCCCATAAATCACCCTTTTCATATTCAGAACTTCTTGCTACAATATCTAGAATTTCTCTCAAAAGGCCAATCATGATGGAAGGAGATTCACATTTTTGGATGTAGCTATATGTTAAATTCTCCTCCAAAATTGTTAACAATTTTATCATCTTTTTGTTTTGTAATTTCTTATGGAAAGGGTACAATAACTCTAAAAAATGGACCCATGTTATAGCCTGGCACAAATTATGTATTCCAAAAATGGTAGGAGGCATAGGCCTTAGGGATCTAGAGAAGTTGAATAGGGATTTAGGAGCAAAGTTGTGGTGGACATGGTTATAAGGTTGGATGGATTTGTATGAAAAAATATAGAATAGAAAATACTTTCCAACCTACTCTCGATCTAAGAATTTGTGAGATGTGAGTTTCCCTTTGGGATCCTCGATATGGAACCTTTCGCATTTGAATCTAGAATTGATCAAAACCACAACTTTTCGAAATTCAATATGGCCACACAAATCACTTATGGTAAGAATCATGGAAGTAGATTCCCAATCTGAATGATAGGGAAGACTTGAGGGAGATAAATTCCTACATTTGGAACAAAAAATGCATCACTATAGCGGAAAGTTGGAGAGAAATGTAAGAGTAGGGTAGTGTGGATCTGGAAAACCAAGAAGATTGGCCTAACTCACCACATATGAATCAATGGCCTACGCTAGCCATGGAACTCTAGAAATAGTGCATTCATGTTCATCACACTCTTGATATACATCGATGGGGATGTCAATCAAAAGGAATGTTTAACCTAAAGAGGGTGTATGCTCTTTTCACAGAACATCATACGCTGCCTCGAGAACCACTATGGAAGAAAATCTAGATATGGAATTTTTGGCCCAAGGTTGTGGCATTCCTTTGGTTAGTGGGACATGGCAGAGCTCTAACATTGGATCACATTCAAAAGAAGAGTTACTAAGGTCCATCGTTTATCCCTCTATGTTGTAATCATTAGGAAGAAACCCAACATATTATGAACACATGTCAGTTTTTAAACTTGATATGGAGGAAAATATTGGAGCTATTTAATCACTCTAACCTATCCCCTTATAATATGGTGGAGACTTGAATAGTGGTGACCAAATGTATATTCCATCCTGGTGGAAAATAGAGCCTAGGAGCTCTCAATGGGTATCAATATGTGGGTCATTTGGAAGTAAATTAATATAAGAATCTTTCAAGATCAAAGTATTCTTCTAACAAATTGTGGAAAACTATGAAGAAATACATCAAGGAAATAATTATAGCTGAGACCTAGTCATAGGACAACTATAAACTCCCCTCCGAAAATATTAGTATGTGACAGTTGGATATTTATCCCTCCATTCTCTCACCAGTCTTTCTAAAAATTATGAAACCTCAATTCTCCTCTCTTTCTAGCTATTTTCATCCCCCCACAAGATTTTTTTAAACTAAACTTTAATTGGTCCTCAAAGGGTAACCCTAGAACAACTGGCTATGGAGGTATATTTCAAGATAAAAATCATAATGTGCTCCATATCTATGCAACTAAATGTGGAATAACCAGTAACAATGAAGTAAAATTTATGGCTTTGGAAAGGGGCCCCCAGTTAGCATCCTTGGAAGGATTTTAGAAACTCCAATTTTATGGAAATTCTTAGTTGGTGACCAGGAAAACTTATAAAATTCTTTAGGAGGATGTAGCTGAAAAATCACTAGGAATATGAGGTTTGTTAACTTGATTTCCCATGTGAGAACATTACTCCAATATTTCAACTATATTTTCACCTCCCACACTCTCAGAATGGGCAATGAATCCAACGATTTTTAGCTAATTTAGGATGCCACCAAAGAGGCCTTAACTTTGATATAGGATGGCCTATGTGAACTCATTTTAACTGGCAGGAAAAATTACAACATATTCTAGAGGGGGGGGGGGCTGAAATGGAAATTGACGCTACTGAGGAAACCCAGGATAGTCTATGAATATGAACCTCAAGGAAAGTGGCAGTTTTGGGGGATGTTCCCACAACCTCGAAACATAGAATGTAGAAAATGAAGGTGGTTGTGTGCTTTCCTACTCACATGCATTAATCATGTAAATTAATCCTTTCCTTAATTGATGTTTGTATACATGATGTTGAATTCGAAGAGTGGTTTGTGTGGGATTTTTATAGTAGAGGGATACCATTCTAACCCTTTATTATAGGATAAAAACAAGGGAATGATTTGATGGTGAGGTTAGTTGAAAATTCCCTAGTAGAAGTATGGGATGTTCAGTATGAAATTTCTAAAAGAAGTTATCAGATTGCAGAATTGATTCTTTCATGGCTAAGTGACTTGTTAAAGTTTCCATAGGGGAGTATTATTGATGTAGTTCAAAGTATCATCTCAATACCTCTTAGTGTGTTTAATCTTGGAAACCTTATCGCATTATTTCCAACTATAGGTGTATCTCCATTCCTTTTATGAATTAACTAGGTTCTCCCTAATATTGAAAGTGGTTTTCATATTTCACATGATTCTCTTCAGAATGCTTGTGGGATTAGTAGATAAAGAAAGCATATTGCTCAAGGGCTCTTGTATTTTTTTTTTTTGGCTTGAACGGATTTCTGGATTGGCACAAATTTTGTCATTTTCTAGAGCTAATTATTTTGTCTCACACCTTTCATGGTATTTGTGTCGAGGGGGAATCTATTTTGGTTTGACTGTCTAGATAATTATTCTTACCTTCACCACCACACTTGCAAACTATGGGGGTTTTATTTCTGTCGTTGGCTTATCTTGTTTCCCCTCCTATGTAGAGTATTATTGTCAAGTTTTTTTACTAGTATCCTTTTAGTGGGGGGTGGTTGGTCTAGGATATATATTGTTATCTCCCTCTCTATAGGCCTCTTTGTTACATCCATCACTCAACATGTGGTATGGGTATTTCTTATATTAGGAAGTTGGAAATCTTTGGCTTGGATTCATAAGACTTACATTCATGCCCTGAGGGTCATATTTTTTTGTTTTACTTGTGGCTTACATTGATACCACCAAGGTTGGAACCACACTCAGCAGTAGGCCCAAGGGCTATTAATAATTTTCATACGGTTGTCCCTCTCAATATCCACAATGAAATTCAAAATTTGGAGTCTCATGCACTTCAAGATCGATAAGTCTTTTCAGATTTAGAGATTATGGAAGACATATCTCTTGGGATTCCTTACCCAAGCCACAACCGGGGAATGAGTAATTAGTACTATGGTGCCCTAACCTTTCATTAGTAGATAAAGGCCATGCTTTGCAAGATCTTAATCAACAAGAAAAATGGAAAATATAATATTTTCACCATTCTGGAAGATGTCAAATGGGTTCAGTGAAACCATAGGTTCATTCTAAAGAGGATGGAAAAGAAGTTAGCTCACATTGAGTTCCATTTTAAATTTGGAATTGCTTCTCATGATTGTACAATTTCCAGTGCTAGGGATCTAATTCTAGTGACAACTTTTGACACTTAAGACTAAATGGTTACTTTTAATTTTTGGTATTATAGTACATATATAAATACTCCAATTATACTTAAACTTTTGAAATTTCATGAGTTATGAACAAACTACTCTATTAGTAGATGGTCAACAACATATGGTTTCCTACTAAGTAAATTGAGATTACCTACATAGTGACTCTCTAGATAATGATGATGTATGGCTATGTATATTTTGGATTGATATTTTTAAAATAATACAAATAAACTTCATATATAAAAACTATTTAAGTATTGCAACATTATTAAAGAAGTATAAATTATTTCTTGTAAAACGTTGAGTGAGTAAAGCACTCAAAATTATATAATTATTTTATTATAATAGTTCACTCATCAAGATAAAGTTAATAAGTTATTTCTTATAAAACATTGAGTGAAAGAAGCACTCAACTATTTTGAAATTATTTTTATTATAATAGTTTGTGAGATAAATTTAATAAGTTATTTCTTATAAAACATTGAGTAAGAGAAGCACTCAAATATTTGGAAATTATTTTTATTATAATAGTTTGTGTATATTAATAAGGTTAATCATTTATTTATTAAAAAACATTGAGTGAGTATTAAAACATTTATAAATTATTTTGTTATAATAGTTCATCCATTTTGATAATGGGTCTTTATAATATTTTAATGGAATAAGGTAAATTTGAATAAGATGCATGAAATATATATTTTCAATATTAATTAAAGTAGTTATAATAACTTTTTAAAATTTTAATAAAATATAAAAAGTACGAAATTTAAAAATTATAAAAATTAATTGTTTATTTTGGTGAGATTAAAAAAGGGGAAGATTATCATAATTAACATATTTTTTAATCTAAAAATTTTAAACAAACACTTTACATATTTATTTATTTGTAGATTTACATATTTATTAGTTATTATTTTCTTAATGGATGATATTAACCATGAATACAGCATTAAGTTATTATAATGCATCTTGATATAATTTTTGAGATAAATAAAATGAGATAATTTAGTGAAAACACTTTTGATTGATTTTGAATAAGAAACATTATAAAGTATAGTTTAAATTTTGGTTTATAATTGTAATATTTTTTAAATATTATAACACAGTAATAATATAATTTTAAAATTATAATTTAGTTGGATAGTAGAAAAAATTTTAAAACCTAAATAATCATTTAATTATTAAATTTATAAAAATATATAAATTTATTAATTAATTATAATAATTAATTATAAAATATAAAACCATAGGAATTATAAATTATAATAAAATATTGAATCATTGTGTTGTAATAATTCATTTTAATCAGATTAATAAAAAATAATTAAAAAATGTTTTAATGGATTTAAATTTAGAAAAAGCTAAAATATATATTCTATTTAATTATTTAATTTCAACCATTTTAAACATATATTTGAATAGCAATGAATCATAATAACTTGTTGTTATATCCATTGTAGTCATATGCATGATAATTATGGTCATTACAGTTGAGGTCTTGATGTTATTATGTATGGTGCTAATCTAGATTGGCATGTGCATATGGTTATGGTTATGATATTCAGGTATGAGTTCATATACTTGTCATATTGTGCGTACTAATTTAAGTTGACATGTGCATATGTGATAACCTCCCTTGAGATGCATTGAGTTATGAGTTTGATTATGTCATCAATTTGGAATATCTAACATATCAATTTGGTTTATCTAACATATTACGTTTATAGGTTGTTTGAATGTTTGATTAATTGCATGATATGAGTATGTATCTATAATATTGCATGAAGGAATGAACTTGTTTTAGGGTGGTTGTGCTAACACAATATGTGTTGATACAGTTGATATGCACTGGAGTGCAAGAGGGTGCTAGTTGTAGTATTATGAATAATAACTATGAGTTGATTATGACATTATTTTTAGTCTTGGTAAAGGATGATTCAAATTAATATACATGATGTCATGATCTTTGGAACATGTGACTGACATGTGTGAACACTTGCAGGGAAACACGCTTGGTATTAGCATGAGAAGGTAACATATAATTTGTTTATATAACTAAGAGTTGGGTGATGTGATAGTACATAATAAAAACTCAATTACATCAAGGAAAAGGGTAAACAAAAGGAATCAGGTGAGAATTCCTTTGGTTGTGTTTGGAAACTGCAATTCCAAATGAATGACTGTTTTGCATAAAGGAAGTCTTCTCAACCTTAATTTTGTGTGAGATTATGTGGATATGTGTTATATTCATGAACATGTATTTGACAGGTATAACAGTCAGTGTCCAATTATGGCTAAATTCACCAAGAAATTGTAGTGCCTTGAGAGATGATATATGCACATGTTCAGTTATAGGCAGCGTGCTTCGCACAAAAAGGTAAGGTAATTAGTGTAATATAATGGTTATTTATGCACCGAAAATTGTGTGTTTTTGGCAGTATCATGCAAGGGATTGCATGGCAAAAGAGACTACCATGAAATCTTAAAGAAATCTCGTGTTGAGCTTTCCCTTAGAGGCATTGAGAACCCATGGGTATTGAGTCATGGTGTATGTTGAAATTTTTGTGCTTTCAGTGTTTTGTTATTTATTTCGCATGATTGTAGTTTTGTTTATGTCTAGTGCATGGTTGTGCCACATTTCTCGTGGTGTAATATTTGTATTGGTTTTTCATGGTTTTCTTCTTATTGTTTGTTTCTTGTTCTTTAATTTTATGTTTTTAGGGTCTTGGAAATTGGTTGGGAAAAAGGAAAGTTAATGGAGCCCAGGAAGAGCTGAATGAAACCCAAAAAGTAATATGAGACCCGAATGAAGCTCGATGCATGTATAAGGGAGGATGAAAGCAAGAATATGACAACTAGTTGGATTGGTTGGGTCCACTGGGGTAAATGGAAAATGGCAGGACAATCATGAGGAAGGTAAATTAAATCTATTTGAGGCCTCATATGCCTTGGACACGTTGGGAACTATTGTTCTCGATGTTATGCATATTATGTATGGATAAAGAAAGTTCTCTTAACCTTGACCTCATGATATCTAGTAATTATGTTGTTTTTATGATTAAGTTGTTGTCTATATACATATACATGTATGTATTTCGTTGTCTAACAGGGTTGTCAGGGCTCATGATTTTTTATGATAATGTTTATATGTATACATGTATGCTTATATCTCGTTGTTTGATAAGGTTATCAGGGATTATGCTTGTGGAATAATGATTGTTTATGCATGTGAATGGCATGAAGGGGTTTTTGATGTCAAGTGGGAAGAGTAGCCCAGATAGATCTACGAGGTTATTATCATGTGGATATGATTTTATATTATTTGTTTACACTATTCCTATGATTATGTTATGGATAAGATGTGTTGAGGGATACATCAGTAGAATGAAAGAAGTGAAATATTCGGCTTGTTGTGGAAAGACACTAGAGGCAAGGTTTCCTGGTAGAAACTGTGTGGTCTCTGGATGTGTAGTACTACCATTGTCTATATGTTGTATATATAGTGTTGTGTACATTTTATATATGTGGTGCGGTGTACAACTGATGTTGTATATATGTCGTATATGTGGTGTTGTGTACATTTCATATATGTGGTGTTGTGTACATGTCATATATGTGGTGTAGTGTACATGTGATGCATTGTACACGTTATGCATACAATGTTTTGTATATATGGCATTGTGCACATGTTGTACATGCGGTGTTGTGTACATGTTGTACATGCAGTTTTGTGTACATGTTGTACAAGTTGTACATGTGGTGTTGTGTGTGTGTGTGGTGTTGTGTAAATGTTGTACATGTGGTTTTTTGTACATCTTGTGTTGTGTATATGGTGTGTAAGTGTTGTTGTGTAAACATTGTGCATGTGGTGTTGTGTACATGTGATGTTTTTTACCCATTGTGCAGGTGGTGTTGTGTACATGTTACGTTATGTACACATTGTGTAGGTGGCACTATGTACATGTGGTTTTGAATACATGTTGTATGTGTGGTGTTATGTACATTTAGTGTTGTATACAAGTTGTACACATGGTTTTGTGTACATTTTGTACATGTGTTATTATGTACATGTCATATAGGTTGTATTGTGTATATGTGGTACTGTGTTATCTGTATTGTGTAGTTGTTGTATTATGACATGTGTATTCATTGTGTTATACTATGGGTACATATATGTATTGTGTTGTACACTGGGTATAGGTTTATGCATTGTGTTGTACCCCAGGTGTAGGTGTATGTATTGTGTGGTACACTATGTGTTGTTGTATGTGTGTGATGTAGAAGGTGTGTATGTGTACATGATTGAAGATGAGAGAAGTATTGGGTGCTTGTCTGGTGTGGGAATTGATCTGATGTGTGTGCAGAAATGATAAGAACAAGCGCAGAAGAAAATAACTGATTGAAGGATAAGTATGACTATTTTAATTCATTTTTATTATGCATGTCATCTATGACTCTAATTTACTATGGTTACATGTAATCTATGATTCTGATTTATGATGGTTGTGTTTGAGCTAACCAGATGTGATTTTTATACATGATGATTTGATCGAAGACCTAGTCTGACTCATTGTGACAAGAAGTAAACATAATTGCAGGTGAACCTTATTGATGAGATACCAAAGAGGTATGATTTGAATTTATTTTAGTTATTTTTTAATCTAATGGAAATTATGTGCTTGGAAGGAAAGCATTGAAAATTCCCAAGTTTAGGTGGTTGAAAATGGATGGGTTATGGGGTTGGAACTGGCTATAAGAATGTTAGCAACAATAGTGAAAGGAATTGGAACATGCAAAAGTATGATGGTAAATAATTTAGGAGTAAGGCCATTGTGGGACACTGGTACCCAATAATTTCCATTAATTCCCATGAGCATGTTATATCCAATATGACAGTTTTGAGGCAAGGATATGCCTTTGTTTTTGGAACTTCTCATGCGAGGAAACATTGGCAAGGGATGGATCACCCGAGGGACTATGTAGCAGATAAGGAGATGCCAACGGAACTTGGAAGGTGTGTGACTACACGGAAGGGCATGACCAGCTTTCCTGAGGGACTATATATCAAAGAAGGGAAGGCTAGGGAATACTTTTTTCTTGGTCATTAACAAATTTTCCAGATGGAATCAGAAGCATATTGGGAGTTTTCCCTGGAAAAATGAGTTGGTAATTTTTCACTGATAAAACAAGTAGTGCAAGTATTGTGGCATTAGATATTGGATGCATGTTTGAATTTGGAAGTGGATTCTAAAATTCTTAGGAAGGAGGTGAATATTGGTACTATTTTTGAGGGTGGAGGTGTGAACCTCTGGATTCCCCTATTGAGTGATACGGGCACCATATCCTTTTATTTTTTGGTTAGATAAAATGTGCATATGTATATGTGTATGTTATTATAAATATTGTATTGATTTGTGGTTACTAAGCTCCATAGAAAATATGATTATTTTTTGATTGAATAAAATGTGCATATGTATATATGTGGTTGTTATTTTAAATGTCATAATGATTTGTGTTATAAATATCTAGAAAACAATACGATTTTAATTTTTTCATGAGTGGTCATTGTAAATATTGCAATGAGTTGGGTTATAAACCTCCATAGGCAGTATGTTTTATTTTCAGAGAATTTATGGTCATAGGTTTCATACAACACTGAGGACAGTGTTCCCCCAATTGGGAGGGGCTTGTAACAACCCCTAGTTGAATTTCAATGTAAAAATATATAATACCAAGGTCATGGGACACATATTCCAAGATGGACCATGGGAAAAACATTCTAGTGGGTGTCATTTTCAGTTTATTTGTGGTTGAGGAAATTAGAAAAAGCATTGGAAAAGGTAAAGAGGCATCAATTGAAATTTTATTTATGAAATAAAGGAAAATAGGAGAAAAGGAATATGAAGGGTCAGAAATTTGCATCAGAGGAAAATTGAAGGAAAAATTAGGGAAAATGAAGAAAATAGGGGCATCAATGATAAAAAGCCTTATGAGGATAAGTTCACAGGATTTTTTCAGTTTTTTCTTTGGCTCTCTCATTCATTATATAATTCTCTCATATGCTTGCACACTTAGAGCATTCTTGGAGCATGCTTGGAGCACTCTAGCATTCACTTGGATTGGAGAAAGAAGGAAAATGAAAGAATAAAAATATAAGGGAACATGTGGATCAACAACTACAGCTGGAATGTTTTGCAAGTAACAGGTTTCATGTGTGATTTCCTTTCTGATTTATGGATGCATTTTATAAGCATGTGATTTTGTAGTCACTGATTTCATTGGCATGGAAGATTTCCTAGACTAACATGGGTTTTAACCTTGCCTTGTCATTTCCTCGATATTCATGGTGTTTTGGGTTATCCACATGATTTTTTATGGTTGGTGATCATAATTCCTTATGGTTGTGGGTTGGAATAAATGCTCTAGAATCCCTAGATCAGCTTGGGTTGAGTTACTAGTCCTAGATCCTAGGTGGGGACAATCTCTCTGGATCTCTTGGTGGGTTTATTTATTCATCCCTAGAGCTAGCTTGAAAAAATTCTTTGGAGCCCTATAAGGTAGTGGGTTGAGTTACTAGTTCTCGGAGCCTTGGACAACTTATGTAGAAACTGATATGTTTGGTGTTAGATATGCCCAACTATGAGGCAGAATCACTGGTAGAGGATTGAGGTAGTTTTGCCTCTAGAAGCCATGTTTTGGTTTTGTTTGGTTTGTTCCATGATATCTGACATTGATGCTTGGAATATAGCACAGGGGTGATTGGATGAAAAAGAGAATTGGTTTAGCCCAATCTATGGTATGTTGGTATGTGGAAGTTCCTGACTTGGTTGGTAATTTCATAAGTTAATAAGAGTTAATATTCGTTTATCATTCATGTTTATATGTTGGCAATATATTGGTTATATTATGACTGATTTTCCATGGTTTATATGCTATCTATTTTTTTATTATATGATTTGCATATGATGTGTATCTTCTAAGGCTCTTTCTATGAATTATTTATCTATGGATTAGTTAATGAATGTGTGGAATAATAAGTGGTGTTGAAACTATGTGGAGAGGTAATAGTGCCTTCTCGGTGATTCTTATATGAATCTCAGACTTTTATGATCAGATATGCATTCACGACCTATAGCTTACATGTTTTCCATGTGTTTAGAGAAATGCATGTTATTTTCTAGAATTTCTAGGTCAATTTTTTGAGTTGATATTGAATGCTTAGCTTTTTTTCCATGTTAAATAAGGTTATGGAAAGTCTCAGAAAATTTTAGGTAGGGTATGGAGGCAGGACTGAAAAGGCGAAACTAATCTCGGGACCGCATGCTCAGAACTAGAGAAATTGGGATATAACTACATGGGTGCATTGTTGTGCATCAGTTGGAGGCATATAACCACATGCATGCCTTTTTGTGGGTGCAGTTGTGAGCCCAGTGCAAAGAATAATGGGTCTAGCTTAGGGTTTGGCCACCTGGGGTGGTTTTTCTATCTCTGAGTGACCACTAGCCCCTGTGGGATGTCAGTATGTGGTCATTTTGTCATCCCCACTTCCTTACATGGATCTAGGAAGTCATGCCATGTCATAGTAACTCTTCGTCTCATGTTTACCATGGAAGGTCAGTGAAATCGTGTAAATGTGGGAGGGATGGTTGAAGAAATAATGGTTTTGATAGTGGTTTATGGGCCTCATATCCCCAGTGAAAAAGGCAACTTTTCTATTAAACCTCTAGATGATTAGGCAAGAGAACCTGAATGAGTTGTGGATCACTAGGGGTAATTTTAATCTTATTATGTCATTAGATGAAAAGAGAGGAGGGTTGAAAATATTGGATTTGGAGGTCTCTCAGTTTCCTGAGTTAATTCAGGACTTACTTCTCGTTGATCTACAAAAAATAAATGGAGTGTTTACATGGAACAATTGTCACAAGGGAAAGCACAAAACAACTAGTTTCCTAGACTAAGTTTTAGCCTCAAAATCCCTTACAAATCATAATATATTTGTCAAGGCTAAAATATTTCCCTATCTAGGGTCATTGGCCTCTCAGATTGGAGATATACTTAAAATTTTCTTCGAGAAATCACCTTTTTCTTATTAAGAGCTTCTTGCTACAAGATCCATAATTTCTCTCTAAAGGCCAATCATGATGGGAGGAGATTCACATTGTTGGATGGAACCAGATGAATTATTTTCACATCATGTTGAAATAATTAAAGACAGATATTATGGAGTGGAATAAAAAAATATTTGGAGCACATTTAGCGGGACAAATAAGCGCTGGAAAGTCGCATGCAACAAATACAAAAAAAAAAAAAAAATCATAATAGAAGGTTAATTTGAGGCACTAATTGTGGAGGAAGGGAAACTAGTTAACCAAATAGAACATCAAAGAAAATAGAAGGAAATGCTTTGGAGGGAAAAATCTAGGGTGTAGTGGCTCAGAGAAGGTGAGCACAACACTAATTTTTCCACAAAACCATTATCAAGCATAGGAATCACAAAATAATCTTCTCTATCAAATCCAGAGAGGGGTAATGTTTGTTTCATCATAAAGAGATAGAGGAAGTGTTAGCATTGTATTTTCTGGACTGCTTATCGATCCCACCCCAAATAGGGAGGAATTTATTTAGAGAATCACAACACATATTCCTTATATGATAAACAAACACCAAAATGAGGGTTAAATGAGTGAAATATCTTTCACATAAGTGGAGGAGGTGGTGATGGACATGCCCCGCAACAAATGTCCGGGGTCGAACTACTTCACAAAATACTTCTTGCAAGTCTGCTTCCCCAAAATATATGCCCGAATAATGTCGATAGTCCCAAAATGTATGTTCTAGTCTTAATACTACATTCAAAACCTTAGTTCCTAAGTTTGATAGATCATAGGATCCTAACAGTTTCCACGAAATCGTTCTATGTAATGTTATTTATAATATAATTATTTCTAGAATAGTTATCCACCTTCAATCCTTGATGAAAAACATTATATCCCTAGAATAAACAAAGTTTGTAGAAGGTCGTTAAATTCTTGATGGAATTGTAACTTCTCACAAGGTTATCCATTCCTTAAAGCATCTTTAATAATCTGGTATGTTGATAAATCTTGATCTCTCTAAAGCTTAATATAGACTGAGCTTGGGTTATATTTTGAAGGTCTTATCTACCTTTGGGATTTCCTTTCAATGGTTTTCTTGGATTAAATCGTTGATCTCCAACATTTCTACTTTATCCTTTTGAATGGAGTGTCATCTATGCCATTTAACCACACCTGTGGACTTAGACAGGGTGAACCTATTTCCTTTTTTCTTTTTATTCTTAGAGTTAAAGATTTAGGAATATATCTCAATAAAACTAGACACCATAATTTTTAAAAGGGCTTCAATTATTTTGATAGGATGCCCTTGTCAGCAACCAACAGTTTATAGATGATATCTTGCTCTTTTTTCAAGCCTCAGAGTGTGAGGTTTGAGTGATAAAGTCAATCTGTCATGACTTTATTCAAGCTTCAGGGACCTTTATAAATGGGCACAATTCAAATGTCTTTTTCTTCAGCACTAACCCCATGGTTTACAGATACCTTGCTCGCATTGTAGAATTCTAATTAAGGAGTCTCCCGAATAAATACTTGGGTATCCCGTGTAATATTCCAAAATAGGAAAAGAAGCAATATTGAACATAAATTGGAAAAATGCAATGAATATAAATACATTAAACCAGAGCCAATCATAGTTCCATTGTATTAAGTATAATAGTAATTAATAAGTACAATATCTTGAGGAGAAACTCCCTCAAGCTAGGCAAGAGAAGCCTCCAATGCTCAAATACACCAAAACATGAAATGTTGCTGCTACAAAAAATGTTGGAGTACAAGACAATGCAGTCCCAATGAGTGAAACTGCAACTGGAAAATTTAAATATATAGATCTATAAATATAGATCTCAAGAAGTGCCGAGAATAGAGATCTAGGCTCCCAAGCACATTTCCAAGACAACCCAGAAAGGTTTTCCGGAAATACACAAAATACAAAAATGATTAAGTGCAGCCCTAGGGTTGAATAATATCTACAACTGGATAGCTGATAGGAGGTGGCTGATCTGATATAGGAATGGTTGATACTCCTCCAATAGATCTCTTGGATGAAGTGATTCTCCTCTCACTGGAAATATAACCCATAAACTGGGGCACTAAGCCCTCTATTGCAAATACCCAATAAATAAAGTAGTTCCTCAAGGAGACTGCATTATGGGTGATGGAATTAGTT
Organism: Pinus albicaulis; assembly: GCA_034641835.2. Taxonomy (NCBI): domain Eukaryota; kingdom Viridiplantae; phylum Streptophyta; class Pinopsida; order Pinales; family Pinaceae; genus Pinus; species Pinus albicaulis. The sequence continues at coordinate 981,660,607 of CM076582.1, read as the reverse complement.
TTTTCTGATGCTAGATGACCAAATGATTCTCAAGGAACCAGCTCCTTGCTACCCTCCTGGATGAAGGTTTTCTCCCTCCACTAGAAAAAAAGCTCAAAATTAGATCTATCCCTCCCCCACTGCTACTTCCCTGCAAAACAACACAATCCTAAAATAGAATGAGTTTTGGATGATGGTTGAAGCTTGGCCTAATGCCAGATGGTGGAAATTTAGCTCAATAGACCTCTCCTGAGTAGGCACTCGAAGTCCCCAGAGGATGAGGGTGGGATTTCCACTCAGAAACACCCTTGTGCTAAACAACACAACAGACTCTGCTAAATAGCTGAAGCGTGCAAGAAGTCATAAAATACCAAGAAATAAACAATAATAATAATGCCCTCTATGGCTTCCATCCCCTTCCTTATATTCTTTGTGAGCTTCCTCACCATTGGCCCCACACATTAAATTCACTACTCTCATGGAGACTTCCTCCCACTAACACTGCATTGTCCCTTATTAACTCTCCACTTCCTCCATAACAATGCTGTTGATTTTGTCAAAATTGACCCTATCCACATGCTTCAACCTCTATCACACATAAGGGTGATTTATCCAGTTGATTTATCCAGCTGATGAGAATCCCTCCATAATGGTCTGATATTTTCCCATGAAATCTATGTGACTGAAAAGGAGTGCTTCATGTGTTGCATGTAAAAACTTCTCCTTGAGCTTGGAGCCTCTAGTAAAGAAGACCAGATCCTAGTAATAGATGACTCCATCCACCACTCTATATCTCTCATCATCTACTTTCCCATCAAGCACCTCACATGTGAAATGATCCTTGGAATACTCCACCAATAGTTGGGACTCCCAATATGGATCTATACTCCTCAATGACAACACTGCGAAATTCTGTGATAAGGTACATGTCATCTCATAGATCCCCTCTTTGACACGCTTAATGCCAAAGTCATATGCTGGAACACTGCTACCATGCCTTTGTTTCCTCCCTTGTAGTTGCTCCTGCCTAAGAATTTTATGGAGGTTATTATTCACTTGGAAGCTATTTCCCATCCAAAACTTTCTAATTTTTGCCAATGTATGTATGAATGCCAACAACCCTCCACCATATATGGAATATCCCTTCCTATGTGGAAGTATCTTCTCACTCTCAAAATCCATGGAGTATCCCCCTTGCACCATGATTGTGCCATCATCCATCCCTAAAACACCTCCTCTCAGCCTGATACCAAAAGAATGTCCATATCCTCCTTGAGCCTACCAAAGACTCTCTATGTTGTGCTAAGCTCACCCAAGGTTCCCATCTAAGCAATATCTAGGAATGGTGCAGATTTTTGTGATAACTCTTTAACCAACTCCTGGTCCATGGGCCTTCCTGGTGGAATGCCTCCAAATAATACTACATCATGGGTCAGGGTCAACTGCATGACTGAGTGGATTGATGTGTCCTTTCTTTCACTGCGCAAATCAAGCTCTATCTTGTGTGCATAAACTATCTGAGGGGGATAATTTTGCATGCCCCTAATCATCTTATGCTTACCACTCTTCTTATCTACCCATTCCATCTACAAGGTCTCCCAATCTGTGGTAACTTTCCCTAATGTAATCAACCACTGCACACCCAATATCATATTGGTGTCAGGAATGTCGACCACAAAGAAGTGATCAGTCAAATTATATGTCCTCAAGGTTATCGACAATGCTGGAACATACTTCATACACTGCATAGTTCTAGCTAATGGAACCAAAACCAAAAATCCCTCAAAATCATGAGTGGGTATTTCTCTCCTTTTTACTAACTGAGCATCAATAAAGTTGCGGGTAGCCCCACTATCAATCAATATTGATACTTTTTTATCCTTAATGGTACCTCGGACTCTCAAAGTCAGATACTTGGGTACACCCCGCAAAGATGCAAGGGCCCCTCCAACTAGAGAAAATGCCCCATTCCCACCTCTTGGTGGTGGTGGATCTTCTCCTGCTATCACAATGTTTTTTTCCCCTTCTCGCTCCTCCTCTTCCACCTCCTCCCTATCATATAATACCTCTATATAGTGTGCTTTGCTTGCTGCACATCGATGCCTTGGTGCCCATGTTTCTTGGCATGTGAAGAAAAGCTTCCTCCTCCACAAGTCTCTTCGAACATCATCACTAAGAAGCCCTTTGTTATGGTTCTCTTTTGAAGGGAGAATATTCACATCTTTATCCTTTGTTTGAAAGGGTGGATTTTTTTAAAATGGAGCCTTTTCCCTTGGAAAAGAATCTTGTAAATCGCTTTCCCTCTCAATAGCATCTTTAAGAGTAGTTGGTTTCTAGATTTCACCAACACATGCAGAGGCTCTGCTAGCCCATGAATGAACATATAAACCCTCCTAATTGTAGATAAATCAGGAACCATGACAGAAATTTTTAGAAATTCAAAAATATAGGATTTTGGATTACCTGACTACTTGAGCATGGCTAGCTCAATAAAATGTTCCTTTGGGTCTCTTTGATCAAACCTCTATACTAACTTGCAGGTGAAATCTGAATATGCAGTCACATTGGCATGCCCCAATGTAGAAATACCATGAAACCACCAATCATGTGCCTCACCTTCAAGGTGCAGTGTTGTAATTTTGATGGCCTCCTTCTCTGGTACTTGGTTCAGATGAAAGTACATGTCTATCTTCTCCACCCAAGACTTGGTTGTGTAGTTGGATGACCCATAAAAAGCAGGCAAAAATAATCTACCCATGGTCCATTGTAGATCATTTTTCTGTATGAACCCTCCACTTATGTTGTTATGTCAAGGTCTCTTGTTGTCCTTGATCTCACAAAACTCTTGAAAGTTTAGACTACCTTTGAATCTCTGAGATTGAGACTCATATTCTAGAAAATAATCTTCAAGAGTTTCTTGTTATTTAGGTCCTCCACCTCCATTTTTCACTGCTAAGAATGTAGGAATAGTAGAGAATTGGGAAACTTGCAGCCTCACTGGTTGTTCATACCAGTGATGTGAAATTTCGGAGCTTTCTCCATGTAAAAACCCTCTATGAGATTCTTTATGTCTCTCCATCCTCATATTCTTTATTTCTTTTGTAATATCTTTCATGGTCTAGAGAAGAAGCTTGGGAAACTCCTTATCATCCACCTCTCCTGATCTTGGAGTATTTCCTTTGTCTTATTTGTTGTCTGTATAATCATATCTCCAATTTCTATTCAGATACATCTTCTCCCTTTTTGTGAGAGGATCTCCTTCTTCTGATGGCATAATGGTTGAAATACGTAGGCTGAGCCAAGATTATTCTCTGATACCACTGTAATATTCCAAAATAGGAAAAGCAACAATATTGAACATAAGCTCGAAAAATGCAGATATCAATACATTAAAAATGATTCAATCATAGATCCATTGTATTAATTATAAAAGCATAAAATAAGTACAATATATTGAGGAACAAGTCCCTCAAGCTAGGCAAGAGAAGCCTCCAATGCTCAAATACACCAAAACATGAAATGTTGCTGCTACACAAAATGTCAGAGTATAAGACAACGCAGTCCTAGTGAGTGTAACTAGAACTGGAAAATGTGTGTATATATATATATAGCTCAAGAATTCTCAGAAATAGAGATATAAGCTCCCAAGAACATTTCCAAGACAACCCAGAAAGGGTTTCTGGAAATACACAAAATAAAAAAATGATGAAGTGCAGACTTAGGGATGAATAATATCTGCAACTGGATAGCTAATAGGATGTGGTTGATATGATATATAAATGTTTGATACTCCTCCAATATATCTCCTGGATGAAGGGCTTCTCCCCTCACTGGAAATGTAACTCACAAACTGGGGCACTAAGCCCTCTACTGCAACTACCTAATAAAATAACATAGTTCCTAAAGGAGAATATGTTGTAGGTGATCAAAGCAGCTTGGCCTGATGTCAGATCACAAAATTATGCTCAGAGACCCTCCTTTCTAGCCTCCAATATGAATGGCTTCGCCCTCCACTAGAAAACAATATCAGAACTAGACCTATCCCTCCTCCACTGCTACTGCCCTACAAAACAACACAATATTGAAATGGAATGCGCTGTGGATGATGGATGAAGCTTGGCCTGATGCTGGATGGTGAAATTTTAGCTCAATATACCTCTCCTAAGTAGGCACTCTAAGTCCCCTAAGGATGAGGGTGGGATTTCCGCTCGGAAACACCCTTGTGCTAAACAGCACAACAGACTTCGCTAAACAGCTAAAGCATGCAAGAAGTCATAAAAGACCAAGACATAAACAATAATCATAATGCCCTCTATGGCTTCTATCCCCTTCCTTATATGCTTTGTGAGCTTCCTCACCGTTGGCCCCACAAATTAAAGTCACTACTCTCATGGAGACTCCCTCCCACTAACATTGCGTTGTCCTTCATTAACTCTCCACTTCCTCCATACCAGCATTGTTGATTTTGTCCAACTTGACCCTATCCACATGCTTCAACCTCTATCACACATAAGGGTGCTTTATGCAGCTGATAAGATTATCCACATTCACATTAGAAGTGGTTTTATTCCTACGAAGGAGATTTATTGGTCTCCCTACCCTCTTATTCATCTATCTAAATGACAAAAGAAAAATTTGATATTCCAACTAGTTGAAATCTAATTGGGAATATTAAATTCCGCTAGTGTCTAATTCACTAAAAGATACTTGTTGGAGATAATACCTTCAAAAATATTTACAAAATTGGAAGGATGGGCCTTTACGTCCCTCAATATAGAAGGTCACCTAGTTATTCTCAAGTAGTTCTTCAATCCATAACATTCTCTTACCTATATGTTCAAGTTTCCTCTAAAATTGTTAAAAAAAAATTCATGTTTTTGTTTTAGAATTTCTTATGAAGAGGGGCCAAGAACCTTAAAAAATGGACCCATGTTATAGCCTATCACAGATTATGTATTCCCAAAATGGTAGGAGGCATAACCCTTAGGGATATAGAGAAGTTGAATAAGGCTTTAGGAGAGAAGCTATGGTGGAGATGGTTACAAGGTGGGAAGGATTTGTGGAAACAAATACGGAATAGAGAATACTTTCCAACCTACTCAAAAGTTGAGAAGTTGCAAGATGTGATTTTCCCTTTGTGGTCCTCGATATGGAAACTTTCACATTCAAATTGAGAACTGATTCAAATACACACCTTTTATAAATTCAATATGGACACACAACTCGCTTGTGGTAAGACTCATGGTAGAAAATTCCAAATCTAAATGATAGGGAGGACTTGAGGAAGATAAATTCCTACACGTGGAACAAAAAATGCATCATTTTAGTGGAAATTTGGAGAGAGAATGAAAGAGGGGGGGTAGTGTGGGTATGGAAAAACCAAGAATACTGCCCAACTCATCACATATGAATCAATGGCCTATGCTAACCCTGGAACTCTATAAATAGTGCATTCATTTTTATCACACTCCTCATATACTTATATAGGGGTATCAATCAAGAGGCATATTTAAATTGAAGTAGGTGTATGCTCTTCTCACGGAACATCATACCCTGCCCCAAGAACCACTATGGAAGAAAATATAGATATGGGATTGTATCCCAAGGTTGTGGCATTCCTTTGGTTAGTGGGACATGGTAGACCTCTAACATGGGATCACATTCATAAGAAGGGCTACTAAGGTTTATCATTCTTCCCTCTATGTTGCCAGCATGAGGAGAAAACCAAGCATCTTTTGAACACATGCTCATTTTCAAACTCAATATGGTGAAAAATATTGGAGTTATTTCATCACTCTAACATACACCCGTATAATCTAGTTGAGACTTGAATAGTGGAGACCCAATGTATATTCCATCCTAGTGGTCAATAGATCCTAGGAGCTCTCAATGGGTTTTTTATGTGGACCATTATAATATAATAGAAGAATATTTCAAAATCGAAAATATTCTTCTCACAAATTATGGAAAAAACTTGAGCAATACATGAGGGAGAGAATTCTAGCTCAGACCCAGTATCAAGATGACTAGAAATCCCCCCCCCCAGGAAATATTTATTATGATTCAACTAGATATTTCTCCCTCCATGCTCTCCCCAGACTCTCTCAAACCTATGAAACCTCAATTATCCTCTCATTATATATATTCTCCTCCCCCTACGGGCTTTTTTAAACTAAGATTTAATGGGGCCTCAAAGGGTAACCCCGAGACAACTGGTTATGGAAGTATATTTCAAGATAAAAATCATAATGTGCTCCAAAACTATGAAAATAAATGTGGAACAAAAAAAACCAATGAAGTAGAATTTATGGATTTGGAAAGGGGCCCCGAGTTATCATCCTTAGAAGGATTTTCAAAACTCCAATTGCATGGGGTTTATTAGTTTATGATCCGAACAACTTATAAAATTCTTCAGGGGGCTCTAGTTGAGAAGTCACTAGGAGTTGGAGGTTTATCAACCTGATTTCCCATGTGAGAACATTACTCCTCTATTTCAACTAAATTATCACCTCCCACACTTTAAAAACAAGCAATGAATATTCTTTTTTTTGGCTAATATAGGATGTCACCAAAGATTCCTTAACTTTGATATAGGATGGCCTATGGGAACACATTTTAACTAGTAAGAAAAATTACAACATATTCTAGAGGGGGGAAAACCTGACTCAAAAAAGGAAGCTACTGAGGAAACCCAGGATACCTAGATGGGTATGAACCTCAAGGAAAGTGGGAGGTTTGGGTGTCGTTCCCACCACCTTGAAACATAGAATGTACTAAATGAAGGGGGTTGTGTGGTTGTCCACTCACATGCATTAAGCATGAAAATTAATCCTTTCCTGAATTGATGTTTGTATACATGATGTTGACTTGGGAGAGTGGGTTGTGTGTGATCCAAATTTATGCAGGAATGCAATAGAATACACATATAACAATAAATAAAAATATGCAGTGGAAATAACACTTCATTTCATTAATATCAAATAACTAAAATTTGTTTACAGATAGAATGGAAATAAACTAGCTAGGGTGCTCGTAGCTTATCTTTGAGAAGAGATGTGAAGAATACATGCCTCTGAACTATGTGTTACAATGAGGCTTGAATGCCTATATATTATTTAGAAACAATGGAAAACCCTAAACATCAAAAAATCTACTCTAGGAGATGAAATGCCAGAATATGGGCCCCGTCGGGGTAAATTGGTACATGAATTTCCCGGGGTCATAATTGTGGCCTACTATCTCTATTTGACACACATGATACATCGTCAAAAATATATATCCAAGGACTAAAACTACTAATAGTGAATATGAAGTTTGAAACTGACTCATATGCATTGGAGGTTTTTTTTCCTAGAAAACATCGTTTAGAGCCTCAAAACGGCTCTGAAAGTTCGGGACCAGAAAAGCTGCCAAAAATAGTAAATTGTGCTACAATTAAGGACACTGAAAAAATGAAAGAAAAAATGGTGGGGGTCCAAGTGGAATAGGTGGGTGGCCACCAATATCCACCTGGATCATTCCTCCCCTCTTAGGAAGAAATTTTCCCCATTTTGTTGAGTTCCTCCATGAGATGAGGAAAATTTTGTTGAACTTGGTCCCCTGTTGAGCCACTTGACCTAGTGAAGGAGTTGGCCTGCTTTCACAACTCGATATAGTTGGATCCTCTGCTAGCGAGTTTTATTGATCTGTGTGTCCATAATTTGATCATTTTTGGCTTGTTCCATGTAGTTTGGGTTTAACTCTGTTGGTGTGAGTTGTCCTGCCATGTCAGATGTGTCCAGTAGAGGTGGAAAGTAGGTCTAAAGGCGATCGAAATTGAATACTAGGTGCAGACCAAGGAATGGTGGAATAATGAGCTAAAAGGCATTTTCCCTACAGCCTTAGTGATGGTCTATGGGCCATATCAAAGTGGGCAAAGCTTGCGGTGGGGTCTATCGAGGCACTCCTTCTGTAACTGTAGCCACACTTTATCGCCCACCTAGAAGTTGTCTTGTGCCCGATGTTGATCATGTCGCTGCTTGTACTTAGCATTGGATCTCTGTCTTGAACCTATTGGAGAATATGTTGAATGTGCTCAATGAAGTTTTTCACCTTGCCAGCTTCAGACTGGACATGAGCCAAATCATCCTGAGTAGCTGCGAATGGCATGGCTAAATTAATGCGACATGGTGGTTGGAATCCCAAGTCCACCTGAAAGGGGATGTGGTCTGTTGAGATGTGGAGGGCCCAGTTATAGATATGTTGTACATAGGGGAGGATATCACCCCATGTGCGTGGATTCTTTGAGTTGTACATGCATAAAATTTCTTTGATCATCATGTTGATGCCCTATGTCTGGCCATCAGTTTGGGGATGGAAAGTTGTGGACTTGGTATGCTTTGTGTCCGGCATTGACCAAAGGTTGGACCAAAATGTACTGAGGAACCTGCTATCTCGATTTGAGATGATAGACTATGGGATCCCAAAGTGTACCCATACTCATTCAAAGAAGAGTTTAGAAGTGGCTTCTGTTGTGATATTCTTCTTGTAGGTCGCCATAATGGCCATCTTCGAGAATCTGTTGACAACCACGGAAACACAGTCATTGCCATGCTTAGTAGAAGGAAGGCCTGACATGTAATCCATGGAGATAGATTCCCAAGGTTCACTAGGGTTAGGCAGTGGAGTATAGAGGCCTTGCTTCTTGATGGTCAGTTTGGCAATGGCACAACCAATGCAGGATTTGATGTACTTCCTAAAATCCTATCGAAGGTTTGGCCAATTGAAATACTTCTCTAGTACTTCCATTGTTTTCTCGACCCCAAAATACCTGGTGACCCAACTGTGATGCGCTTCCCACATCATCTTGGCACACTCACTTGAAGGAACACAAAGGTGTCTCAGGTGACATAACAGTGCATCCTAGAGGTGAAATTTTGGAACTCAATTACCCTCCAAGAGCGGCTTGTATGTGTGGCTGAATTTTCTCTTGTAGAGAAGCAGCCAATCAGAAGTATCGTGCCCACAAGAGTTGAGCATGGTGGTTATCGCCATGATCAGTAGTCGCCTAATGTAGTCTACAAAATTATTGGTGTTTTCCTTCTTGTACTTGATGTTCAAATGAAACTGTTGTAGATATGTGGACCACTTATGATGGAGATCGTTCTGCAACTTCCCTTGTGTTTGTATGAACTGCAAGGGTCAGTGTTCTATGTGGATGATTGTTTCCTTCCCCAAAATTTAATGCTTCCATTATCGGCAAGCTTGCACAATGGAATACATATCTTTGTCATAAGTGGGATACTTTCAGACTGTGTCTCACTGCGATATGCCACTGGATGCCCCTGTTGAGTAAGAATTCCCCTAATAGCATAGTCAAAGGCATCTGTCTCGATCTCAAATGGTTGTTCCAACTCTGGTAATGTGAGCACTGGGGCACAATAGAGGCGATGTTTCAATTCTATGGACGCCTTCTGTTGAGATTCCGACCAAAATAATTTTTCTTTCGCTCCTCCCTTGGTGACTTGAATCAAGGGCCAAGTGGTATGAGAGAATCCCAACATGAACATATGGTAGAAATTAGCAAGACCAAGAATATTGTGAATCTCTATTAGAGTGGTTGGGGCTGGCCAATCCTGAATGTCTTCGATCTTGTTTGGATCCACATGCACCCCCTCTCATCAATAATGTGTCCCAGATTTTGAACCTAGGTCATTCCAAAAGTTCACTTCTCCAAATTGGCACATAACTTGTGTTTCTGTAGTGTTTGGAGGACTTGTTGGATGTGGTGGAGGTGCTGTTCCCAAGTCTCGCTGAAGAGCAGAATTTCATCCATGTATACTACTACAAATGAGTTGGTGAATGGCCGCAATATGTCCTCCATCAGCCTCATGAAGGTTGCGGGTGCATTCGTCAACCCGAAAGGCATGACCAGCCATTCGAAAAGGTCTTCCTTGGCTTTAAAGGTGTTCTTCCACCCATCAGATGGTTCGATTGGTACCTAGTGATACCCGGTTTTGAAGTCGATATTGCTAAAATATTTTTCCCTTTTGAGTTTTCCGTAAGGTCATAAATTTGTAGGATCAGACACCTATTCCGGATAGTGATCTTGCTCAACACCCAATAATCAATACAGTCTCCAAGTCCCATCCTTCTTCTGCACCAACACGATCGGGCTCCCATAGAGCGATGAACTTGGCCAGATGTGACCTTTCTATAGAAGCTCTTTAATCTGCCTCTCGATTTCATCATTCTCTGGAACATAGCCTCGATAGATCAGTCCATTGGGAAGTAGCACGCTTAGGGCCAAATCGATGGGGTGCTTGAATTGACAGTGTAGAGGCACCCCTATGTCGGGTGAGATGAACATGTCCTAGTACTCCTCCACAACCTTGTCCATTTTATTTTTTCTTGCGCAAGAGCCCTATTTGGAGGTCGTGGCCATAATATTCTTCTTGACCTGAGGGCAGATCATCAGGAAAAAAAAAATTCCGGTTTTGGAAATGAGCTTACTGCAATGTTTTGCAGTAACCAAAGAGATAACGTTAATCGGTGGTACCTCTGGTATCCTGTAAAACTTATTTCCCAAAGTAAAAATAACAGTGCAAGGCTCGGACTCATACACAACATGTTTCTTCCACAAGTATGGTTGGCCTAATAATACATCACAAACATCAAGAGGAGCATTGTCACGAAATACCTCATCAATGAAGGGCTTGATGCTGTAGGGAAGGCAGCACTGTTAGCTGACGTAGTGATCCGGTCCTTGGTGAAGCCACCCGATGGTGTATGACTGTGGGTGTGATGTGGTCGGCAAGCCCAATCGCTTCATGGCCTATGCTGAAATAAGATTCTTTTGGGTTCCACTGTCGACAATGAACTGTAGTGTAGAACCGTTTACCCACATCTGGGAGTGGAAGAGACACTCCTCCTCCTTTGGATCTTCTGGTTCTTCTATTTGGATCTTCGTGGTGGAAACCATGGCATTGGGATCCACATCGATAATCTGCTTCCCTTTTTCATTCCCCTTCTCGGTTTTTGATTCAATGTCAAAGCATGCATCTAATTCAGAAGCCTTCATATCTTCCATTACTAACTGCTAGGCCCGACACTCACTTGTGTTGTGAGTGTAGCTCTTATGGAACTCACACCACTTTCCCGTGTATTTCTTCGTCTTTGCAGTGTTGTTCGTTGCTCGTGGCTTTGGCAGGTTTTATTAGGACTCCATGCCTTCGATTTTTCATTTGTTTTGTGGTTTGGGGGCACCTTTATCTTGCTTTTGATTCGTAGATCCAAAGTCTCCCTTCTTCTATTTGAATTTCTTCTCAATATTGGCAGCATACTGGTATGTCGTACCAAGCGAGGAGATGTCAAGGAACTCCATTTCCTCCTGAATGTATTTGTGTAGACAACTATGGTACTTCAACACCAAGTTTTTCTCTGAATATTTGATACCAAAATTTGTGTGCAAGATATGGAACAAATTCATCAGCCCATGCACATCTTGATCCCTTTGTTACCGCAGCATAGTCCATTGTATGTACTTGTCCTCATAGCTCCCCACGAGATAATATTGTTCCTTGATGGCGTCTCTGAAAGAATTCCAAGTGGGTATGATCAAGAATAGAGAGGGTTCCCCCTCGTCTTTTTTCTCACAGTAGGTTTCCAGCCAGTCCTTGACATGGGGGGCGGCTTTGAGCAGTGAAAAAATAATCTTCTCCCAGTCGAAAAATTCATGAACCAAGAGATATCCTTCTGATAGATTCGACCATATATCTACGTCGTCTACATCTATTTGGCCATAAAATATGGGAATTTCAAAGTTTACCTATACCTTAAAAGGGGTTGTTCCTCCAAAGTGGTTGTTGGATGTAAATGCACTGCCAGTGGGCAATTGTTGAAGGATCTGGGCGAATTTATCCATCATCGCGTTCCTTTATTTTTCAAGGGCCTCCTTGAGCAATATTTTGATAGGATTTCTTGCTCCCTAGTCCTTCTTTTAGTCACCCATAGGCAACCGATGGGGTTTTTGAGGTGATCTTGCAAATTTTCAACGAGATCGATCCCTAACTCCTTATACCCCAACCTCGTTAGGCTCATGCAAAGAAGGATCGAGAAAGTCTAGACCACTCTGATACAATTGATCTGGATTTATGTAGGAATGCAATAGAATACACATATAACCATAAATACAAAGATGTAGTGGAAATAACATTTCATTTCATTAATATCAATTAACTGAAATGTGTTTACAGACAGAGTGGAAATAAACTAGCTAGGAATTGGTAGCTTATCTCTGAGAAGAGATGTGGCAGCTACAGGCCTCTAAAATCTATGTCACAATGACGCTCGAAGGCCTATATATTATTGAGAAACAATGGAAAACCCTAAACATCCAAAAAACTAACCCTAGGAGATGAAACGCCAGAATATGGGCCCCATCGAGGTAAATTGGTACATCAATTTCCCGAGTCGTAACTTTTTCCTACTATCTCTGTTTGACACACATGATACATCATTAGAGAGATCTATCCAAGGAATACAACTACTAACATTGAATATGAAGTCTAGAACAGACTCATATTTGTTGGAGGTTTGGTGCCCAAAAAATGTCGTTTAGGGCCTCAAAATAGCTACGGAAGCTCAGGACCCGAAAAACTGCCAAAAATAGTAAATTGTACTACAATTAAGGAAACTAAAAAACAGAAAGAAACAATGGTGGGGGCCCAAGTGGAATAGGTGGGTGGCCACCAATATCCACCTGGATCATTGTGGGATTTTTATAGTAGAGGGATACCATTCTAACCCTCTGGTACAAGATAAAAATCAGGGAATGACGTGAGGGTGAGGTTGATTGAAAATTCCCTAGTAGAGGTATGGGATGCTCGGTGGGAAATTGCTAAAAGAAGTTATCAGATTGCAACATTGATTTTTGCATGGCTAAGTGACTTGTTAAAGTGTCCACATGAGAAGCTTGGTGGTGTAGTTTAAAGTATCATCTCAAGACCTCTTAGTGTGTTTCATCCTCGAAGCCTTATCGCATTGTTTCTAGCTATGGGTGTATCACCTTTTTTTTTATGCATAGGGTTCTCCCTTCTATTGAAAGTGGTTTGCATAATTCACATGATTCTCTTCTGAATGTTGGTGGGATTACCTGAGAAATAAAATATATTTCTCAAGGGGGTCTTGTATTTTTATTTTTTGGCTTGAATGGATTTCTGGCTTGACACAAACTTTGTCATTTTCTAGAGATAACTGTTGTAGCTCACACCTTTCATCATATATTTGTCTAGGGTAAAACTACTTAGGTTCGAGTGTTGAGATATTTATGCTTACTTTTTCCACTAGGCTTGCAAACTGTGGGGGTTTGTTTCTGTCATTGGCTTATTTTGTTGCCCTTCCTAGGCAAAGTATTTTTTTTTTTTTTTTTTTCAAGTCAGGCACGTTTTAGTGGGAGGGTTGAATCTCGTATCTCCGTAGTATTCTCTCCTCTCCTAATGTTGCTTTGTTACACCCATCACTCAACCTATGGTCTGTGGATTTTTTTATATTAGGCAATTGGAAATATTTGAGTATAAATTATTTCTGGTAAAACATTGAGTAAAAAACCCAAAATTTTATGATTATTTTATTATAATAATCTATTTGTCTAGATAAAATTAATAAAACATTGAGTGAGCCAAACACTCAAATATTTTGAAATTAAAACATTTATAAATTACTTTATTATAATAGTCCATCCATTTTAATAATTGAACTTTATAAAATTAATGGAATAAGATAAATTTAAATACTATTGAAAGATATATTTTCAATATTAGCTAAAGTAATTATAATCATTTTAAAAATATTAATAGAATATAATTATAATTAAAAAAATTAATAAAAAATTTAAAACAAGTACTTTACATAATTTACATATTTATTTATTTTTAAAAGAAACTCATACTTATTTTACATATTTAGGATTTTTGAGATAATTTAGTCAAAATACTTTTGATTGATTTTGAAGATGTAACATTTTAAATAATTTAATTTTTGGTTTAGGGCTTTAATATTTTTTAAATATTATAATAATAATAATTTAGTTTTAAAATTATATCTGAGTTAGGTATCAACTCAACTCAATTTAGTGTAGAATTTTTTTTTATTTATAGAATAAGATTAAACAATAATTTAATTATTAAATTATAAAATATGTAAATTTATTAACTATTTATAATAATTAATTATAAAATACAAAACCATAAGAATTATAGATTATGAGTAAAATATAAATCTCGTTGTTTTAAATCTAAGAGAAATCTAAAACATATATCTATCTAATTATTTAATTTCAACAATTTACTTGGTAAGAAATAAAGAAATTTGTGCATTTTGATTAACTTATTATATTAATGACTAGCTTTATATTAATATATTTTAATTATTTTTTCCATTATCATTCTTTATTTAAATACATAAAATTTGATAAACATCATTAAGTAAAAACCTTTAAGACTCTCTTTATTATAATAACGACTCTATTTATTATATCAATATGAGTAAACGAGTTTTCCACAATGGTCTTTGTGGAAATACTTTTTGGACAATGACAAGTCAATGTTATAGATGCTAAGTCTAAGATCAGTCAAGATTCATAGTTTTCATGGCGATTAAATCGGGTATCATCCCATAGCCACAAATCCATTGAGTTGACAAGGTATGTGTGTTGTTTTGTCTTTTCAGGTTAACATCCATATAGAGAAGATAAGCATAATATTAGAGAAGATAAGCGTAATATTAAGGCAGCCCTATGTTTACTTGAGGGCTGTTTTAGACATGATTTTTCAGTTGAAAAAAACATAACATTGTACAAAAATGACAGGTACAAATTGAAAAATTATTAAATTAAAGTTTTTAAAGAAATATATGAAGTGAAGGTGGACTTTTCCTCCTTTAATCTTGTAATTGAGGTGGAGGCAGAATTTTTTGGTTGAATATATATATAAAGTGAAACCAAACCTCACTCAAATACCCAACAACTATGGCTCGCTCAGGCTTGTTCCCGTCCTTCTGATCCAAATTGCCGAGGGCTCTTCTCCTCTTCTTCACTCTCTGGCTACTTGCGCTTCAATGTAATGCCATCTCCGATGAAGGAAAAATACTGTTGTGCATAAAAGAGAGGGATTGGACTGATAAACATAATGTTTTGAGCAACTATAATTCCTGTAATGAAAATCCATGTGGTTGGAATGGAGTGTTTTGTAGTACTCCATTCAATTTCGTTACTAGAGTTAATCTCTCCAACATGTCCATTGCAGGATGCTTGACTTCTACTATATGCGGCCTTCAAAATCTGATGGACTTGATACTGCCATCCAACCATTTCGAAGGTCCATTCCCCAATGTATTGTTGGCTTGCAACCATTTGAAGACCTTGGATTTTTCATCCAACCTCTTCCATGGAAAGTTGTCGCATCACATCCATCAATGGGGTGAGTTGCGCTTTCTATTCTTGGGCGGTAACAAGTTTCATGTGTGATTTCATTTTCGATTTATGGATGCATTTTATAAGCATGTGATTTTCAGTCACTGATTTCATTAGCTTGGAGGATTTGCTAGATTGACATGGGTTTTAACCTTACCTTGCCATTTCCTCGATAGTCATGGTGTTGTGGGTTTTCCACATGATTTTTTTCTGGTTGGTGCTCATAATTCCTTATGGTTGTGGGTTGGAATAAATGCTCTGGAATCCCTAGATCAGCTTGGGTTGAATTACTAGTCATGGAGCCTAGGTTGGGACAATCGATATGGATCTCTTGGTGGGTTGATTTATTCGTCCCTGGAGCAAGTTTGAAAAAATTATTTGGAGGCTTAGAAGGTTGTGGGTTGAGTTACTAGTTCTTGGAGACTTGGAAAACTTATGTAGAAACTTATATGTTTAGTGTTAGATATGTCCAACTGTGAGGCAAAATCACTGGTAGAGGGTTGAGGTAGTTTGGCCTCTGGAAGCCATTGTTTGGTTTTTTTTGGTTTGTTCCATGATATCTGACATTGATGCTTGGAATATAGCATAGGGGTGATTGGTTGAAAGAGAGAATCAGTTCAGCCAAATCTATAGTCGGTTGGTACGTGGAAGTCCCTGACTTGGTTTGGTAATTTCATATGTTAATAAGAGTTATTATTCATTTGTGATTCATGTATATATGTTTCCAATATGTTGGTTATATTATAACTCAGTTTCCATGGTTTATATGCTAGTTATTTTATGATTATATGATTTTCATATGATGTGTATCCTCTATGGCTCTTGCTATGAATTTTTTAGCTATTTATTAGTTATTGAATGTGTGGACTAATAAGTGGTTTTGAAACTATGTGGAGAGGGAATAGTGCCTTCTTGGTGATTCTTAGATGAATCTCAGACTTTTATGATCAGATATGCATTCATGACCTATAGCTTACATGTTTTCCATGTGTTTAGAGAAATGCATGTTATTTTCTAGGAAGTCTAGGTCAATTTTTTAAGTTGATATTGAGTGTTTAGATTTCTTTCCATATTAAATATGGTTATGGAAAGTCTCGGACAATTTTAGGCAGTGGTATGGAGGCAGGACTGAAAAGGTGGAACTAATCTCGAGACCGCATGCTCATAACTGGAGAAATTGGATTATAATTGCATGGGTGCATTGTTGTGCATGCAGTTGGAGGCATATAACCGCATGCATGCTTTTTTATGGGTGCGATTATGGGCCCAGTGAAAATAATAATGGGTCCAGCTTAGGGTTTGACCACCTGGAGTGGTTGTTCTATCTCTGAGTAACCTATATCCTCTGTGGGATGTCACTATCTGGTCAGTTTATCATCCCCACTTCCTTAATTGGATCTAGGAAGTTGTGTCATGTCACAGTAACTCTTCGTCTCGTGTTTAGCCTGGAAGGTCAGTGAAATAGGGTAAAGTGGGAGGGATGGTTACATAAATAATGGTTTTGATAGTGGTTTATGGGCCTCATATCCCCAGTGAAAAATGCCACTTTTCTATTAAACCTCTATATGATTAGGCAAGAGCACCTGAATGAGTTGTGGATCACTAGGGGTAATTTTGATCTTATTATGTCATTAGACAAAAATAAAGGAGGGTTGAAAATACTAGATTTGGAGGTCTCTCATTTTCCTGAGTTAATTCAATGCTTACAGTTCATTGATCTAGAAACAATAAATGAAGTGTTTACATGGGACAATTGTCACAAGGGAAAGTGCAAAATAGCTCGTTTCCTAGACTAGTTTTTAGCCTCAAAATCCATTATAAATCATAATATATTTGTCAAGGCTACAATATTTCCCTATCTAGGGTCACTGTCCTCATAGATTGGAGATATACTTGAAAATTTCTTCGAGAAATCACCATTTTCGTATTAAGAGCTTCTTGCTACAAGATCCATAATTTTTCTTGAAAGGAAAATCATGATGGGAGGAGATTCACATTGTTGGATGGAACCAAATGAATTATTTTCAATTCATGCTAAAATAATTAAAGATAGAGATTATGGAGTGGAATAAAAAATATTTCGAGCACATTCAGAGGGAAAAATAAGAGTTGGAAAGTCGCATGCAACAAATACAAAAAAAATAATCATAATAGAAGGTTGTTTTGAGGCACTCATTGTGGAGGAAGGGAAACTAGTTAACAAAATAGAACATCAAAGAAAATAGAAGGAAATTATTTGGAGGGAAAAATCTAGGGTGAAGTGGCTCAAAGAAGGTGAGCACAACACTAATTTTTCCACAAAACCATGATCAATCATAGGAATCACAAAATAATATTCTCTATCAATTCCAGGGAGGGCTAATGTCTACTTCATCATAAAGAGATAGAGGAAGTGTTAGCATCGTATTTTCAGGACTAATCATGGACCCACCCCTAATAGGGAGGAATTTATTTAGAGAATCACAACATATATTCCTTATATGATAAATTAACAACGGAATGAGGGTTTAATGAGGGAAATATATTTCACATAGGTGGAGGAGGTGGTGATGGCCATGCCCCAAAAAAATTTTTTAGGGTCGAACTACTTCACAAAAGACTTCTTTTAGGTCTGCTGCCCCAAAATCTATGCCCTAGTTGAAAAATGTCAACAATCCCAAAATGTATTGTCTAGTCTTAATACTACTTTCATAACCTTAATTCCTAAGTTTTATAGATCATAGGATCCTAACAGTTTCCATGGAATCGTTTTATGTAATTTTATTTAAAATATAATTATTTCTACTAGCATATTCATCCACCTTAATTCCTTGATGAAAAAAATTATATCCCCAGAACAAACAGAGTTTGTAGAAGGTCATGAAATTCCTGATGGAATTGTAACTACTCACGAGGTTATCCATTCCTTAAAGAACCTTTAAAAATCCGGTATTTTGATAAATCTTGACCTCTCTAAGGCTTATGATAGGCTGAGCTTGGATTATCTTTTGAATACCTTATACCTTTGAGATTTCCTTTCAATGGGTCCCTTGGATAAATCATTGATCTGAACCCTTTCTACCTTATCCTTTTGAATGGAGTGTTATCTATGCCCTTTAACCACACATGTGGACTTATACAAGGTGAACCTATTTCCTTTTTTCTTTTTATTCTCACAGTTAAAGCTCTAGGAATATATCTCAATAAAACTAGACACCAAAATTTTTAAAAGGGCTTCGATTCTTTTGATAGGATGTCCATGTCACCAACCAAAAGTTTATAGATGATATCTTGCTCTTTTTTCAAGCCTCAGAGGGTGAGGTTTGAGCGATTAATTCAATCTATGGTGACTTTATTCAAGCTTCAGGGACCTTTATAAATGGAGACAATTCAAATGTGTTTCTCTTCAACACTAACCCCATGGTTTAGAGATATCTTGCTTGTGTCCTAGAATACCAATTAAGGAGTCTCCCGACTAAATACTTGGGTATCCCGCTAGTGTCTAATTCACTAAAATATTCTTGTTGGAGAGAATACCTTCAAAAACTTTCAAAAAATTGGAAGGATGGGCTTTTAGCTCTCTCAATATAGAAGGTCACCTAGTTATTCTCAAGTCGGTTCTTCAATTCATACCATTATATTAGATATATGTTCAAGTTTCCTCCAAAATTGTCAAAAAAATTATCATCTTTTTGTTTTATAATTTCTTACAAAGAGGGGCCAACAACCCTAAAAAATGGACCCATGTTATAGCCTAGCACAAATTATGTATTCCAAAAATGGTAGGAGGCATAGGCCTTACAGATATAGAGAAGTTGAATCGAGCTTTAGGAGAGAAGCTATGGTGGAGATGGTTAGAAGGTGGGTTGGATATGTGGAAACAAATATGGAATATAAAATACTTTCCAACCTACTCAAAAGTTGAGAAGCTGCAAGATGTGATATTCCCTTTGTGGTCCTCGATATGGAACCTCTCGCATTCAAATCGAGAACTGATTCAAAACCATGCCTTTTGTAAATTCAAGATGGACACACAACTCGCTTGTGGTAAGAATAATGGAAGGAAATGTAAAATATGAATGATAAGGAGGACTCGAGGGAGATAAATTCCTACACGTCGAACCAAAAATGCATCATTGTAGTGGAAAGTTGGAGAGCGAATGAAAGAGGGGGGTAGTGTGGATATGGAAAAACCATGAATACTTCCCTAACTCATCACATATGAATCAATAGCCTATGCTAAGCCTGGAACTCTAGAAATAGTTCATTCATTTTGATCACACTCCTCATATACTTCGATGGGGGTATCAATCAATAAGCATGTTTAATATGAAGGAGGTGTATGCTCTTATCACAGAACATCATACCCTGCCCTGAGAACCACTATGGAAGAAAACATAGATATGGGATTGCAGCCCAAAGTTTTGAAATTCCTTTGGTTAGTGGGTCATGGTAGACCTCTAACATTCAGATCACATTTAGAAGAAGGGTTACTCAGGTCCATCATTTTTCCCTCTATGTTGCTAGTATGAGGAGAAAACTAAGCATCTTTTGAACAAATGCTCATTTTAAAACTTGTTATGGTGAAACATATTGGAGTTATTTCATCACTCTAACATACACCCATATAATCTGGTTGAGACTTGAATAGTGGAGACCCAATGTATATTCCATCCTAGTGGTCAATAGATCCTAGGAGCTCTCAATGGGTTTTTTATGTGGCCCATTATAAAAGAATAGAAGAATATTTCAAGATCAAAAATATTCTTCTCACAAATTGTGGCAAAAAATAAAGTAATACATCAAGGAGAAAATTCTAGCTCTAACCCGGTATCAGGATGACTAGAAATCCCCCCCTCAAGAAATATTTATTATGATTCAACTAGATATTTCTCCCTCCGTGCTCTCCCCATTCTCTCTGAAACCTATGAAACGTCAATTATCCTCTCATTATATATATTCTCCTCCCCCTACGGGATTTTTTAAACTAATATTTAATGGGGCCTGAAAGGGTAACCGTGAGACAAATAGCTGTGGAAATATATTTCAAGATCAAAATCATAATCTGCTCCAAATATATGAAAACAAATGTTGAAAAACCAATAACAATGAAGTAGAATTTAAGGATTTGGAAATGGGCCCCCAGTTAGCATCTTTAGAAGGATTTTCAAAACTCCAATTGCATGGGGGCTATTAGTTCATGATCCGAAAAACTTATAAAAATCTTCAGGGGGCTCTAGTTTAGAACTCACTAGGAGTTGGAGGTTTATTAACTTGATTTCCCATGTGAGAACATTACTCCTCTCTTTCAACTACATTATCACCTCCCACACTCTCAATACGACCAATCAATATGCTTATTTTTTAGCTAATCTAGGATGTCACCAAAGGGTCCTTAACTTTGATATAGGATGGCCTGTGGGAACTCATTTTAACTAGTAAGAAAAATTACAACAAATTCTGGAGGGAGGGAACCCTGACTCAAAAAAGGAAGCTACTGAGGAAGCCCATGATACCTCGATGGGTATGAACCTCAAGGAAAGTGGGAGGTTTGGGTGTTGTTCCCACCACCTTGAAACATAGAATGTACTAAATGAAGGGGATTGTGTGGTTGTCCACTCACATGCTAAAAGCATGAAAAGTAATCCTTTCCTGAATTGATGTTTGTATACATGATGTTGACTTGAGAGAGTGGGTTGTGTGTGATCCCAAATTATGTAGGAATGCAACATAATACACATTTAACCATAAATAAAAATATGCAGCGGAAATAACACTTCATTTCATTAATATCAAATAACTGAAATTTGTTTATAGACATAATGGAAATAAACTATCTAGGGTGTTGGCAGCTTATCTTTGAGAAGAGATGTGGCGGCTACAGGCCTTTGAACTATGTGTTAAAATCAGACTTGAAGGCCTATATATTATTGAGAAATAATGGAAAACACTGAAAATCCAAAAACCTTATCCTAGGAGATGAAACGCCAGAATATGGGCCCCGTCGGGGTAAATTGGTACATCAATTTCTCGGGGTCGTAACTTTGGCCTATTATCTCTGTTCCACACACATGATACATCATTAGAAATATATATCCAAGGACTACAAATGTTGACAAAAAATATCAAGTCTAGAACGGACTCATATTATATAATGGTTTGGTGCCCAAAAAACATCGTTTAGGGCCTCAAAACGACTCTGGAAGTTTCAGACCTAAAAAAATGCGAAAAATAGTAGATTGTGCTACAATTAAGGAAACTGAAAAACTGAAAGAAACAATGGTGGGGGTCCAAGTGGAATAGGTGAGTGGCCACCAATATCCACCTAGATCAATCGTCCCATCTTAGGAAGCAATGGTCCCCATTGCATTGATTTCCTCCATGAGATGAGGAAACTTCTGCTGAACTTGGTCCCTGTTGAGCCACTTGCCCTAGTGAAGGAGTTTTCCTGCTTTGACAACTCGATATATTTGGATCCTCTGCTAGCGAGTGTTATTGATATGTGTATCCATAATCTAATTACTGTTGGATTGTTCCATGTAGTCTGGTTTTTAACTTTGTTGGCGTGAGTTGTCCTGCTATGTCGGATGTGTTCAATCGTGGTGGAAAGTAGGGTTGAAGGTAGTCGACATTGAACAATGGGTGCAGACCAAGGAATGGTGGAATACTAAGCTCAAATTCATTTTCCCCTATAGCCTTGGTGATGGTGTATAGCCCATATCGGAGCGGGCGAATATTTCTGTGGGGTCCAGCAAGGCGCTCCTTCTGCAAATGTAGCCACACTTTGTCGCCCACCTCGAAGTTGTGTTGCACTCGATGTTGATGATGCCGCTATTTGTACTTAGCATTAGATATATCCAATATTTCATGATCCTATTGGTGAATGTACTGAATGTGCTCAATGAATTTGTTTGCCTTGGCAAATTCAGACTGGACATGAGCCAAATCAGCCTGAGTAGTCGCAAATGGCATGGCTACGTCAACGGGATATAGTGGCTAGAATCCCAAGCCCACCTGAAAGGGGTTGTGGTCGTTTGAGTTATGAAGGTCCCAGTTATAGCTATGTTGTACATAAGGGAGGCTCTCACCCCATGTGCATGGATGCTTTGAGTTGTACATGCACAGAATGTGTATGATCATCCTATTGACGACCTCTATCTAGCCATCAGTTTGGGGATGGAAAGTTGTGGACTTGGTAAGCTTAGTGTCCAACATTGACCAAAGGCTGGACCAAAATGTACCAAGGAACATGCTATCTCAATCTGAGATGATAGACTGTGGGATCCCAAACTGTACCCGCACCTGTTCAAATAATAGTTTAGCAGTGGCTGTTGTTGTGATATTCTTCTTGTAGGCCGCCATAATGGTCGTCTTCAAGAATCTGTCGATAACCACAAAAATGCAGTCATTGCCATGCTTAGTAGAAGGAAGGCTTGACATATAATCCATGGAGATATATTCCCAAGGTTGACTAGGGGTAGGAAATGGAGTATAGAGGCATTGCTTCTTGATGGTCGGTTTGGCAATGACACAAGCACTACAGGATCTGATGCACTCCCTGACATCCTATCTAAGGTTTGGCCAATATAAATACTTCTGCAGTACTGCCACTGTTTTCTCTACCTTGAAATTCCTAGTGACCCGACTATGATGCGCTTCCCACATCATCTTGGCACACTCGCTTGAAGGAACACAAAGGTGTCCTAGGTGACATAACAGTGCATCCTGGAGGTGAAATTTTGGAACTCGGTTACCCTCCAAGAGCGTCTTGTATGTGTGGCTGAATTTTGGATCGCTTTTGTAGAGAAGCAGCCAATCAGAAGTCTTGTGCCCACAAGAGTTGAGCACGGTGGTTATCGCCACGATCAGTGGTCGACCGAGGTAGTCTGCAACATTATTGGTGCTACCCTTATTGTACTTGATGTTCAAATGAAACTGTTGCAGATATGTGGACTACTTCTGATGGAAATCATTCTGCAACTTCCCTTGTGTTTGTATGAACTGCAGGGGTCGGTGTTCTGTGTGGATGATCATTTCCTTCCCCAAAATTTAATGCTTCCATTGTCAGCAAGCCTGCACAATGGAATACATCTCTTTGTCATAAGTGGGATACTTTCAGATTGTGTCGAAAAGTGTCTCACTGTGTTATGCCATTAGATGCCCCTATTGAGTAAGAATTTCCCCAATAGCATAGTCAAAGGCATTTGTCTCGATCTTAAATGGTTGTTCCAAGTTTGGTAATGTGAGCACTAGGGCACAACAGAGGCGATGTTTCAATTTTACGAACGCCTTATGTTAAGATTCCAAAAAAAATAGTTTTTATTTCACTCCTCCCTTGGTGACTTGACTCAAGGGCCAAGTGACATGAGAGAATCCCAACATGAACCTGCGATAGAAATTAGCAAGACCCAGAAAGCTGCGAAGCTCTCCTAGAGTTTTTGGGCCTGGCCAATCCCAAATGACTTGGATCTTGGTTGGATCCACATGCACCCCCCTCTCATCAATAATGTATCCATATGTTGAACCTGGGTCATGCCAAAAGTGCACTTCTCCAAATTGGAACACAAATTTAGTTTCCATAGTGTTTGGAGGACTTGTCGGATGTCATGGAGGTGCTCTTCCCCAGTCTGACTAAGGATCAGGATGTCATCCAAGTACACTACTAAAAATGAGTTGTTGAATGGCCACAAGATGTCCTCCATCAGCCTCATGAAGGTTGCGAGAGCATTCGTTAACCCAAAAGGCATGACCAACCATTCGAAAAGTCCCTCCTTGGCTTTGAAGGTAGGCTTCCACACATCAGATGGTTTGATTAGTACCTAGTGATACCTGGACTTCAATTCGAACTTGCTGAAATATTTTTCCCCTTTGATTTGGTTCAGAATGTCATCAATTCGTGGGATCAGGTACCTATTCCGGATAGTGATCTTGTTCAGTGCCCAATAGTCAATACCGTCTCCGAGTCCCATCCTTCTTCTGCACCAACACAATCAGGCTCCCATAGAGTGATGAAATTGGCTGGATGTGACCTTTCTATAACAGCTTTTAAATCTGCCTCTTGATTTCATTGTTCTCTAGAAAAGAGCATCGATAGATCGGTCCATTGGGCAGCAATGCGCCTAGGGTCAGATCGATGGGGTGCTTGACCTGATAGTGCAGAGGCACCCCTCCGTCGAGTGAGGTGAAGATGTCATGATACTCCTCCATGACTTTGTCCACTTTTTGTTTTTGTGCGAAGGAGCCCTATCTGGAGGTCATGGCCACAGTCTTCTTCTTGACCTGAGGGCAGATCATCAGGAAAATAAATTTCCTGATTTTAGAAATGACCTTACTACATTGTTTTGCAGTAACCAAAGAGATAGCGGTAGGCGGTGGTACCTCTGGTATCCTATACAACTTATTTCCCAAAGTAAAAATAGCAGCACGAGGTTGGGATGCATACAAAACATGTTGCTTCCATAAGTATGGTTGGCCTAATAATAAATCACAAACATCAAGAGGATAATTTTCACATAATACCTCATCAATGAAGAGCTTCATGCTGTAGGGAAGGTGGAATTGTTGGTTGATGCAAAGATCTCGTCCTTGGGGAAGCCAGCTGATGGCATATGACTGTGGGTTGTTGTGGTCGGCAAGCCCAACCGCCTCATGACCTCTACTGAAATGAGGTACTTTTGGCTCTCATTCTCGACAATGAACTGTATAAGGGAACCCTTTACCCACATCTAGGAGTGGAAGAGACACTCCTCCTCTTATGGATCTTCTGGTTCTTCCTTTTGGATCTTCGTGGTGGCAACGGTGGTGTTGGGATCCACATCAATAATATGCTTCCCTCTGTTATTCCCCTTCTCAGGTTCTGATTCAGTGTCGCATCATGCATCTGATTTATAAGCCTTCATCTCTGCCACTAGTGAGTGCTTGGCTCGAAACTCACTTGTATTGTGAGTGTAGATCTTATGGAACTCACACCACTTTCCTATGTCCTTCTTCAGCTTCGCGGTGCTATTATTTGCTTGTGGCTTTGGCAGGTTGTCTTGGGCCTTCATGCCTTGGCTTTGTCCTTTGTTCTGCAGTTTGGGGGCACCTTTCGCTTGCTTTTGACTCGCAAATCCAAAGTCTCACTTCTTCTGTTTGAATTTATGTTCAATCTTGGCAGCATATCAGTATGTCGTACCAAGCGAGGAGATGTGGAGGAACTCCATTTCCTCCTGAATGTATCTGTGCAGAAAACTGTGGTACTTCGACACCAAATGTTTCTCTGAATATTTGATACCCAACTTTGTGTGTATGGTATGGAACAGATTCATCAGCCCATGCACATCTTGATCCCTTTACTACCGCATCATAGTCCATTGTATGAACTTGTCCTCATAACTCCCCACGGGATGATATTGCTCCTTGACGACATCTCAAAAAGAATTCCAAGTGGGTACGACCGAGAACAAAGAGGGTTCCCCCTCATCTTTTTTCTCACAGTAGGTTTCTCACCAGTCCTTGACATGGGAGGCATCTTTGACCAGTGAAAAAATAGTCTTCTCCCAATCGGAAAGTCATGAACTAGGATATATCCTTCTAATAGATTCAACCATATATCTACGTCATCTACATCTATTTGGCCATAAAATATGGGAATTTCAAAGTTTACCTGTACCTTAAAAGGGGTTGTGCCTCTAGAGTGGCAGTTGGATGCAGATGCGCCGCCAATGGGTAGTCGTTGGAGGATTTGGGTGAAGTTATCCATCATCACATTCCTTTGTTTTTCAAGAGCCTCCTTGAGAAATATTTTGATAGGATCTCCTGCTCCCTCGTCTTTCTTTTCTTCCCCCATGGGCGATCATCGGGGTTTGCGAGGCTGATATTGCAAAGGTTCAACAAGATCGAGCCCTAATTCCTTATACCCTGACCTCTTTGTGTACATGCAAAGAAGGATCGAGAAAGAGCAAACTGTTGTTATA
This sequence comes from Pinus albicaulis, assembly GCA_034641835.2. Taxonomy (NCBI): domain Eukaryota; kingdom Viridiplantae; phylum Streptophyta; class Pinopsida; order Pinales; family Pinaceae; genus Pinus; species Pinus albicaulis. The sequence continues at coordinate 981,634,246 of CM076582.1, read as the reverse complement.
CCACTGATCTGAATTTACGCAAGAATGCAACGGAATACACATATAACCATAAATACAAAGACGCAGTGGAAATAACACTTCATTTCATTAATATCAATTAATTGAAATTTGTTTACAGACATAATGGAAATAAACTAGCCAGGGCACTGGTAGCTTATCTCTGAGAATAGATGTTGCGGCTACATGCCTCTAAACTTTTTGTTACAATGACGCTTGAAGGCCTATATATTATTGAGAAATAATGGAAAACCCTAAACATCCAAATCCTAACCCTAGGAGATGAAATGCCAGAATATGGGCCCCGTCGAGGTAAATTGGTACATCAATTTCTCGGGGTTGTAACTTTGGCCTACTATCTCTGTTTGACACACATGATACATCATTAGAAATATATATCCGAGGAATACAACTGATAACATAAAATCTGAAGTCTGGAACGAACTCATATTTTTTGGAGGTTTGGCGCCCAAAAAATGTCGTTTAGGGCCTCACAATGGTTTCGGAAGTTCAGGACCCGAAAAATTGCCAAAAATAGTAAATTGTGCTACAATTAAGGAAACTAAAAAATAGAAAGAAACAATGGTGGGGGTCTAAGTGGAATAGGCGGGTGGCCACGAATATCCACCTAGATCATTGTAGGATTTTTATACTAGAGGGATACCATTCTAACCCTCTGGCGAAAGATAAAAAGTAGGGAATGACGTGAGGGTGAGGTTGATTGAAAATTCTGTAGCAGAGACATTTGATGCTGGGTGGGAAATTGCTAAAAGAAGTTGCCAGGTTACAACATTGAGTTTTGCATGGTTGAGTGACTTGTTAAAGTGTCCACATGAGAAGCTTGGTGTGTAGTTTAAAGTATCATCTCAAGACCTCTTAGAGTGTTTCATCCTCGAAGCCTTATCACATTGTTTCTAGCTATGGGTGTATCACCCTTTCTATTATGCATAGGGTTCTCCTTTCTATTGAAAGTAGTTTGCATAATTCACATGATTCTCTTTTGAATGCTTGTGGGATTACGAGAGAAATAAAATATATTTCTTAAGGGGCTCTTGTATTTTTATTTTTTTGGCTTGAATGGATTTCTGGCTTGACACAAACTTTGTCATTTTCTAGAGATAATTGTTGTAGATCACACCTTTCATGATATTTATGTTCGTGGTAAATCTATTAAGGTTCGAGTGTCGAGATATTTATGCTTACTTTTGCCACTAGGCTTGCAAACTATGGAGGTTTTGTTTATGTCATTGGCTTATCTTGTTTCCCTTCCTAGGCAGAGTATTGTTTTGAGTTTTTTTCCTATACTGCTTTTAGTGGGGCATGGTTGGTCCAAGTTCTGTAGTATTCTCTCCCTCTCCAAAGGTCGCTTTGTTACAGCCATCGCTCAACCTATGGTATGTGGATTTTTTATATTAGGTAGTTAGAAATATTTAAGTATACATTATTTCTTATAAAACATTGAGTAAAAAACTCAAAATTTTATGATTATTTTATTATAATAATCCATTTGTATACATAAAATTAATAAAATTTTAAGTGAGCCAAGCACTCAAATATTTTGAAATTATTTCTTATAAAACATTAAGTGAATATTCAAACATTTATAAATTACTTTTTTATAATAGTCCATTTTAATAATTTATCTTTATAAAATTAATGGAATAAGGTAAATTTAAATAATCCTAATGAAGGATATATTTTCAATACTAACTAAACTAATTATAGCAATTTTTAAAATCCTAATAGAATATAAAAAAGGAAGATGATTAGAACTAAAAAAAAATAATGTAAAAAATTAAAATAAGCACATTACATAATTTACTTATTTATTTATTTTTAAAAGAAACACGCCACTTATTTTACATATTTAGGATTTTTGACATAATTTATTTGATTGATTTTGAATATGGAACATTTTAAATAATTTAAATTTTGGTTTATGGTTTTAATATTTTTTAAATATTATAATAATAATAATTTAGTTTTAAAATTATATTTGAGTTAGGTATCAATTTAGTGTAGAATTTTTTTATTTATGAAATAAAAATCAAATAATAATTTAATTATTAAATTATAAAAATATGTAAATTTAATAACTAATTATAACCATTAATTATAAAAGACAAAACTATAAAAATTATAAATTATGAATAAAATATTATATTATATTTTATAATAATTCATTTTAATATATATATATATATATATATATATATATATATATATATATATATATATATGATTTATTTATTTATTGTTTTAAATCTAAAACATATATTTATCTAATTATTTAATTTCAACCATTTACTTTTTAAGAAATAAAGAAATTTATGCATTTTGATTAACTTATTATATTAATCACTAACTTTATAATTAATATATTTTAATTAATTTTTCCAATACCATTCTTTATTTAAATACATAAAACTAAAAAACTTTAAGACACTCTTTATTATAATAACGATATCAATACGAGTAAACGAGTTTTCCACAATGGTCTTTCCACTTGGAGGCAGAGGCAGAATTTTGTAGTGGAATATATATATATATATAGCGAAGCCAAACCTCACTCAAATACAAAGCAACCATGGCTCGCTCAGGCCTGTTCCCCTCCTCCCAATCCAAATTGCCGAGAGCTCTGCTCCTCTTGCTCACTCTCTGGCTACTTGTGCTCCAATGTAATGCCATCTCTGATGAAGGAAAAATACTTCTCCGTATAAAAGAGGAGGGTTGGACAGACAAACATAATGTTTTGAGCGACTGGAATTCCTCTGATGAAAATCCGTGTGGTTGGAATGGAGTATTCTGTAATACTCCATTCAATGTCGTTACTAAACTTAATCTCTCCAACATGTCCATTAGGGGACGCTTGACTTCTGCTATATGCGGCCTTCAAAATCTGACGGATTTAATACTGCGATCCAACCACTTCGAAGGTCCATTCCCCGATGGATTGTTGGCTTGCAACCATTTGAAGACCTTGGATTTGTCATCCAACCTCTTCCATGGAAAGTTGCCGCATCACATCTATGAATTGGGTGAGTTGCGCTGTCTCTACTTGGACGATAACAATTTCTCTGGACATATTCCTCAAGGCTTCGGCATGTTACCCAAATTGGAGAAACTGTCCCTCAATCGTAATCACTTGTCTGGATCAATTCCTGCTCTTCTTGGCAATTTGACGCACCTGCTGCAGCTATGGCTGCAAAACTGCAGTCTGGAAGGAACAATTCCTTCTTCATTGGGTAATTTAACGGAGCTCGAGAGCTTGGATCTTTCTGTGAATCATTTGTTGGGTAATATCCCTGCCAGTTTGATGAGGTTGACCAGGATGACACAACTCGAACTATGGCAAAACCAGCTGTCTGGACAAATACCAGACAATATTGGCCAGCTGAGCAGCATGCGTCTTTTGGACTTTTCAAGTAATCAGCTGAATGGAAGGATTCCTGAAACAATTGGAAATCTGAGTCATTTGGGTTATCTGGCTTTGTGGGATAACAACCTCACGGGGTCTGTCCCTGCACAACTAGGAATGCTTGCTAACTTGACATACTTGGATCTTTCAAGTAACAAGCTTACTGGGTTGTTGCCACAGGATTTGGGTACACATTCTCTTCTTTCGCTTCTTGATGTTTCAGAAAATAATCTCAGTGGTCCGCTGCCTAGAAACTTATGCAAGGGAAGAAGTGTTTATGCCTTGGTTATATTTTCAAACAATTTCAATGGGAGCCTCGAGTCCTTAGACTCTTGCAGCAGCAGTCTGCTATTCGCACAACTCTATCAAAATCAGCTAAGTGGCGAGGTTCCTTTGGCGTTATGGAGCTCTCAAATACTTGTAGAATTGAAGATTTATGCAAATAAGTTTGAAGGCTCCATTCCCGCGGAGATTGGAGGAGCAAAGGAGCTGAAACAGTTAGAGATGTCCAACAATCTGTTCAGTGGAATCATTCCTCCAAATATCGGGCAGCTGAGGAATCTCGTTAACTTTAGTGCAAGCAATAACAGACTGCAGGGGCCTCTTCCTAAGGAGCTTTTACGCTTGCGTTCAGTGAATAGCATCGAGCTTGATCACAATTTGCTGTCTGGGGAAATTCCAAAAGGGAATACCTCGTTGGCACAGCTTACAATACTCAATCTTTCCAACAACCAGTTAAAGGGGGGAATTCCAGCATGGTTAGGCTCCGTGTCAAATTTACTCACTCTAGACCTGTCGAACAATCTACTTATGGGGCAAATTCCTCCTGAATTGGGGCAATTGAGGTTAGGCACATTCAATGTATCTGGCAACCACTTGTCTGGCTCAATTCCAAGCATTTTCAAGGGTTTGGCCTATAAAAATAGTTTTCTCGGCAATCCAGAGCTATGTGCTGATCTGGCTTTCCAGTATAGGTTAAGATCATGTTCTTCAAAGAAGAGAGATTTACATTATTATTTTCCTATAATTTTAGTCTCAATTTTTATGCTAGCCATGGCAATTATATTGTTTTTGTGTTTCATTACCAATAGTAGAGTGAGAACTCTGTTTCTGGGAAAGCCAAGCAGCTCAATGTTGGAATGGGAAGTGACATATTTTCACTCTGGAGTGGAACTGAACGAGGCATACGTCCTGCAGCAGTTGAGGAAGGAGAATGTGATTGGGTCTGGAGGATCTGGGAAAGTGTACAAGGTCACTCTCCAGAACGGGCAGGAGGTGGCTGTGAAGAAGATTATGAAAAACAGAAAAGAATTTGAAACAGAGGTTGAGATCCTTGGTTTGATCAGACATGCCAACATCTTAAAGCTCCTGTGTTGTATCTCAAATGCAGAATCTGATTTCAAGTTATTGGTATTTGAGTACATAAAAAATGGAAGTCTGTTTGAGTTCCTTCATGGAAGATCAGAATCCATGGCACTAATATTGGAGTGGCCAGTGCGACAAAAGATTGCAGCTGGTGTAGCTCGTGGGTTGTTCTATTTGCATAATGATTGTAGTCCTCCAATATTGCATAGAGATGTGAAATCGAGTAATATATTGCTGGACTCGGAGTTTGGAGCCAAGATTGCGGATTTTGGTGTAGCAAAGCGAATATTACCTCATTTAGGGTGTGGACTAAGGGATGGTTTGACAATTTCCGGTTTCACCGGTTCTCATGGTTACATTGCTCCAGGTAAAGTATATAGTACTGTGCTATTCAGAAAAACCAAGTTTGTTTTCCTAGATGCAATTCAAATAATATAAGTAAATATTGATTGATCAAATAATATAAGTATTTGTATTGGTATTCATGTGCAGAGTACTGCATGGGTATGAAGGTGAACGAAAAGAGTGATGTCTACAGTTTTGGGGTGGTCATTCTGGAGCTTGTAACTGGAAAGAGAGCGACAGGAGAAATGGAATATGGAATAAGTCTTGACATCGTGGGATGGATCCGCAACAAAATTATGAGCAGAGAGCGGGACGAGCAGGGAGTGGTTCTGCAGCAAGAGGAGCAGGAGGGGATTTTGGACTGGCGAATTCTACAAGCTGAAGATGGTAGTAGCCGTTATAGAGAGCAAATGCTGTATATGTTGCGAATTGGGTTAATGTGTACAAGCAGCTTGCCAAATCGGCGGCCATCCATGAAACAAGTGCTAGATATGTTATTGCAGTCCATAGGAACATGTCATGATGAGTGCTTGACACAACCACTGTAGTTTTTTTATCTTTTACTTTCCCTACAAACGAACTTCGAAGATATCTGTTGGCTTTTGAGAGTAAGAACCTATAGCTAGGCTGCCTCTAGTCATATTTGTTATGTATGATATTTTCATTCCGAGTTGGTGGACTTGGAACGAGCGACTTCACCTCTAGCAGTTGTAATGCACTCCCAAGACATCTTTTAAATCTAATAGCAACAATATTGCTTAAAATTGCAAAATTGTGAATGGGTTTTTGTCAAGTAATATGGATCTTCTTAAAATTGCTTTGGATTGGATAAATAACAGTTTGTTTTTAATCCGACATTTTGAAAAGTTTTTTGATTTATTTTTCTGATTTAATTTGTTTAAAATTTCATGAATCTATTGAAATCACGAGTTTGATGGTTAAACTCTGCACAATTGAAGTGCTCTAGAGTCTTTCACAGCACTGAATCTATATATACAGTCAAAAATTTAAATAACATGAATCAATAATTTACATCAAATTTTTCCTCCAGATTCCTGTCAGAAAATTTACCTACAATTCTAAAAAATCACATTAAAAACAACTCATATTCATATATATATATATATATATATATATATATATATATATATATATATATATATTTTAAAAAATTTAATTACTTTTTATTTCAAAATTTATATAATATTATAATTATTATTATAATAATTTTATTATTTAATTTCTAATTTTTAAAATTTATTGGATTAATTTATAAACTTCTAATATCAATTTAAATTTCCTCTCTGATTTCTTAGATTATCCATCTAATATAATAATACAATCTTTAAGACAATCTATCTGATATTTCCTTATAAAAGTTCTAAATTTATTTATAAATAAATAAGGTGTGGAGGTTTCATAGGCACATTATGGAAGTAAAATCTTTAGAAATTTTATATAATTATTAAATTGTATTTTTTTCAAGCATGAAAACACTTCTGGTTTATATTGTGTATCAAAGCAAAACTATATGGCAAAAACGTCCATATGAGACATCTTCTGTCTGTAGACAAAGTTTGAAGCAAGCCTCTTACAATCATTACACATGGGAAAAACAAAGTTCTTCGAAAACAAAAGTTAAACAATACCAAATTTCTTTACAGACAGTTCAAACAGCTAGTAGATAACTGTAATGAAGACTGTACAGTAGTTCTCCAACCGTCTTAAAACAAAAATCATAACATAAAACAGTTCCATCGAGAGATCTTGTATTACAAAGATCATTAACAAAAATGAGATGGAAAGAAAACCTAGCGAGGTTGACTACCGCCCTTTCAGTCCGACATTAAGTTAAACAAAAACATGGAAACATTTAGAAATACACCAGAAATTAAGCTAATTTGATCATGCCCTCTGCACCTATTCCATGAGCATGAATGAGTTCATAATTCATATAACCAAAGGTGCCCTCCAATCCTCTTTTTGATAAACGGTTAGCTTCCTCATTTTTTTCCCTGTAGACATATGATCAATAAGGATCTTAGAATCCCCAAAAAACCCATAATCTATCCACATATAGATGAGTTGCCACCCATAAAAGTCCCCATAAAGCTATGCACTCGGCTCTCATATTCAAACCATTCCCTCCATTCCAATAGAATTTATAATGACATGAAGGTGACAGCATAAGCCATACCCCACACCCACAAATTGAGTTCTGAGTAGCCCCATCAAAATATCCAACTGGGAAATGAAATTCATGTGGTCTCAGTCTCCTGGATAAATCCAGGGGAGACTTTTGATAAGACTTATGTCTCTCCCAATAAATACAGATCTGTTGAACTGTCCTTTCTGGAGAGCAAGGTCTTCCCTCAAAAAGCTTTTTGTGTCTGTTGCACCATATAAACCAATGAAATAGAATAGGAATAGCTCTAAAATTTTTGCCTCTTTTGAACCACCATCCAATACATTCCATAGTATTCGAAAGGACTGGTACAGAAAAATCCCAAATTGAACACAACATTTCTAGAATTTTCTTAGCAAAACAGCAATGATAAAAGTGATGTTGATTATCTTCATTTTCTATGCCACATAAAATACAGTAACCGGGACCCTCCCATCCTTTCCTTTGTAAGTTTCCCCATGTCAGATTCTTATCTCTCCAAACTAACCAAAAAAAAATAATCATTTTAATTTGTACATTTACCTTCCAAATTACCTTAAACCAGCTATTAGCTCCATAGTTAAGTTTTGAGTCAATGAGTGCCAAATAAATTTATTTTACCTTCGGCCCATTCTCTGCAGTTTTATCCCTCCAAATAAGTCTATCGCCCTCCATATTTCTACACAGTCTCAAATGTCTAAAGGCGGTTGTTAGATTAATCCATGCCCATTTCAGCCTTAAATTCAGCCCTGTATCCTTGAAATTTTTCCAAATCTGAATCTCATTTTCCTATCCATCAATAATCTGATTAATATAAAAGATGTTGTCTTGATTTAGGTATTATTATTATGAAAGTAAAATCTTTCTAATTTTGATTTAATTACTAAAATTATATTACTAGGTGTCATTATTAAAATTTTTAATTATTATTATTTTTTTATTTTTTTAACAAATATTTTTAAAATTACTTAAAATTTCTCAACAACTAATAAAATTAAAAAAACTGATTTAAAAAAATAAAAATAAAAAACATAAAAATTTATTTGAATATGAATTTTTGATAAATAATATAAATTTTTTTGAGAATTTTTAGAAGATATTTTTTAATTCCAATAAAAGTTAAAAACAATATAACACTGCAACTGAAAATGTAATAAATATAAAATTTAATAATATTGGTTATTTAATACTTATTATATTAATTTTGTATCAAATAAATGTGAAAATTAATTATATATAAAAAATAAGCATGTTTAATAATCATGAATATTTAAAAAAGTTAATATTAAAACATTTTCATTAATATAGAGTGATAAAGACATGAATATTGCAACATCAAATCTTTAATTCCAGATCACAAAATCGAAATTTTATTTTACTAATTTCCAAAGAGAATGTCTCTAATGTGATTACAATCACTTGTCCATTATTAAGAGTGCTCCTCACGGACGTTATCCTCCATTGGGTATAGCAAGAAGTATGCCTCTGTGGGTTGAATTTGGTTCATCTTTATTGCAATTACTTTAAATTATTACGGGCATACGGCTTGAGGATTTTTTATTTAACCTTTATTTATTTATTTTATTTAACTGTTATTTTTATTTTTTCAAATAGGTGAAGTGTTTATTTGAATTTCTTTGTTAGTCAAATTCCAAATATTCAAACCTACATTAACTTTCACAATGTCATATGTTAAAATTATATTTAATTTTTAACTTCAGATAATTTGGAGATTTAATAAGTTTCAAAAACAAAAGTCTTATTTAAAATTGAGACTCATTCTCAACTAGCTTTGTTATTTGTTCTGAATCTTCTAGACTAATCAAGATCTAATTTGATGGGTAGGAAAATATAATTTTTTAAATTAATCAGAATTTAATTTGATACTCAAAATACAAATACAAGTCCCATCACCGATTCTGACTTCAAAATAATTTTGATATTTGAAATCTATTCGCAAATAATTCCACCCTGTATTCTCCTTGATCTTTTTCATCTCCAATTCATTACTACCAATCAAAAAGCACTTCTAGACTTCTAATATGCACTGGGTCAAGTCAAGTCTGGACCCATTTGTTAGCCTTTAGTGAAGATAAGTTTGATGGTTCGTTGAAATTTCTTGTTGTTTGTCTTTAATGTGAAAAAAACAGAACCACGAACAAACTTGAACATTTGTGGATATTTTGATTGTTGTAGATGTGAAAATTGGAAAAACTGTTTGTTGTAATTATTTTTCGTGGAAAAGTTTTCGCATCTTTTTAACAAACGCGTGAGTGGACAGCAGGCGATTTTTTCTCTATTTGTGTAGAGATAAATGCTAAATAATTCTCTGGTCCTTGGAATAATTTTTGTACGTTGTAATCTAACCATTTTTGTACGTTGTAATGCTAAATAATTCTCTGGTCTGTGGAATAATGACTAACTTACTAGTAGTTGTCTCTTTCCTGCAATCCAGTCAATAATTCTGATGAAAGCAAAGCCCACCTTTTTCACTTTCTCTCTCAATCATGAACAACCGCCATGATTCATTTATGTGGGTTAGATTCCATTTATGTAAAGGGCATGACTTGCTACATCATATTTATTGGATATTTGAAAGGTCAGATTACAACTAAATTCAGATTAAAAATAATGAATATGACTTTTTATTTTATCCACATAAACATCTTTCTCAAAAATTATATAACTCAAGATATTTTACAATAGAATATTCGTTCACCTTCACTTTGCTTGTAGAATCTCTGATCCATGGTTTTTAAATCTCTATTTTTGGTTCTTAAGCACATTTCATTTGATTTAAAATCTCTTTTTTAATTCCATATTGATCGATATTTTCGGATGAGAATTTTGACTTTTCAGTGAAAAGTCAGAAAGAATCTTGGATTTGCCAAACTTCTTTGAGTAATAGTGTTTTTTTTCGCTGAAAAAGTTTTCGGCGAAAAAAATAGGTTTCAACCACAATGTTGGATTTGCCTAAATTCTCTGGATAATATTTTTTTTTCGCTGAAAAACTTTTGGGCGAAAAAATAGGTGTCAACCAGAATCTTGGATTTGCCAAAATTCTCGGAATAATAGTTTTTTTTTTCGCTGAAAAACTTTTGGGCGAAAATATAGGTTCAACCATAAACTTGGATATGCCAAAATTTTCTGTCGATCATAATTTCTTTTATGAAAAAGTTTTCGGCGAAAAAATAGGTTTCAAGGAAACCCCGAAGACTCATGATAAAAGGGACATGCAAAAACCCTGTAGCAGCATGCGCATTTTATTGGTAGCTGGCAGGGTATTGGTTCTGGCGTCTAAAACAAGCTATGCTCCCCTGCAATTTGGTATTTACGCTCTGAAGAACACTGTTTGGTTGCATTACAGTCTCCTTGTCTCTGAGGTCTGTAAATTTTATGTTGCGGATTCGAATCTTGAAATGCATGGCACCAAGAACAGAGACTTTAGTAGTACTCTGAGTTTCATTACTATTATTACTTTGCTGTCTGTCATATTGAATAGGTCCAGAACAACCATGGGGAAACGCTGTCTCCGTTCGGATATAGCTAAAGGCAAACAACATATAAAGAATGAGCAGGTACCAGCGAAGAGAGGAAGGAAAACGAACAAAGAACACCTGGAGAATTTGGTGCTGAATTATTTACTAGGCAATGCATCCCCCACACGGAATCAAATACGTGGTTGGGAGAGAGAATTGCAGGTACATCCGGAAGATGATGACGCTGCCGCTGATATCCTGGACTTCATTCAGGATCCTGGTAATACTCGCGGACGTTTCACCCTATTCAACCAATCCATTCACACATATTGGGTCATGAAATGCCTTCTGGCAAAAGCAATTCAAAGTGCACAGCCTCCAGAATACAAAGTCCAGCCAAAGACAGAGACGTTCCTCAAAGACCTGTTGGAGAACATTGACACCAATCTGCAGCACATTAAATTTGCCCAACACCAAGCAATTCAGAGATTGGATGACAGAATGGGAAGAATAGAGAAACTGTTCCGGCACATGCAACAGACTGATATGCCTGGGTCTCGTGCCAATGATCCAGCCCCGGTGTCCTCGTCTGATGGCTAATCAGTCCCAGTTTCTTGTTTTATGGTTTTTTGGAAACTTTATGAACTTAGTTTATATAAACATGCTGAAACAGTAGGACAATTAGCGCATGCGAAGTATAGGAGACAGAGACAATTTCAATTTTGGCAAGCTTTTAACGGAGTCAGATGGCCAACAGACCTGGTTTCCTGCGGGCAGGTTGAGGCCAAGAATGTTTTTTATATTGTAACCTGTCTTTACATATAAATAGAAAATAGAAGGAATCACCAAATTTACAAAAAAAAAAAAATAGGTTTCAAGGAAAAAATCTTGGATTTGCCAAATTTCTCCGATATAATAATTTTTTTCGATGAATAACCTCTTAACCTTTAAACGATAGGCAATCCGAACATTAGAGGTATATTATTAGAGGTATGTCTTCCACCTATGTTAGCGGTCGAAGAATTGATTGGATATAATGGAAAATGACTCTTTTTTCTGGGACAAGCAATAAAGGAATATAATAAGGGCATACATGTTTAGTTAAATGGGATGCATATAATGAACAGCTGCGAAGTCTGGGATTACATAAACAGAAAAGGACAGATTTCAGCTAAAGAAAACTATAAGCTCTTTATCTATAGAGATATAGAACAAAACGATGAAATATTGTTGGTTTGATGGAAGTATGGAAGGTACAAGCGGTACGTAACACCCATTTAATTTAACCCCTTTTTACATACACAAAAAAATACTTAATGTTATCAGGTTACTTAAAATGGTTCACTTATGTAACTTATATCAATTCTTACACATATTAATTTAGCATGCATTACATAAAAATATAACGTTATGGATTATGCTCATAATTGTATTTATGAATCTGCGTTTGTACATGGATATTTAAATGTTTTCCAAAACACATATGATTGGTTTTCCAAATACAGTATTAAAAAACATTAATCGCAGAATATTGATAAGTGTGATTGGAGTACGCTATTCGGATTTAGTGGTTAATGGATATTTAAATGTTTTCCAAAACACATATGATTGGTTTTCCAAATACGGTATTAAAAAACATTAATCACCGAATATTGGTAAGTGTGATTGCGAGTATGCTATTTGGATTTAGTGGTTAAGTTGACTGCGCATGGTTTATCACTGTAATTTTTTATTTGTTTAACCCTTTCATCTCGTACTTTAGTTATTTCGCTGATCTCGAGTTCTTCCAGCATTTATTTTGGCTTTTTGTTTCACTCGCTAGCTATCTCGTTACGTGGGCATCATCTCCACCATAGAATTGTTGCTTTTCGAGATCTACAGAGCCGTGGCAAGTGGAATGGGTTAAAGAAACTAACCACCCCCTCGCTCCATCGCCTCCCGGCTCACTACTCGCTCCGTCGATGGCGTTTTCAGCTCGCCATGAACTTCTTGTTTTAGAGTAGGGTCACCTGGGTTTCTTCGACTTGCATTTCAAGGTTTTTCCCTCTTGCATGGTGGGTAGTCTTTGCATGGGTTTACAGCTCCGTTGAGCTTTTCTTTTAGTGAAAAACATGTCGTTTTTCTCTTATTCCTCTTCGATGGCAAGGTTACCATTCGCATTCAAATCTTCGGATGCATGCAACTCTTTGCCGTAGTTGCGAATTCTATAGCCCCATCCAAGTAATCGTTCCCTCTCCCGAATCGTAATTTGTGTTCTTTTTTCTTAAATGTTGAGGATTTTCTTTCTGGTTCTACCTTATTTGTTTCCTTATACACGGTGGATCTGCCATGGGTTTTACTCCATGCTCATCTTGTATGTTTTTCTGACTACTGTAAGGTTGGCAGAGGGTTAATCAAAGCTTACAGGTTCAAGTCATGAGGGTTCGGCTTCAAACACCCTTCTTGCTTCTCAAATGGTAAGGTTACCATCCATATAGCTTAAGCTCCTACATATAATTTTTAGTTTCACAATAGTAATACGCGACCTTTATTTACTATCCTGCAGGCGAGATACATACTCCAGGAGTCCGGTTTATAGATTAATGATACATAGGAATTTTTTCCTTTGATACAGCTTCCTTAGAATTTGAGTAAATGTGGGAATTACTCAACTATATGTGTAGTTCTATCGCTTAACTAAGGGTTTTAAATCCTTAAAGAAATTTTAAGCCTATCTCGACAATTATGAATGAAATCTGGTCTCTGTTCAAGGATGATATTCATTGGGCTAAGCTATTGTGAATAAATTATTTTGGACCATATTGATTTATTTTCCATTTACTTTCGATATTTATTTGTAGGCACAGGGACTCTCAATATTTATTTATTCATCAGTTTTACTATTCATATTCACGACTCAAGAATGTTGGGTAATTCATTTTGTGGTACTTAATGTTCAAGCTATTTTTAATGAAACCCTAGTCTTAGTCTATATATAATACCTCATGTTTCTACAGAGAGGTATCGGATGTGACTCGGAGTTTAGAACGTAGCTTTCGGGTTCTAACTCCAAACCCTCATATTCCCACCTGTCGCATAGTGGAAGTCTCTCGTTGCTCAAAACGAGCAGTTTGTTTGCACAAATATATAGTCAATTCATATATTCAAAATTGCCCAATTTCCCGAGAAGCTATTGTTTTTCTTCTTTTCAATACCTCTTGGTAATTTAATCCCCATTACGGGTTCTATGTAAATTTTTTTGGCTTAACAACTTAATTTGTGTTAATGCCCTTCTTTGTTATCCATACAAAAGAATTTACCGCATATTCTAAATTATCTCAACGACTTGTGTTTATCATTTTAATCACTTTGTTCAATCTCTACGTATGTAAAATTTTCCAAGAGAAAGATATTTCTATTCTCGTTGACTAACTATCAAGTCGTAACTTCACCTAAATCTTTGCATTTTTTTCGTATTTCTATGAATTCATGTAGCCAAAACTTCTACTTTCTTTACTTTTAATGAGAATTTGAGCATTTTTGTTCTTTAACAAGTTTCATTTTACAGAGTTAAGATTTATATTGTTAGCTAATGTGAAGTTTCTTCTTAAGCATTGGAAATTATTATTTGTATTACCACACAACAATCTTCTCCTCCTATAGACTTAGTACTACATACAGAATTATCATTACAAATAGACCTCAAATGTTGTATGTACCTACTTGGAAGAAAATAGGGATAGTCTTAGTAACTTCTTAGACCGCCCAACCTTGAGCGAGGTGATTACATCCTCTCGCTCCCCCTAGCTCCACATCGGTTCAAAGGTAATATGTTTGAGACAGGGAAGTTCCACTTTAGGATTAACAAATCCAGATCAACTTCTTCCGGCAAAATCTCTTGAGTTCCACCGGCATATTTCTCCAGCTCTGGACACTCGGAATACAACATACAATGCTTAGCCTTCTCACACTTCCGCACGTAACCCCATTCCCTATTAGGATTTTTCCTTAAATCCTTTCTCGGGGGGTAATTGTCGAATCGTCTCAACCTCTTCCCCGGGTTTTTTCTTGGAAGATAGTTTTCCATACAGCTACTTTCATTTTCTTTTCTTTCCACCAAAAAAACTTTCCATTTTATTAAATTATTTTAAAATGAGAGTCATGTGTGCATAACCTTAACGAATGCCTCATTCATTACTAATTCATATTGTCTAAATAACTTAGTTAACAAGTAAAAGTAAAAAAGTAAAAAAGTAAAAGACCAAATCGAGGGGGTTACATCTTCCCCCTTTGAAAGGAAACATTGTCCTCGTGTTACTCATTTTTTTGAGAATAATTCCGGAAAGGATTCAAACATAACTTTTTGGTCTTCCCAAGTAGCCTCCTCCTGCCCAAAAGTGCTTTCACCGTGATTTAACTTGGGGGATGACTCGCTTCCGGAGTGTTATTTCTCTCTCGGTCTTGAATATGCTTTGCAGCTTCTACCCAAAACTCGCCATCCGGTTCTACTCGCAAGTAACAAGATTTGAATTAGTTCAAATCAGAAAAATAATTGTAATGCAAATTGTATTTCTTGGTCAACCTACATGTATAAATTGCGAGTGTATAATGTGCTTGGGATTGTGTATATAACGCTTCAATAAAGACACATGAAATACATTGTGCACTAGTATATGGCTTGGTAAGGCCGACTCGGTAGGGCCACCGACCCTATCCTCTCTAAGATCTCAAAAAGGTCCGCGTAGCGGGAGCTAACTTGGCACAAGCGTTCCATCGTAAAGTTATTTTCTTTGGCTTGATTCGCACATATACATGGTCCCCTACCGTGAATTTATGAAAAGTTATTTTCCTATCTACATAAACCTTTTGTCCGTCTTGAGCCGCTTTTAGATTCTCGTCTAATTTTTTTTAACCTCTCACTCCATTTCCTTTAGCATATCGAGTCCAAGGATCATTTTATTCTCCAGGCTACTCCAATTTATAGGAGTTCGAAATTTTCTCCCATACAATGCTTCGAAAAGGGCTCATCTTAAGGGATTCTTGGTATCCGTTATTATAGGCAAACTCAACTAAATGTAAATATTCTTCCCAATTAGTTGGTCTATCGCATGACATACATGCGCAACATGTCGTCTAGGATTTGATTCACCGGCTCCGTTTTCCCATCCGTTTGTGGATGATATGCGTGCTAAATTGTATTTGTGTTCCCAAGCCAATAAATACCGTTTTCCGTAATGTTGATGTGAACTTCACGTCGCGATCCGAAATGACCGCGCAGGGAATACCATGCGGTCTAAAAATATCTTTCATAAAAATATCGGAAATTTTCATGATCTTGTAGGTGGATTGCACAGAATAAAATGTGCCACTTTGCTCGAGTCTATCGACTACCACCATAATCGAATCGTTATGCCTCTTGTTTCGAGGTAAACCCGTAATAAAATCAAGGGAAATAACTTCCCATTTCCATTCAGTATTGGAATTGGTTGAAGAAATTCTAGCAGGTGTTGATGCTCTACTTTAATCTACTAACACTCTGCACTTAGTTAAATATTCTTCTATTTCCCTTCTCATTTTTTGGCCAAGTATAGTCCTTTCCGATTGTTTGTCAACATCTTTTGATAACCCGAATACCCAAGATAGGTACTTTTATGATACTCATCCAAAATAATTCTTTTTAAACTCTCTTGATTGGGAATACATATCCTATTTCGAAAAAAATGAGAAGTTGTTTTTCATTGAGTCCGTATTCGGACTCGCTTTCCCCGTTTCTCCTCATCCCTTACTCGTTGTCTCAAATGTTGATATTACAAATCTTCCCTTGTTGCTTCCAAAATATGATCTTGAAAATTGGATTCATTCTCGCTAAAATATAATTAATAGATGTCATGCAATTTTCTCGCTCAAGGCATCTCGCCACCTTGTTCTCTTTTTCCTTTTACATGTTGAATTTCGAAATCAAACTCGCTAAGAAATGCATTCCACCTTTCTTGGCGGGCCTTCAAAATCAACATGCTTAAAGTCACTCGGTTAAGCTACTATGATCGGTCCTTAACACAAATTTATTTCCTAGCAAATAATGCTCCATATCCGCAAGGCGTGGACCACCGCAGCTTAATTCTAAGTCATATGATGAATATCTTTGCTTGTGTTCTTTCAACTTCCTAGATTCATACGCTATGACTTTTCCTTCTTGGGTCAACACAAAGTCTCCCACACCCTCTTTACATGCATCTATACATACTTCAAACTCCTTGCTTGGATCCGCTACCTTCGTAATAGGAGCAATGGTTAATAGTGATTTTAATAACTAAAAACTATTTTGGCATTCTTGTGTCGACTTGAAAACCTTTCCTTTATTTTGCAAAGAAGTAATAGGATAAGCTATTTTGGAAAAAGCCATTAATAAATCACCAGTAATAACTCATCCAAACCCATAAATGAGCGTATGTCAGCCCACATTCTTTGGTACCTTCCATTCCATAATTGCTTTTATCTTCTCCGGGTCCACAACTATTCCTTTTGCTAAAAATGACATGCCCCAAGTATTAGATCTTCTCCTTAAAGAAATAACATTTACTAAACTTGGCATAGAGCTGATGCTCTCTTAGTGTTTTCAGCATAATCTGTAGATGTTTTTTGTGTTATTCCTCATTTTTAGTGTAAATTAAGATATCATCAATAAATATTAACACAAACTTATCAAATTACTGGTGAAAAATCCATGCATTAAACTCATAAAAGTTGCTGGTGCATTCGTTAACCCAAATAGTAGCACCACAAATTCATAATGTCCATACCTTGTTCGGAAAGGTGTCTTACTTATATCTTTATCCTTGATTCGAATCTGATGGTAGCTAGATCTTATGTCTATTTTGGAGAACACTATTGCTCCTTTGAATTGGTCAAATAAATCATCAATGTGCGGCAACGGGTACTTGTTTTTAATGGTCAACTTATTAAGATGACGATAATCCATACACATACGCATAGTACCATTTTCTTACAAACAGTACAGGTGCTCCCCATGGGGAAACACTTGGCTGAATGTAACCTTTATCCATCAATTTTTGTAATTGCATCTTTAGCTCTGTTAACTCTGGTACACTCATTCTATAGGGAGCTTGGGATACAGGTGCTGCTCCAAGTATCAACTCAATAGTAGAATAAATTTCTCATTTTTGTAGTAGCCCTGGGATTTCCTCAGGAAAAACATCTTGAAATTCCTGATTAATAGGAATATTTTCTAACTTAGCAGTCTTATCTTTTGTATTGATTAACCCAAATTGAATTTCATATAGTTGATAGCCTTTTCTTATACATTTACTAAGCTCTGATGCAATAATGGGTTGCAGCTTCCAAGGTTTTTTTTTTATGCCCTGTAACTCCTGTCTTGACCCATCATTAGACTTGAAGTGTATGATCTTATTCTTGCAGTCCATCAAGGACCAATGTTTTTCCAACCAATCCATCCCTAGCAATACATCATACGAACCCAATGGTAGTACATTAAGTTCTACAGTTATATGCTGGTCTCCAATCCTTAACTCACAGTCGGGTACCTTTGTATGAACCCGCCTTCTAATCCCTGTAGCCAGTTGAACTAGCCATGGCTTTTCAAATTTTTGTGCCTGCAATTTACTATTTTCAACTACACGAGGGTGTATGTAGCTCAAACTGGCACCAGGATCAGCTAGAATTGAAATAGCTTGGGTTTGAATCTTAACTTCTAATTATATCATGGTTGGTTGGTAATCTACTTGTCGGTCCTCCCAAGTTGCGTTTATTATGGGTACATTTCGAGCTACGTCCCCCACTGTTGGTGCTTCTTGCAGATTTACTACCACTTCACTTCGTCCCCGATGTGGACAATTTTTAAAATAATGAACTTCTCCACAGCCCTAGCATTGTAACGGGGGTTTCTGAGGTTGTCCATTATCTGGTCTACTAGAGGCTTCATTGGGTCTTTCTTTCCCTGTACACATAGTTCTGTTTTGGATTTTTCCATTATACTTGCTAAGTGGATGTCTTGCAGCATTTTTAAAATTGTTGAATCTGTTATTTTTATTATGGGAAAAACTCTTCTGCCCTTTTCGAGGTGGCCAATTTTTCCCAACTTCTCCTTTCGCCCTTGACTGCTTATAGAACATTCGTGCCTTCTTAATTGCTTCATCCATAGTCTTCAGATTTACAAATTCAATCCTTTCCTTCATATGAAGTGGCAGACTGCTCAAAAACATTTCACCTTGGATTTTTCGTCACGCAGGTAGGGTACGTATCTTAATAAAGAGGTGAATTTTGTAATAAATTCATCCATAGTCATTTGTCCTAATTTCAAATCATGTAACTCTCAGGACTTCTCATCATAAAATATTTCAGTCAGGTACTTTTCTTTAAAGTACTGTTGAAACTCATACCAAGTTACGTTTTGGTCTTCTAGCCCTCTTACATTCTTCAATTCCTTCCACCACAACGTCGCTTTCTCCTGTAATTGGTAGATGGATAAGGAGGTTTTAAGCTTGCTGTTATACTCATGCACCTAAAATTATTCATTCATATTTATAATCCAAGCTTCCGCCATTTCCTCCACCTCTCCATCAAAAGTAGGAGGCTTAATCTTCCGGAACTCCTCCTGTAACTCCACTTTCTGTTTTTTCATCTCCTGTTCCTCCATAATATTTCCAGATTTTTCCTCATTATAAGTTCAAATTTTTTGCCTTTTTGGCATTCTACTATCCTCCCCATGATCGTGTACTCCTTGGCGTGGATCTCTATTTTCTTGAGTATTTCTCTCACGACTTGGTTGTCCACTGGCAGGATTCTGTCTATTGGACAAACTTTTCAGTATCCTTTTTTTCTCTCTCATCAATCTCTCAATGTCATTGCAGACTTTAAGCATTTATGTTTGTAATTTTTGAACAGTGTCCAACAATCTATTTGTTTGTCATTATTGTTCTTCTAGCATTCTTCTTGTTTGCTAGTGCTGGTCCACGCTTAGTTGCACCCACATCTTGGGACTAATTTCTCGATTAGTCACAGGATGAGTTTCCCACGTGTTTTTGGGGGGTAGTTGACTTGATCCTCTTCTCATGATGTTTTACGAAGTTCTTGTACTTGTACTTATCACAATGAAATCATTAAACTCCATAAAATTTCATCATAACAGTAAGTATGGTTTTGGCCCATTTGGCCCAGTTTTTCTAACTTGGCTCTAATACCAATTGTAACACCCATTTAATTTAACCCCTTTTTACATATAAAATGGTTCATGTATGTAACTTATATCAATTCTTACACAGATTAATTTAGCATGCATTATATAAAAATATAATGTTATGGATTATGATCATAATTGTATTTATGAATCTGCGTTTGTACATGGATATTTAAATGTTTTTCAAAACACATATGATTGGTTTTCCAAATATGGTACTAAAAAACATTAATCACTGAATATTGATAAGTGTGATTGCGAGTACGCTATTCATATTTCGTGGTTAAGTTGACTGCGCGTGTATGGTTTATCACTGTAATTATTTATTTATTTAACCCTCCCATCTCGTACTCCAGTTATTGTGCTGATCCCGAGTTCCTCCAGCATTTATTTTGGCTCTTTTTTTGATGTTCGTTCACTAGCTACCCCATTACGTGGGCATAATTTCCACCGTATAGTTGTTGTTTATCGAGATCTACGGAGCCGTGGAAAGTGGAATGGGTTAGAGGAACTAACCACCCCCCAGTCTACCGCCTCCAGCTCACTACATGCTTCGTTGATGGAATTTTCGGCTCTACCATGAAATTCTTGTTTCAGAGTAGGGTCACTGGTTTCTTCGGCCTGCATTTCAAGGTTTTTCCTCTCACATGGTAGGTAGTATTTGCATGTGTTTACAACTATGTTGAGCTCTTCTTTTATTGAAAACACATGTCGTTCTTATCTTGTTCCTCTTCGATGGCAAGTTTACCATTCAGATTCAAATCTCTTTGCCGTAGCTGTGAATTCTACAGCCCCATCCAGGTAATTGTTCCCTCTCCCGGACTCTATAATTTTTTTTTTTTAAATGGCGAGGCTTTTCTTTTCGGTTCTACCTTATTGTTTTCCTTATACATGGTGGGTATTCCATGGATTTTAATCCATGCTCATCTTTCTTGTTTTTTTGAATACTGCAAGGTTGGCAGAGGGTTAATCAGTGCTTATAGGTTCAATTCATGAGGGTTCGGCTTCAAACATCCTTCTCGCTTCTCAAATGGTAAGGTTACCATCCATATAGCTTAAGCTCTTGCATACAATTTTTAGTTTCACAATAGTAATACGCGACCTTTATTTACTCTCCTGTGGGCGAGATACATACTCCAGGAGTCCAGTTTATAGATTAATGATACATAGGAATTTTTCCTCTAATACAATTCCTTAGAATTTGAGTAAATGTGGGAATCACTCTACTATATGTGTAGTTTACTACTTAACTAAGGGTTTTAAATCCTTAGAGAAGTTTTAAGCCTATCTCGACAATTATGAATGAAATATGGTCTCTGTTCAAGGATGATATTCATTCGGCTAAGCTATTGTGAATAAATTATTTTGGATCATATTGATTTCTTTTCCATTTACTTATGGCATTTATTTGTACGCACAAGGACTCTCAATATTTATTTATTCATCTGTTTTATTGTTCATATTCATAGCTCAAGAATGTTGGGTAATTCATTTTGTGGTACTCAATGTTCAAGATATTTTAAATGAAACCCTAGTTTTAGCTTTTGTGGGTTCTTTGTTCTATATATAATACGTCATGTTTGTGCAGAGAGGTACTGGACGGGACCGGAGTTCAGAACTGTGCTTCAAGTTCCGACGCCAAACCCTCATATTCCCACTATTGCGTAGTTGAAGTCTTTTTTGCTCAAAACGGGCAGTTGTTTGCACAAATATATAGTCAATTCATATATTCAAAATTGCCCAATTTCTGAGTAGCTATTGTTTCTATGCTTTTCAATACCTTTTGGTAATTTAATCCCCATTACAGGTTCTGTGTAAAATTTTTGGTTTAACAACTTAATTTTTGTTAATTCCCTTCTTTGTTAGCCATACAAAAGAATTTACAGTATATTCTAAATTATCGCAACAGTTGTGTTTATCGTTTTAATTATTGTTCAATCTCTACATATGTAAAATTTTCCAAGAGAAAGATATTAATATTCTATTGACTAACTATCAAGTCGTAACTTCACCTGAATCTCTGCATTTTTTCCTGTAACGTATTTCTATGAATTCATGTAGCCAAAACTTCTACTTTCTTTACTTTTAATGAGAATTTCAGCATTTCTGTTCTTTATCAAGTTTCATTTTACAGAGTTAAGATTTATATTGTTAGCTAACGTGAAGTTTCTTCTTACGCATTGGAAATTATTATTTTTACTACCACATATCAATATTCTTCTCCTACAGACTTAGTACTACATACAAAATCATTCGTACAAATAGAACTCAAATTCTGTATGTACCTACTGGAAGAAAATAGGGATAGTCTCAATAACTGCCTAGATTGCCCAACCTTGAGCGAGGTGATTACGTCCTCTGCTCCCCCCTAGCTCCACACCAGTTCAGAGGTAATACGTTTGAGATAGGAAGTTCGACCTCATGATTAACAAATCTATTCCACTTATTCCGCCAAATCTCTTGAGTTCCACTGGCATATTTCTCTAGCTCTGGACACTCAGAATACAACATACAATGCTTAGCCTTCTCACTCTTTTGCACAGAACCCCATTCCCTATTGGGAATTTTCCTTAAATCCTTTCTGGGAGGGTAATTGTTAGAACTGTCTCAACCTCTTCCTGGGTTTTCCTTGTAAGATAGTTTTCTATAC
The DNA here is from genome assembly GCA_034641835.2 of Pinus albicaulis. Classification (NCBI taxonomy): domain Eukaryota; kingdom Viridiplantae; phylum Streptophyta; class Pinopsida; order Pinales; family Pinaceae; genus Pinus; species Pinus albicaulis. Next base: position 981,611,635 of record CM076582.1, on the reverse strand, counting down.
AGTTACTTTCATTTTCTTTTCCTTCCACCAAAAACTTCCATTTTATTAAATTATTTTAAAATGAGAGTCATGTGTTCATAAACTTAACGAATGCCTCATTCGTTACTAATTCATATGGGCGGAAACGTGAAGCTAGGTTACACTTTTGTGAGAATCGGGGGCAGAAAATTTTTTTCGGCAATAGTTCGGCCGAACATTTAGCCCGAGTATCACCATGTGAAATAGGTGAAGCAAGAAGGTCTCACTTATATACGAGTAGATGCTATATCAGATAGGATTCAACCTTTATCAAGCCTATGATTGCCATTACTTCTATCCTTATTCCTACTTAACTAGTGAATGGTACAGGTGTTACTAATAGTGATGGAAACAATCGTAATGTGTTAAAGTAGATACATGTACGGGTTTATTGATGTGGAAACACATAGATCAACTACATGTTAGGTTATGATTGGAACCCTATTCAGACAGACTAAGCTAGCATGATATGAGGTTACGACCGGTAAGTAGCGTAACTACTTAGATAGGGTGATGTCTTTAGGCATAATATGCGTCACTACCACCTTCTCTATTATGAAACTAGCTTATAGGTAATGATATATTAGTAAATGAACACGAGATACACGAGCCTAATACATATATGATACAGGTTTATTACGGAATCACTTAGAGCACTAGAAACCATGCTTTTATATGTAAGCTCTAGTCCAAATAGATATGGTATTACACTCAGTAAGCTATGAATATCATATGGTTCACTGTCACTCATATATTGCACTTACTCTGATTATGGTTATACACTCCTTGTTATTACCAAATAGACGTGTTACTTTAAGCTTATTGATCACTATTTATTATGGATTCTTATTAATTATAACTATTGTTATAATCACAACTGTAATTAACAGAGTCAAGTAGGTCGCAATTTTTGTACTAGTAATAAGCAGATATTTATGTTATTAGAATACCTGTATTTCAGATAATGAGTGCCATTTGTGAGTATCCATCCTATCGCTTCCCTTTTGTTCCCCTAGATATGGAATCACAGTTAATTTCATAATGGTACTGGACAAATGGGCAGATAGTATAACTACCAAGTAATGGAAATGATTATGTTATACCAATCTTATCACTTATATATATGTAGTAGTAAACCCATTACACCGTTATGATAAGCTCTATTATGAGAAAAGCCCATGAAATCATAATTACTATGCACTTCGTATCCATACATGCCTAATTACTCCTATATGAGCATAGTGAATGTTCCTTTACCTCATCTATATGCATAGAATCATTCGATCAATCCGTGATATGGAACTCGGTCAATGGTAGAGATAGGTAGTACTAAGGTCATTAAGAGAATAGAGTCACCACTATTCCAGGAACATGAGCTTGTATCCTTATTGGTTACATGAGATACAATGAGTGCAAAGACAGGGAAAATTGTCAAATATCAAGAAAGGGCAATTTTGTGCTTCATCGATGAGCAATTTTAATCTTATACTTGATTTTTTTTTATTTTTTTTTTTGACTTCATCAAAACTTGTGTCGGCACTTTTCGCATCATTGTTATCTCTCTGCATGCTGTTTATTGTTTTCTTTCTGTTTGTCAGTAAAATAATTATTATATCACCACACATAGAATAGTACATTTTCATCAAGTAGAGTTGATATCAACGCCTCTCAGGCCTGATCTCTGCACCATTCATCCTTGCACCTGAAACAGATAACTTTTGTACAGAATTTATAGACTTTCTGTTAATGTTTTGATTTTTTTTTTTTTTGAGTAGTTCTACAATGCCAAGCACGACTATCATAAAATTTCTCTCTAAATGATAATGCCTAAAAGAGATAGCCACTGCAAGCAGCTACTCAAAAGCTGATCGATGTTCAGGTTCATGATAAAGCTACAAAATTGATGAATATTTCTTCTTTTGTTCTCCTCTTGTCCCAGCTTGATCATTGAGTGCTTTATCATGATAAATGCACTCATAGATTTTCTTTCCTGTGTCCTAGTATGTCTCTCTACAACATTCAAAATGGAAAATAGTTTTGTTAATTCTCTTATTTGATGAATCACATTGTCAAACTTAAAATTAGCTTTATATTGCTCATTATCGAGTTTCATAACCTTATTTATTATTAATTTTGAGTTTCCTTCCTAAATTCGCTGCTATATGTTGATTTAATGCTATCTTAAGCTCTTCCTTTGCTGCTATTGCCTTGCCAAAGTGGAAGCGTCTCATATACGTAGTGCATAAAGAGAAATTGTATCTCTTTGGTGATTTTATAATACACATACCATTCCAACCTTTTGGGGATTACCTCTGGACGCCGCATCAAGTTTAAGCTTATGGAAGGGGAGTCTCCAATGTAATGTGCATAAATACTTATATATATAATAATAACAATAATGATCAGTCATCAAGGTTCATAACCCTTCAATGACCAGCCAAGGTGTAGACACGCATGGAATCAAAACTCCTACTTAAAACAGAGGATACCAAAATATCTGTCAAGATATTGCAGATTTGTTACAACTACAAGCAATCTTGGCTTGGCTGAGCTATTACTCTCAAGATTAAAACTTTTGGAGCATATAGGCAGGACATCAACTATCACACTGTATATAAACTTACCATGGAGCTCCGGGAAACAGGGAATTTGGGCAATGGTAATCTATTGGAGTTGCTATACTCACTATGATATCTGCCCATTCAAAGTCACCTCGAAGCAGCCATACTAACTTGGAATATAACCTAGACAAATTTCCTTTAATGCCACGGGAAGGAAGATGTTTTGAGTTTGTTGTCGCACATTGTTCATGGCACCGCGACAACGGCTCGACCGGGTGTCAGCTACCTTTATCCCCAATCTCTCTCTTTGAGCCGTCTCCTGTGCTAAGGAGGTAGACCCTATTAGAAAATGAAGGATAAATCCAGGAGACACAGCTAGAACACCAAATACAAGATGAAATTAACAGGATTTCACAGATCTAGATTAGATTTCACGTTAGAGACCAGTGCCTTATGGAGTCAAACAAGATCCTGTTATGCAATTATAAACCAGTAAATGATGACTAACTGCTGCTTATGGAAACACGATTGATCAATGATATTCAATTAAAAACACCACAACCATGAATGAAAATGCCAGATGTCCAAAAAATAAGATATTCCAATTATATCCCAATTCGTCAATCAAAATGTTCTATAGTCAAATTTTTAGATAAAAATTTCAAAACTCATTTGACCACAGAAAATTTGAAATTTTTTTATATTTTTGTATTTTATAGATTTTTTAGGATTTTTTGAATTTTTTATTATTATTTTAGATCTAAAACAAAAATCTAAATTTAATTCTAAAACCTAAAGCTAAAATTAGAATTTAACTCTAAAGCTAACTAAATAAAAATTAAAACTAAGTTAAAAAAAATGAATCTACAAACTATCACTAAAATCAAATGTTAATTTAAATCCTAACTAAACTATACTAAACGAAAGTTGAAATCTAACAAAAATCTAATTTAAAAAAAATAACACCCAACACCTGTCTTACGCTATCACACGAAACCTAATCTAATTAAAATTACAATCTACGGCTAAAACAATCAAATAAAAATCGAACTTTGACTATTCATCATATATACATTAAATCGATCAAATTATATATACATAAAAACTAACGTTAAACCCTTCCAAAACTAACCCGATGAGAAATTAACGCATATATACAAAATCGAAATGCCAAATTAACACAGACATAAAGTTTAATTTCTGTTTGAATGTGCGTTTGTTTGATTTGTGCAGGCTGGAGCAGAGACGTCTTGGACGGCATAGAAGGAAAGCAATGCAGAGGACGCTGGACGGTAATGAAATGATGGGCAGAAGATGCGAGTCTTGCCTTTGCTGCAGGTCGAATAGGGACAGACGGCAATGAAGGATAGCTTGTGTGGAAAATGAAATCGATTGGCAAAAAAAATGTGGGGCAGAATAGCAAACGACAAAGGTGTATGAAGGGGAAGATGGACTGGACGAGCTGGGGTTGAAGGCAGCGGAGATACGTGGGCAGAGAAGCGTGAGGGTCAGCAAATTGATAAGAAATTAAATTGCAGATCGAAGGGAATAGACAGTAATGCTGGGCAGCAAAAGGAAGATGTAAACCCAGTATAAAACAAACACCCAGCAACTTCAAATTTGTTCCAGAATTCAGATTTTCTAAGCTTCTTGAAACCAATAGCGCCCAGATTTGCCCACAGTGGGGGTTTGAGGCCAGATTTGGCCTTTGGGGGCCAGATCTGCCTCAGATCTTTAATTTTTTTTTTTGATTTGAACCTGTAACCTGCAATAAACCAACCTGATCTGAAGATACACACCAAGAAACGATTAAAACCCTCACAGTCCTGAGAAATTTACAAATTCACAACTAATTTACAATTTTAAAACCCTCAAGGTCAGATTAAAATCCATTTAGCACAATTTTCAGAAGTTTAAAATTTTAGTGAGAGGCACAAGCCTTCGAAACCCTGCAAAATCACAAACATCGTAAGATAGACCCGAAATTTAACAAATAAAGAGATTATCAGATTTATGTTTATTGAGAGTCGGCTGGTCCAACCGAAGACTTCCCCAGACGCCCAATCTTAAAAAATTTCCCTGCACACTTGGATCTGAACTTTAGACTGATAGAGATTTAATAAAACAACATGAGACCTTTGCAGAAAAATCAGAATGTTATTTTATAAACCCAGAAAACTGCATAAGATACCTATATGCAGATTAATCCATGAAGGCCATCAACCATAAAATGCAAGAAACCAAGTAGCAGAGTTTAGAGAGAATTCACCACATAGATCTGAGAAGGAACATCCAGATTTGTAACCCCAAAGTCTTTAGCTTTATTCCTCAAAAAAGTTTACAAGAGCTTCTAAGAGCAAGTGCACGATTCTGAGATCGGATGACTCAAGAATGAGAAAGACCTCTAAATTTATAGGACAAGATCTCTAACGGCTAGTTTGGATGATCCTCGTCAAAATAATCTCAACCGTCCAAAAGAATTAATTATCTTTTAATCCGGAGCGTTGAAATTAAAATTTTGGGGAAAAAACGAATTTATCATTTAATTCAATTTTAATTAACTCAAAAATACTATTTTTGAGTTAATTACCCCAAAATTTTGACTTTGACTTAACCACCAAGGCCCAAGGGTCCAATGTTTCTTAAAATTCTCAATATTCCCTTGGTTTGGGGCTTTCAAAATCATTTTCCAAGGACCCACAAATTTTGCCTTTAAAGATTTAATCCTAATTTAGGACCCTAAATTAATTAAATTTCCGGTTTAGGATTTTATTAATTAATTGACCAGAAAATTTAATTAATTGACTAAGAGGGGATTATAATTATTTTTCCAACCCTCTTTTACATGAGATAATACATTTACATACATGAAGGGGGAAAACCCATTCGTATAGACCCTCAAATAAATACCCAATTCTGCGACTCAACACATGATCTAGTAGACCAAGTAGTTCAAACTACTTTTACAAGGACTCGATAGAACACCAGGACTCACTTAGCACGCTGATGACAAAATCCACCCTAGCTTTGGGGTGAGGCTGGAGGGAAAAACTCTGCCGATCACTTTCGTTAATCAGTGAGACAAAAAACCTCCTAGGATAGAGATCATCAACAACATACTAGGCTTACCTAGGCTATTACATACACTGACGGTCTTACTTAGATTAGGCTGACAGTAAAGCTAATCAAACCATCAAGAAATCGCAGTTGTCTCAAATTCAAGGTTAAAATATAAAAATTGAAGGAAACTAAAGTTAAGAGTAAAGACCTGCAAGTAATGCGGATCCCTTGATACCTTAATCACCTTGGAGAAAAGATTAAGAATGCCATATAATTAATATTAAGATATTAAAATGTAGGCTTATTTACAGGTTCTTATTTCTCAGGAAGAGAGAGAAGGACAATTTCAAGTTTAAGAGACTGCCACATATTTGTAGAACTTGGTGGTAACTATGGCATACTCATATAAAGATGCATTTAAACAATATGTAGAAATTTCTGTTTGTACGCAATTAATGCAATTTCAAAATTTTCACCTCGACCTTGGGTTTCCTAGATCTATTATTACCTATGAACTTTCAGATTTTGGTCTGAATTTGAAACATTAACTTATAACATCAAATACCTTACCTTTCAAACCTTCACTTTTAGATAAAGTCCTAAAGCTCAAGCAAGGACTTGGAGAAACTAAGAGGAATGGACATTGCCATCTCACCAAACCTCTTCACAATTAAGGCCAACCGTCCTTCGGTTCAAGGGGTCTCTCCTATAAAGGGATTCCTAGAATAGAAAAACCTAAATACCACCACTGTATATTGTGATTGCCATCTGTTGGGTACAGCGGTCCTCCCCTGATCAACAACACTTGTACCAATAGTTGTCCTTGACATATACAGGTTCAAAACTTCAAGGTATCAAAAGCTAATCATGTAACAATTCGTAACATTCATTCAGGTACAAGAAGGATAGGAGCAGTAAGAAACGTATCTTAATCGCTCTTAAATATACAAATTGTCTTTCTTCCTCATGAGACCCTGATAGCTCGAAACTTTGAACAGAAATTAGCTGTCAGCTGCTACATATTTTCTCTCCGTTGAATACAATTTTTAATAGAAGCTTGACACGACTATACCATTTGAGCTTTAATAATAGATTGTTTAAGTAAAATGGCAGAAAACATGAGAAAGTTTTCACAGATAAGGTTTTTACAAGTTCAGCATTTATGGAATGCAACTGTACCCTTGCCATCAACCCCTACTGCTACTTGCAAGTTACTGGATGAAATTTTCAATCAACAAAAAAAAACGCAGTACAGTAATAGCAAATACAACTATGGACTATGAATGCTTACAATTGATGAAATCAGCCTTATCAACAAGGATCAAATCCCTTAAGAATACATTGCTTCACAGATGAGTGAAATTAAAATGTCAAAAGTTTAGACATATTCAGCAAAAAAGAAAACTGACCTGCAAATGTTCCACGGAAATACTTAATCCAAAATCAGAGAATGCGCGTTTAAATAGACCCTTAAATCCAGTGCATAGCGCTGTGAATTAGGGACAAGTTGGCACACTTGTTCAAAACAGATGGTCCAGGTTCAAATCAGCATAGTGTAACCGGTCTCTCTGACTGTGCGAAGGCGTTGTTATACATATCTATTTCACCATTACGACATATATGTATATATATATATTTGACTGGAGATTTGTATACAGTTAAATCAAGAGGCAAGGAATCAGTCATCCCGTCACAACAAAATAACATACTATACGAGTACGTGCTCACCTCTCGCTGTTGTCTGGTCCTCTAGGTAATTATTGTGGTGTCTCTGTAACAGTTTGTTGGAATTTACAATTAAAAACAAAACTATGTGCTTTCTCTTATTTAATAATAATACCGATATTTCGTCTGACTGTCCTCAGAAATTTGTCTTATTTAATAATGCTAATGATGTTTCGTTTGACTGTACCTCGCAAAAAAAAACTGGATATTTTCCGAACTTCATCGAATGTTTATGGAAATAAAATTGTGTTGATACGATTTATGTGTGTACATATGGAAATTTCAAAAATAAAAATTTGATAATTCAAAGGCTTAATAGCCGACCTCGACCGCCTCGTCACCCTTTTTGAAATGCATTTAAAAATCAAATAATACGCCATTTAAATAAATTGCAATCTGAACTCTTGGTTAACAATCGGATGCATATAATTAATCCCTTCCGTCTATTTGCCACCGTTTCATACCTTAATATATGCCATATCATTTTCGAACCATAAAGTAAAACATTTGCCAACGTATGAAGAAACGTTTGAAAAGTCACGCCGTTACAGGTTACCACGGACAACGACACATAACCTCAGCGGGATACGACACCTCTGTCAATTTTCGGCAAGTCACGCCGTGCGGTGTTGGTGTCTTCGTTGATCAGATATCGGGCTATTAACAGCTGTATGAACAGAAGGATCGCTAATGCTTCGGTCGCCCCCCTCCAAACAGGTACTCGTTAAAAAAAATCATGCCCAGATTTTTAATGTTTAACTACTGTTTAATAATATATATATTTAATTGTGCATTACTGTACACAATACCTCCCTTTAATATGTTCAAACGCTCAGGGTTAAGTTCTATAGTGCGATCATCCAATGCCTTCTCTATCGTGTTATAGACAGACCCATCCAGCCCACCGCCGTTTGATTGCTCCTGCCTGAGAATCAATTTAAGACAGGCACGGCTGAAAATGTAAGGTTCCTCAATATCTCAATATGAATGCCAAGGTTTTGTTGTGCTCAAATTCTGTCTCAACATTGTGTGGCTGCATTCTGTTGTGCCCAGAATCTGCCTCATAATGTACAGACAAATTCTACTGTGCTCAGGATTCATGGCTTTTGAGTTATAGGTACGCTGTCCACAAATTCTAGGTGCCACACTTTGAAATCTGTCTTGTGTTCAAAAGACATGCCTACCACATGCAACATTTAAAGCAAGATATGGCTTTGCTCGTTGAGTCAAGTTTACTGTTTTCTGTGAAGATGCTGACTCTTTTCCTACTCGGCCACAGGCTCGTATGCTAGCATTTACAGCAGACACCCCTGTTCCTGGTATTTACAGCAGACACCCCTGTTCCTGGTCTCCGGCTCCCAGCCCCAGATTCTCTAAAATGACAGTGGATTCTGGCTCCCTATGTATACACTGTGTGATGAGAGAATGCAATCTACAGAAGGATGGTAAGAGCAGGCCGAACTCCCGTGCAAGAAAGGCCCAGCCTGTGATTCTTAACTCTGTGGTCATCCAAGCATCTCTGTGATATTCAGATCATGTTTAAGAAAATACTGAAGAATTTGCGTTGATCTATTCTAAGTCACGTAGTGACAATTCTCCAAATTCTTGCAAACCTAAGGTTACTACATTGAGGTAGGACAAAATTTCAACCAAAGTTGCTGTAGCTTATCATCTGGGCTCTCTATGAAATCTTCTCTGTGTGGCATTATTCTTTATAGCATTTCACTGAAGTGTTGTGTGCGATCTTAGTGACATCCTTTCATGTTAGACTCGAGTATCACTGTGGTTTTGTGCGAGCTTTATGACACTACATTCTGTATGTGATGATTCGTTGATATTTAAATCCATCTTTCACTCACTGACTCTGCAGTTTATCTCTGAGGTCAAAATCAAGAATATGATCCGTGAGGTTCTGTCTCTGCAAGACTGCAGACACATTGAAAATACTAAGGCTATAAGTTTCCCTTCTAGAGGTACCTCAGAATCCTGTCTTAGTGATCTAAGATTGATGAGTGTCATTATTGATCAAAGTGACCACGACCTGGTATGTCGAATCTGAGGTAGGTTTTAAATTCTGTAGGTGATCCGAGATTCTAAATTAGGAATTGCTTTGAGTTTGTAAGGTCAAGAACCCGAGATTCAATGCCACCACAGTGAGATTTCTGAAGAAGATGTGTAAGGGTTGTATCCAAGTTTAGATGTGCACATTGGGCGAGTATGTTGTACTAAAATGATGTATTTGTATAGACTGTATTGCTATAGCTGTAATTTGCCTCCAAAAGAATTGTAATTAGAGTTTGCCTGCCACTGCTATTTTGTATGGTTATGGGTCAAAGTGCTGAAAATAAAGGTTGAGTTGCAGGAAGGATCAGGTTTGCTGGACAGAGTATTCATACATTGTGCAACCAATTTATTTATTAATATTTTGTAATGATCGCTGTGAGGGGTTATTATCTCGTTGTATGGCTAAGTTTTTAAAAGTCTGAACACATTGCTAATATGTCAGTAAGATATTTTGAGCATTGTATAGTGAGCAGAGTGGATACAACTAAGGTTTGCGGTGGAAACAAAATTTAACAGGCCTATAAGGTCAGAAAAGGGTTTGAAACCATCCTCTGATACCAAATGTAATAACCCTGTTCCCACAGTTCAAAGATTGTACCTATCTGAACTTAAGTTTAAGTAATACAGATCTAAATAAAATATTGTAAGAGTAACAAAATTGAAATTTCAGATTTGCATAAGTAAGCTATACATAGAAGAATACCTGAAGAATACCTGAGAATCAGCACAAATTAATTTACAAGTCCTAAAGCGGCTGATGATTAGCTGAGCACCTGGTGATGTCGTGAACAGAACAGATTACCGGGACAATCAAATCCTCCCAGCCAAATCCGGGAACAATCCCAGACCCAGAAGAGACATCCTCTGCCCCCGTGCCCAGATTTCCAAGAACAAGAGACTCCTTCCCAAACCATTCCAGCCGACATTTCCTCCTCACTTAAGCAGAAATCCTTTCTTTTTCTCCAAAAACATTCCCCCCCTTCTCCTCCATATCATCTCCTTTAAATAATCTCCCTCCACCGCCTCTTACTCTCCGAGGTCTTATCCTTATTAATGGTGATATTTTATGTATTTATGGATGTATACTTTTCATTATGTTTGGATAGGAATATAATCTAAACAATCTTCCTCCACCGCCCCTAACCTCCCGAGGCCTTATCCATCCTTATGTTCACATTAAACGTTGTTATGGTGGGTGATCCACATAAATGTGAGTACGTATACACATTTATAAAAGTGGGATTTTATTTAAGTACTTTTAATATAAATATTTAATATTGCATACTTATTTTTAACTTAAAGATTTATTAACTTAAAGATTTAACTTTATTATTTCATTTCTTTTATTACCTTGTTTCTTAAAATTTTATACTTAGTTGAATTTAATATAAATGCGAAATCTTAATATTGAGTTCAAGTTCCCGATCTATGAAATCTTGATATTAGTAGGTAGGTGTACTAGTGCGATGTGGGCGGTATAGGCAAAATTCATGGCCTATCAAATGCCTATATCGTTCACATGCTAATATCGTTTGTATATACTTGGGAATGGGTCGTTACAAAATTTCCACAAACGGTTTCTGGGTTCTTTGGAATACTGATGTCCAAGCCTCCTCACAAAATTTGAGACTTGGAACACTTTCCAATGCTACAAAAATCAACAGGGAAAAGTGGTTAGGGACCATAGCACTACCGATGGACGCATCGCATACTATCGTACTCCCTATGCTAGGGTGCATGGTGTTTATCTACTTGATCTAGGA
>CM076582.1:981343371-981600344 GCA_034641835.2 Pinus albicaulis | reverse complement strand
ACCAAATATATTCACGCCTGGCAGGTTTGTTTTATTCACACTCAAAATCGAATTCATCCATAGAATCCCCACTTTGGACATAATTGTATCTACTAGAAATGGCAATATCTATAGTTATTACCCTTGATCTTGCTCTGTCCTTCTATCTCCAAAACCCATGTTGTTCACAATTTCTGTGTTTCTCACAAAAGAAAATGAAAATTCATATTAGTTTTTCCCTAATCATGACCTTAAAAATGACAGTAACTATGATAGAGACAACAACAAGGAACATAACACCACTCTGCCACATAAACACAACAACTCGAAATAGCAGCTTGTCTCAACAATTTCATTTGAATGGGATCATTTACATGTCAATTATAGCTACTAAACAACCAACAAAAGCTTGTAGAATTAACTACATTTCTAAGTATGACAGCCCAGTTTACAAACTAAGCTGTAGAAATAAACATTTATGATTTGTCAATATTACTTCTAGAACAACGCTACATTGTCCATTTTAGAATCACTGTTGTAGGCAGTGTGTCCATATTCTGTTAAACGATATTTCTTCTTTAATGTTATATATGTATGAATATTCAGAGGCTATGCAGGGAAAAGGAAATCTATATAGCGAAGAGAACCTCAGACAAAGGTTTTAGTTTTCCTATTTGGGTGTTGATCAAAGGAAAACCTTAGTGATAATAGAGCCAAACTGAAATTGGGAGACTGTGATAAAATTTTCCTGTGAGGGAATTCGAACTTTCATACGGAAGAGAGGAGTTCGTGTTGGGGAGGTAAATACAGTTCAACGGTAGGGTTGAAACAGAGCTGCCGGGAATAGAGAAAGGATTTTCCAGGATTTTGGACCAGTGGACTTTTCAGGAACAAGGAATTATCTTAATTCAGGCTTTGCTACAATTGTTTTTAAAATTCTATTTCTATCAAGCCAGAAATCAGTTCGTTATGAACAATATGTCATACAATGTAGGAATACGGTATTTGTATTCATAGCTCTATGAATATGCCAAATCTATGTGCAATTGAATGGAAAACATACCACTCTTTGATTATTTTTTTTGACCAGGAGACAATGTGCATGGAGTAATGCCAATTCATCATCAGATGACCCTAAGATGTACAAAGAAGAAACAAAATATCACAACTATGATGACAACATTTTCTCTATTTTTTTAGATTGATATCCAAAACAGCAATTCAGAGCAATTTCCAAATGAATAGAGTTACAATTTGATATTTTGTGTCATGGCTTGGGATCAACAAAAGGTAGGCTTACAACTTCACATTTCCTTTAAAGATTTATATTTTAAAAGTAAATCTATGCAGAACTTTATCCCATACAATGATGCAAGGTTTAGGGTCAGAAAAGGCAGGGTATGAGGTTTCTTTTTGTTTATTTATTCAATTGATGCAAGAGATGAACATAAGAAAGGAGGAAGGGAAAAGGTTCAGAATCAAATATTTTTGAGCAGCAAATGCTGGTAGATGACTCACTGAGATCTGATCACTAATTATGATTTTCTGGAGCATTTGTTGTTATCAACCAGAGTTACAAATATTCCTTGGAATAAAATACGAAGGAATTTTCAATTGAGAACACAAAAGAGGAATTTTAGCCTCACAATTCAGGCTCTAAGACATACCTACAAACATTACAAAGCCAACACACAGATATGAAAAAGTTCAAAAAAATCACTGAATTGTTTTGTCTAATGGTTTGATTACAAGCATATAGACCTGTATTTTATGTTAAGTTTCACGAAATTCTACAACTTCTTGAAAGAACAATCTAAAACTAATGGAAACTCTAAACTGAAACTAAAAGTTTCTTTCCCCAAATGATACCTTTCTGGTTTTACTAAAAATTTTGCAGTTTGGAGAAGTTCCAGTGTGCTTTAGGATGTTGCATTTTATGGGGTCATAGTTATTTTTGCTTATGTGTCTCCTGAGAGATAGCTAGGCTAGTTTTTCCTTTCACTGTTTTATCTCTTTTTGGAACTATGTCTCGCTTTTCAATTTCTTGTTTTTAGTAAAGGGTACAAGAATTTTTTTTTTCTGGTTTTTGGTTTTTCATCCCCTCCCTTGGGTTGATATTATTGGTAAGCTTGTTTTTATTTTCCCTCATGTGAGTACTCTTCTTGTATATCACTTCCCTTACGATGTTGACTCCTCTCTCCCTATCTTATTTAAGCCTGAGGTGGCTCTGTCTCTTCTATCTATATTGACCTTTTTTCCCTATTGTTCATACTTTGAGGACTCTCCTAGTTTCTCCTTCACCTTTTTTCCCAGCCTCCTCCTTGAGTTTAACCTCTCACAGTTTCACCCGCTCTCTGTGTTCTCAACCTTTGCTCTCTCCCTCACCATGCCCCTCGTCTAATGGCTAGACACCGTCTTTTCACATATCATTGAGGTGGCAATAGAGGTTTTACAAGTCTTATTGCTATCTCCAACCCTTCCCCCTATTAATCAAACTTGGGCTCAGGTAGCGGGTCAAGAAGCTATGGCCAGATACAGGGATATCATCTCTGCACTGGGACAAAAGGAAATTTTAGATCTTGAAGAGCAAGACAAGAGAGAGAGGATATTGATTTGGCCATCTAATAAGTGATAAACAAAGGTCTAAGTACAAGAGAGAAAAGTGAGTGGACATACCCGACTCAACACGGTCATCCGTAGTTGGAAGAAGAGGGAGTGGGTTTATGATGATCTAGCTCCATAGAATGTGGAAGGCTTTATGAATACCCAATCATTCTAGACCTCAACTCCTATAAAATTCCACCACCGAGTTGCTCATCATAAGGGGAAGAGATGGAAATACCCAATAGTAATAAGATTAAACGTAGTAGAAATAAGAGTAGGAAGACCAACCTCCAAATTCCTTCAAGAGCTCAAACATAATTGGGAATGTTAAAAATAAAATAAGGAAGTGGGTGGATGAATACCCAACATAGATACATTTGAGAGAGCATAGCGAAGAAGAGAGCTTGAATATAATTTGAGAGATTGAACATAGTTTGGAGTGCTCAAATACAATAGGGTTGGGTGTAAGAATACCCAAAAGAAATGCACTGTAGAGAGCATAATGTAAAAGAAAGCTCCAATACAAGGTGGGAGTGGGTTTACAAATTCCCAACTCACAAAGAGTGGTTCTGGCCTATTGGAACACCTAATCCTACATGGGTAGGTGTGGAATATGAAAAGTCATAATGGAGTCCAAGTGACCTTGGAATGTAAAACCAAGAGTCACACCATTGTACTATAAATGTACATCTTTGTATAATGGAAAATAAGAAAGCCTCACGCTTATCTTTCATTGTGTGTTGTTTCTCTTGTGTGTGCATTCTTCTTCCTCATACACCATGTGTGTGCTTCAACATGGTGTTTAACATGGTATCGGAGCGGGCGATTGCTGGCCCTGCTCCACTTTGAGTGAGCCATTTGTGTTTATGGCCTATGCATATCTGCAAAAATTGTTGGTTTTTTTGCAGCACTCAAGTGTTTGTAGCAGTCTTTTTGCCACATTCAGAAAGTGGTTTTGGAGAAGGAGCAGCATTCAGAAGAAAGAGCAGCATTCAGAATTTGTTTTGAAGAAGAGAAGCAATGGTTTTGAAGAAAGGCAGCACTGCCCATCTAAAGGTTTTCATTCTCATTTTTCCTGCAATTTCTATTAATTTCTGCATTGAAGAGTTGTTGGAAAACACTGTTTAAAGAGGGTTTCTGAAGTAGAATTTTCTGGCTTTTTAATGGAAAATAATTTTGAGTTTTTCTGCTGCTGAGCCATTGGAAAATTTCTTGGTTTTACTGCTAAAATTTTCTGGAAAATTATACATTTTTAAAGTCCATTTTCCTGGAAAAATTTTGAAGTTTTATTGGCAATCTCTGCAAATTTTTATGTGGTGTATTACTACTTGAAATCCTACATTTCTGAAAAAATTTCCTGCTGCTGCTTTAAAGTCTAGAGTCTCAGTTTTGCTCCTCTGCCGCTGGAAGAAAAAATACTCTGCTCTTTTACTCCTCTGCTATTTTTAGAATAACAAAAAAAACAAAAAAATTCTGAGAATTGCATTAGCTACTCGGCCTTTCGGCCTCCCCATTATCCCCTTCCCTACGCCATTACCCTCCATACTCTGCTCAACGCTCTGACCTTACCACTTCGCATATAAAAGATACAACAGGTCTACGCATACGGCTTCCCAACCCTACACTCTGCTCTACAGCCGCCTCACGGCTCACACATTCCCCACTCCGCATGCAAACGCTCATCAACTCGCTGCATAAACCCACTACACCACACCACTAGCATTCGGCCCTCCTCTGCTCGCTCGGCCTTTACTCTTCAACAGCGCTCGCACATCTGTACCTATTGCCTTTTACTCCCACACTCGCCTCTCCCTATGGCCTGTTCGCTTTCCTTACACCCTCATATCTGCATATACGCCCTCCTCACACGCTCCCCTCAGTACCTCTGCCCACGGGCTTCAACGCTCAGAACCCTCACACCTGCAAACTCCTCCCTCCCTCCCTTCACGATTTTTAAATACAGCCTTTTCTTTTGAAATTTCCACTATTTAATACCGCGATACCCCACGGCTTCTCCTCTCCATAACCAAAACAACCTCCCTCTACAAATACCGCCCATCTAAACTATATAATACCACCTTTGCTCCTTTCAAAATCGATTTTTATATTTATTTAATATACTGTAGATTTTAACCCTGAACAGAAATTATCTACACACGAATATTATAACAGAAAATAAACAATAGCAAGAGCATAAAACATAAAACAGATAAACACAGAGATTTTTCCCCTGGACTCAATCGTCGATCTGACGCGCAAATCGACGACCAAATTTTGATTTTTCATTATATTCCTTTTAGTGTTACAACACATATATATACATGCCGAAGCATACATAAACCCCAATCCATTAACCCTGGATTAGAACATAACCGTATTTCCCTTGACCGGATCTACAAAATACCAGGGGCCGAAAACCATCGAACCCCAAAACCATGTGCAAAACCATGCACAAAACCATGGACGTAGACTACCCAGCGGAAATTAAGGAACCAAAATTTTTGCCGGGGCGCTACCCCAGACCCCGACAGTGGGGGCTACCGCCCCCCCTGTGACCCCCTCGTTGCTTAGTCGTGGAAAGAATGTAACACATACCCAACATTCTCCCACTTCTTGTTTTCTTTCCACAGGGGGTCACAGGAGAGCTTAGTCATTGGCCCAATTCTTCAACACCCATTGTTTCTCTACACCAAGAGAACTTCTGAGTGCTCACAGACTTTGTTAATGCATCTGCAACATTCTTCAAAGTGTCCACCTTTACCAGCAACACCCTTTTAGCCTCAACCATATCTCTAACAAAGTGATATTCAACATCAATTTGCTTTGTCTTTGAATGATAAGCAGGGTTCTTAGCCAAGAAAATTGCACTTTGGCTATCACAGTCTATCCTTATAGCTTGCTGTACCAACCCCATACTTGAACACAATCTCTGCAACCAAACTGCTTCCTTGCTTGCATGAGTGGCTGCTATGTATTCTGCCTCTGTAGTTGAAAGCGCCACTACAGACTGTCTTTTACTCATCCAACTGACTGCACCTCCAAATAGGCTAAACACATACCCACTTGTAGATCTTCTTTGGTCCGGATCTCCAGCCCAGTCTGCATCAACAAAACCACGAATGTCCAACATTCTTTCCAATCCTGGTCTTCCCTGGTAGCACAAGCCATAATCACTAGTGCCACGTAAATATCTGAAAACCCGTTTCACTACTGTCCAATGCTCCTTCCCTGGGTTTGACATAAACCTGCTCAATACTCCCACTGCATGTGAAATGTCTGGTCTGGTACAGACCATTGCATACATCAGGCTACCAACTGCACTTGCATATGGAACACGGGACATATACTCCTCTTCTTCTTGTGTCTTGGGACACTGTTCAACAGACAACTTTACACCTACAGGAATAGGAACATTCACCGCTTTACTATCCTGCATATTGAACCTCTGCAATATAGTCTCGACATACTTCCTCTGGTTTAACCAGAGCTTCCTCTTTGCCCGATCTCTCTTAATTTCCATGCCCAAAATATAGTTTGCAGCACCAAGATCCTTCATGTCGAATTTGAAGAACAGTTGGGTCTTCAAATATTGGATAATTTCTTTGTCATTTCCAATCAACAACATATCATCCACATACAAGACCAAATAAATAACACGGTCACCAATTAATTTAAAATAAACACAGTGATCCTCCTTGCTTCTGGTGAAGCCAAGTCCTCATATATAGGTATCAAATTTCTGATACCACATCCTTGGTGACTGTTTTAACCCATACAGAGACTTCTTCAACCTGCATACCAGTTCATTCTTACCCTTCAGCATAAAACCTTCAGGTTGCTTCATGTAGATCTCATCTTCTAGATCCCCGTGAAGAAATGTTGTCTTCACATCCATCTATTCTATCTCAAAATAAAATGTAGCAGCAACAGATAAAAGTAATCTAATAGAAGTAACTTTGGCAACAGGAGAAAAAATATCACCAAAGTCAATTCCCGACACCTGGGAATAACCTTTCACTACCAACCAAGCTTTGTATTTCTCCACCTTGCCTTCTACATTCATCTTCTTCTTAAACACCCATTTTCTCCCAATGGGCTTCCTTCGAGCAGGCAACTCCACCAGATCCCATGCATCGTTTTTGTGCAAGGATGCCATTTCATCAACCATGGCCTCCTTCCAGAGTTTTCCATCCTCTGAAACTGCTGCCTCCCTGACAGTTCTGGGTTCATCATCAGTTATAGTTAAGGAAAAACCTGAACAGAAAGCAGATGGACTATACCTTTCTGGTTGCCTTCTTTCCCGAACTGATCTTCTCAAAGCTGGAGTTTGTGGCTCTTCATCTTCTGAGTCTTCTTCTATTGTAGAGTCGGATTCATCCTCCTTTAGCTCAAACTCTATCTTCTCAGGTTCCTTTGGTAGGAATTCATGTTTAACAACATCTTTCACTTCTCTAAACACCACATCTCGGCTATACACAACCTTCCTTGTTTCTGGATTCCAAAGCTTGTAACCCTTTAAACCATCCTTATACCCAATAAAGATGCACTTTTCAGATTTATTATCCAACTTGGTCCTTTTCTCCTTTGGAACATGTGCATATGCATCACATCCAAATACCCTTAGAACTGTTGTTCCTTGAGAAGTCATCTATGAATGAAACATAGTACACAGATTTTCCTAGTGATGGAACTGACACAGGTCCAAACACATCACTGTGCACAAATTCTAATATCTTGTTTTCCCTCTTATCACCAGAAGGAAAACTCACTCGATTATGCTTCCCATATACACAATGTTCACAAAAATCGAAATCCAGAGAACAATTAGACATACCTTCTACCATACCATTTTTGTGCAGTATCTGAAGGCCCTTCTCTCCAATATGTCCCAGCCTTTGATGCCATAACATGGTCTTTTCTCCAGAGACAGCTAGGCTTTCTGCTCCACTTCCAGGAACCATAGAACTGTTACACCCACCAATAACAATTCTACCTTGTAGCTTGTACAGAGTTCCAGTCCGAACTCCCCGCATTAATACCAGTGCTCCTCGAACCATCTTGTAGGCATCTTTCTCGAACACTGTTTTTACACCTGCATCATCCATCTTGCTTACAGAAATCAGATTTTTGGCCAATGCAGGAATATGCAGAACACCAGGAAGTATTCTAATCCTTCCACCTTGCAGCTTCAGCTTGACCTTTCCATGTCCGATGATTCTGGCCCTCCTATGATCCCCTAGGAAGACATCACCACCATCATATTTCTCATACTCGCAGAACCACTCCCTATGGGGAGTGAAGTGAAAGGATGCACCTAATTCAATCAACCATGACTCATGATCTACATGTGTATTTGAAGAAGAAGCCAAATACACATCCCCACCTTCATCCGAGGTGGTTTTTGCCTCTGCAGAAGGAGCATCATTAGATCCCTTTCCTTTCTCAGGAGCTTTAGATCTGCATTCCTTTTTGTAGTGTCCTTCCCTTTTCTCGCATTTCGCACACCTTACAAACTTTCCAGGAGATTTAGATCTCCCTCTAGATTTACGTATCTCCCACTCGAAACCTTATTCTTGTTTCGTTTTTGGGACCTTCCTCGTATTGATAAGGCATCTCCATATTCTGACCCTCCCATATTTCTCCGTCTCATTTCTCCCGATGTTAGCGTTAGCGTCGAGACAATGTCATCAAAATTCAAGGTAGTTGTATTGCTGATCATTGCAACAAATCCGACCGTCCTATGAGTCTAGTAGAGAGCCAAACCGATGCGCTTATCTTCATCTAAGATTTTAATATCAATGTATCTAATAAATTAACTTACCACTACGCATTGGGCGTTCAGATGCTCTGTCACCGAGTCTCCATCCTTCATCCTCAGGTTATACAACTTTTTATGCATGAACAATTTATTTACCGTAGACTTAGATTGGTACAAAGTCCTTAACTTGACCCACAAAGTCTTCGCCATAGCTTCCCTAGATACATTCAATAATACCGAATCTCAGATATAGAATCGTATTATCCTGTTTGCCTTCTGATCCAACTTTTCCCAATATTCATCTTACATTGTCGTTGGTTTAGTACTCGGATCTACCATGATCCATTATATTTATCCACCAGCAGATCCTCCATCTTGAGCTTCCACAACTCAAAAATCTGACCATTAAATTTCTCGATCTCTTTCTTTCCGCCACTCACCATATTCTTTCACTGCAAGAATCGATCCCACAGATCTCCCACTGCACAGGGCCTACCACAGGCCCGAGCAAAAAACCCTCAACAACAAAGGCATCCCCTTGAAGCCGAAACAACTCTGATACCAAATGTAGATTTTAACCCTGAACAGAAATTATCTACACACAAATATTATAACATAAAATAAACAATAGCAAGAGCATAAAACATAAAACAGATAAACAAATTTTTCTGGATAATCGGAACGACTAGCTTGATTTTTAAGATTTACAACTTATATATACTATGCCACGAACATACGTAATATGTCATCCATGGCGGATTAGAACATAACTGTAGTTCCCTTGACCGGATCTACAAAAATAACATGGGCCGAAAACCATCGAACCCCAAAACCATGTGCAAAACCATGCACAAAACCATGGACGCAGACTACCCAGCAGAAATTAAGGAACCAAAATTTTCGCCGGGGCGCTGCCCCAGACCCCGACAGGGGGGGCTACCACCCCCCCGTTGCGCCCAGTGCAAAGGGGGGGCGCGTGCTTAGTCCTGGAAAGAATATAACACATACCCAACATTTACGCCCCTCCAAAACTAATTACCGCCCCTCTCCCATATAAATACATTACCTCTCCATTGTAAAAACTGCCCTCCATTTACATTTAAAATACCGCCCTCCAAGCTTGTTTAAAATTGACTTTTATATTTAATTACTCCCCTCCCCTCTCATTTAATACCCCCTTCCTTTTTTAAATTACCCCTTTCCCTTTTTTTTTAATAATCTCTTTTTTATTAATATTTCCCTTTTTTAATCCCATTTCAAATAAATTCCCCCTCCTTTTAATTAACCCCTTCCATTCCATTTTTAATAATCCCTTTTTAAATTCCCCATTTTTTAATTATTCTCCTTTTTTTTTAATTAATTTTTAAGTAAAAAAAAAAAAAAAAAGACAGCAGAGAGAGAAAGAAAGAGCAGAAAGAGAAGACAAGAATAGCAGAAATGAAATGAAGAAAATGGCATATGAAGAGCACATGGACTGAAATTTGCAAATTTACATTGTGATTTGTGGCATTGATTTGAAGGGTGCTTTTTTGAAGAATTTCACATTTGAAGACAAGTTTGCCATCATTGCAAAACAACTATTTGGAGGAAAATTCAGTTGTCTTAAAGGCTTCTTTCATAGTGTTTTCAGTTGCACATACTTTTACAGAGATTTTGTATTGAACTCACACTTTGTATTTTGAGTGGAATTTGCCTCTTCATTCATAGTTGGAATCAGTATTTGAGTTGTTGGATTGTTGATTGCCCTCCATCATTTGAGGAGCAGATTTTGTACTTTCCATAGTTGGAATTCCTCTTGAGTCATTTGTATTTCTTGTTGCATCACATTGTAAACGGGTGCATTTTCGGTTGAAGCCGACACCCTTTCATTTATTTTGAGCCTAAGTTGTTGAAAATGGCCAAAATCAATGAGGCATTAATGTTGTTGAATGACCTCATTCATTCAAATGTTGATGATGTGATAAAAATGAGCAAGGATGCTCTATGTAACATTCAGAGTTGTTTGCTAGATGCACATGAAAAGATTGAGTTTTTGCAGCTGGAATCTCAGCTCCAACAAGATGAACTTCACCAAAAGAGTCACCATTCTGAACCTGTTTTGGTTCATAACATTGTGAAAGACTCCCATCAGCATCAAGTTAGCAAAGTTCCAGTTGATTCCCATTCAGTTCCTTGTACTAGAACAGATTTACATGTAGATGCAGCCACTCAGCCTACACTTCCTAAGCCCATCATTAGACCTTGGGAAGAGCTTGTCCACAACAAGCACAGAACTGGTCTTGGATATGACAAGGATGTGTCCTTTCATATTCCGGACTACACAAAGCCCATCATATTTCAGAGTGCCGGATTCATGTATGACAGTTCACCTACAGTTGTTCCAGATCCTGGTCCACTTCCACAACAGATTGAGAAATGCCAACACTGTGATCGAGTTGGTCACATGAAAGATCATTGTTTTGATCTTCATCCATGCAAGCACTGTGATCGGCACACCCCTTCTTTAGACAGATGCTTCAGAAATAAGCCTCCTGCAAGAACAAAGATTCATCTTGGATGGATCGCTTCTTGGCAATGGGCATCAGCAGCCAAGAAGATGTTTACAACACATGTTAAAACTTGTTCACGGATATTGAGCAAACTTGCAGTTGAGTTTTCGCCATCATCTCACCTTGTCCCTGACAGGGGGAAAATGGTGGTCATGTACAAGCTTCGACGTCAGATCAAGCGAGCCTGAGCCACAATCTCTCATTCCATGTTCAGAGTTGTAGCCAGCAGTTCAAGCGAGCCTGAGCCCCAATTCGTCATTCCGGATTCAGAGATGTAGCCAGAGATACGGATGCCCATGAGCATACCTTCGGTTGGTGGATAACCTAAAACCATCATCTTTGGTTGGTGGATAACCTAAAACCATCATTTTCGGTTGGTGGATAACCTAAAACCATCATTTTCGGTTGATGGATAACCTAAAACCATCATCTTTGGTTGGTGGACAACCTAAAACCACCACAAGTAGTAGACCTCCCTTCTTTTAGGTCGAAGGTCTCCCTTTTTATATGAGGGACAATTCCTCTAGCAAAAGCCTTCAGCTTCTTGCTAGTTTTGGAAGAGTTCCAGGAACTGCAACAAGTTTTGGGTTCCAGTGTTTGTGGTCGTCCTAAAACCACCTCCTTTTTCCAACATTTCAAAGAGTTGATTTAGCCAAGTGCTGCCATGTATACTTTGCATATTTGTATTACAACTCTTTTCTTGGACTCACACATACCCCTTCGGATTAAGGGGGGATGTTGGAACACCTAATCCTACATGGGTAGGTGTGGAATATGAAAAGTCACAATGGAGTCCAAGTGACCTTGGAATGTAAAACCAAGAGTCACACCATTGTACTATAAATGTACATCTTTGTATAATGAAAAATAAGAAAGCCTCACGCTTATATTTCATTGTGTGTTGTTTCTCTTGTGTGTGCATTCTTCTTCTCATACACCATGTGTGTGCTTCAACATGGTGTTTAACATGGCCAAAATAGCAAGTTTGACCAAATTAGTGGCTAAAATACAAGAGCGAGTTTCTGCATGGATGTTCAGCTAAGTAGGCGATCAACCATAATCAAAATGAAGAAGTGAGAGGCTTCATGATCAACATAGGGTCAGTCCTATGTACAACATCCTCCTTGAAAGTAAATAGTAGGCCATGAAGAGAAAGTAAGAAATCAAATCTTCCCCCCTTAATGTTGATTGTTGGCCATCTAAAGATAAAACCTCCCCAAAATAGTGTAGTATCGATTCCAACAAGGTTCCACAACCAAGCAAAGGGGGAATCTAGTGGAGATTTGATAGAGGGAACCATTGAAGTATGTTGGTCAACTAAAGAAGTGATCGACTCAAATAAGCTAGCAGACATCTGTAGAATCACTGATAAAATAGAGTGGGATGAATCTTGTGGCGTCTGAGTAGAAATTGCATCAAAGGAGTTAATAAGGGACTAGATCCTAAATCCACATATAAATAGCCACAAGATTGTTAAGAGTCACTATGAATCACTACTAAAAGTTGAGGAGTTGGTCTTGCATCACCAATTGCAATGTTTGATATAATGTGCCAATCCCGTGAATACAAATAATATCTCCAAATAAATTTGAGACAAAACCAAGAGTATCAGCTTTGAATTTGATACAACCCAATCTGCAAAGTACATCACCATATGTGTACCAAAGAAGAAGTTCATCTGGTCCAAGGAAGAGAAGTCGTAGTGAAGAGCTCAAGAGAACCCAGTAAAAGGCCTAGGAAAGGGTTTGAAACCCTATAATAACAATGATCCAAAAACCTTAGTTTCTTAGCCCTTAGGGAAAAATGCAGTATTCACATAGATCAACTATATACTGCAAGAAATTTCATTGCCAGGCAATCTTGTTAATAAAAAATGAGAAGCACTTTCACTTGAAGCCATAAAGAAGAAAATCTCCTAGTTTTGCAATGGAAATACCACTACAAAAAGTCTCATAAAACCCTGAAAAATAGGAGAAACCACACAATTCCAGTGCTAATCCAAAAAACAGCAATGAATTTTGGCTGAAACAGAGAAAGATGTGGTGTGCTTTTGTAGAAGAGCACTGTTTTGCAAAACAAATCCTTCTTAGTCATTGAGATAACCAAAAAACACCAAACGCAGGATGGTGT
This sequence comes from Pinus albicaulis, assembly GCA_034641835.2. NCBI lineage: Eukaryota > Viridiplantae > Streptophyta > Pinopsida > Pinales > Pinaceae > Pinus > Pinus albicaulis. The sequence continues at coordinate 981,587,324 of CM076582.1, read as the reverse complement.
TGGTGGGGAGAGGGTAAAAAGACTAAAAAACTACTACCATGCTGAAACAGGGTGGAAAAATGAAAATCCTAATTTCAGAGTAGTATTTCCTTGAAAAGTGTAGTTTTTGGGTGGAAAAGAGGAAGGCCCTGCCCTGAAAAGAGCCCAAATCTGCAACGAATCCCCTTAACAAGAAATTATCTCAATTCGGGCTTTGCTGCAAATTTTTTTTTTAGTTCTATTTCTATCAAGCTAGAAATCAGTTCGTTATCAACAATATGTCATAAAAAGTAGGAATATGCTATTTATATTCATAGCTCTATGAATATTCCAAATCTATGTGCAATTGAATGGAAAACATACCACTCTCTGATTATTTTTTTTGACCAGGAGACAACGTGCATGGAGTAATGCCAATTCATCATCAGATGACCCTCAAATGTACAAAGAAGAAACAGAATATCACAATTATGGTGACAGCATTTTCTCTGCTTTTTTAGATTGATATCCAAAACAACAACTCAAAGAAATTTCCAAATGAATAGAGTTACAGTTTGATAGTTTGTGTCATGGCTTGGGATCAACAAAAGGTAGGCTTACAACTTCACATTTCCTTTAAAGCTTTCTGTTTTAAAAGTAAATCTATGTAGAAATTTATCTCGTACAAGGATGCAAGGTTCAGGGTTAGAAAAGGCGAGGTATGAGGTTTATTTTTGTTTATTTATTCAATTGCTGCAAGAGATGAACATAAGAAAGGAGGGTAGGAAAAGGTTCAGAATTAGAGCTTTTTGAGCAGCAAATGCTGGTAGATGACTGCCTAAGATCTAATCACTAAATTATGATTTTCTAGAGCATTTGTTGGAGCAACTAGAGTTACAAATATTCCTTGGAATAAAATACAAAGGAATTTGCAATTGAGAACACGAAACAGGAATTTTAGGCTCACAATTCAGGCTCTAAGACATACCTACAAACATTACAAAGCCAGCATGCACATATGAAAAAATTCAAAAAAATCACTGAATTTTTTTGTCAAATGGTTTGATGAAAAGCATCTAGACTTATATTTTATGTTAAGTTTCATGAAATTCTGCAACTGCTTGAATGAACAATCTAAAACTAAGGGAAACTCCAAACTGAAACTAAAAATGTCTTTCCCCAAATCATACCTTTCCAGTTTTACTAAAACGTTTGCAGTTTGGACAAGTTCCATTGTGCTTTAGGATGTTGCATTTTATGGGATCATAGTTAGTTTTGCTTATGTGTCTCTTGAGGGACAACTAGGCTATTTTTTCCTTTCACTGTTAGTAGACGTGTCCATTTTATGGGACGGATAGCCTATTTGTCAATATCCGCTTCTAGAACAATGCTACGTTGTCCATTTTAGAATCACTACTGTAGGTAGTGTGTCCATATTCGGTTAAATGATATTTCTTCTTTAATGTTCTATATTTATGAATACTCAGAGGCTATGCAGGGTGAAGGAAATCTATATAGCGAAGCAAACCTCAGACAAAGGTTCTAGTTTTCCTATTTCGGTGCTAATCAAAGGAAAACCTTAGTGATAATAGAGCCAAACTGAGATTGGGAGACTGTGATAAAAGTTTCGTGTGAGGGAATTCGAACTTTCATACGGAAGAGAGCAGTTCGTGTTGGGGAGGTAAATACAGCTCAACGGCAGGGTTGAAACAGAGCTGCCAGGAACAGAGAAAGGATTTCCTATATTTTGGACCAGTGGACATTTCAGGAACAATAAATTATCTTAATTGAAGGCTCTGCTGCAATTTTTTTAAAACTTTAAACACAACCCTCGTACAAAAACGGCCTATGAATATGTTACAGAGATTACATTGTTTGGTGAAAGAAATGTCAGCTTTGGTGTAAAACAGATCTTTCAACTATTGGAAATTGAACTCGAGGGGACTGTAAGCAACTACAAGCTATCGCCCAAATCGAACATTCAACAGAAACAAAAATAGAAATAGAAACTACATACTAAAGAAACAGTCGCTACAAAATTTTGATATTTTTAGTTGACACATACCTGTTCTTCTTTGATGGGCAAAGTGAATGTGGTTGAGCAAAAGACTGTGGTGTCTATTGAGCAGAAGCCTGTGCTGTCTAGGTGCAGGTGGGAGGAAAATTGGAATGGGTGGGTTGAGCAGCACATTATATAAAACCAGAAGTAAATAACAGTCTGGAAGAAAAAAAAAATAGTAGCCATTATTTGTGGAAGCTATTTGTTGTGGAAGTCGAAATGCTAGGCACTGCAGTCATGAATAGTATTGAGAGAATTAATTCAGGTTCTCTCGTTCCATTACCCACTCCTTCCATTACTGACGATGGTTTCATATATTGAATTCATAATAGGTTTCATTACCCAGGATGAACAACAAAACTACACTTGTCATTTATTGAATGAGTAACAGGTGTCATGTCCAGAAAACATATATTGAAATGCAAAATTTTCTTAAATTCTATATTATGAAATCGTTCAAAGGCTGCCAAATAATGTATGGATTGAAATGACATCTTCAGACATCTCTGCACATATTTTTTTGTCCACACGGCGATATGATAATTATTATATAGCTTTGAATGGACTTGATGCTATATTTACAAGTAATTTTGCTGGAAAATTGAATAACAGCCAGAAAGAGTAAATAATGCTTTGCCCAAAAAATGCCATATTATTTGGCAGAAACAATCAAAATTTCCACTCCATGACTATTTGTAAGCTAGACGCAATGGTTTTAGTCTACCCATTTGATTATTTGTTAGGGGTTCCAACAAGTGGATTGCAACTTGTAGCCTCCTCTCTCTGTTTTTTTTATGAATCTATTGTTTAGCTGGCCACGCACTCAAATAAGTATAATAGGGTTCCTTATCTATGGATTTATATTGAATCACAGTGTATGAATTTGGACCATCTATCGCCCCATTTCAATTGTCTCGCAGTTTTGCATTGAGTTTCCCAACACATAAATGAAATCCTACAATTCCAGTCTACTCGACAGATAGGGAAATCTTGTTCTATTCCAACCATGAGTGAAATCTTAAGAAGATATATCATGATGATTGGAAATTTGTAAGTGGTAGGTGCAGACCTCCTAAGTCGTGATGAAAATATGGGTTCCTACACTTGTCATTTAAATCAAACCTACACTTTTCCTTTATTAAATGAGTAACAGGTGTCGTGTCCAGAGAACATATGTTGACAAAAAAAAAATGGTCTCATTCAAAAGAGAAAGCCTATCGGCCTAATAATTTACTTGTGTGTGGAATAATGTTCTACGTTGTAATCCAATCAATAACTTACTAGTAGTTGTCTCTTAATAGTAGTAGACCCCAACTCTCTCACTCTCTCTCATGATTAAACAGTCGTGATTCATTTATGTAAAGGGCATGACTTTGCTACATTCTTTCATATTCTTTCGATATCTGAAAATTCAGATTAGAACTAAATTCACATTAAAAATAATGAATACGACTTTTTGTACTTTATCACATAACCATCTTTGTCACAAGTTATATAACTAAGATATCTTTACAATAGAATATCGTTTCACCTTCACTTTGCTTGTTTCTTAGATCCATGGTTTTTAAATCTCTATTTTTGGTTCTTAAACACAGTCGATTTGTGATCTTCTTTGGTTTTTAAAGTACTAAACATATTTGATTTCATTTGTAATATCCTTTTTCATGCCTCAGAAAATGTAATCTCCTTTTTCATGCCTCGGAAAATTTTGTTCCATAGTTTGAATTGATGGAAGTTTTCCGTTGAGAATTTTGAGGAACTGCAGGAATTTTCGGTGAAAAGTTAGCAAGAACCTTGGATTGGCCAAAATTCTCTACTGTAATAGTTTGATATTTTGCTAAAAAACATTTTGGTGAAAAAATAGGTTTCAACTATAATAATGGATATCCCAAACTTTTCTGTTATAATAATTTTTTTTTAATGAAAAATGTTTGGGCGAAAAAATCAATTTTGACAGATACACACAGTAACCTCACATTTTGATATAAAACTGTCTACATTTTACTGGATCCAATGTTCATTTTTCACCAAAATCATTACTTTTCGGTTCCTTAGAATTTTACCTAGAGATTAGTGTCCATGAAACTTCATATTCTGAATTTCACTGTTGTTCACCTTAGTGGCAAATTTTTTTCATAAGAAAAAAATCGTTGTCTATTAAAATATAAACAATACATATCATCAAAACCATTGTCTGAAATATCTCAGATTTGAGATCATCATGCTAGAATGTCTCTATCCATAGTCAGAAATAAATAGAGTGCAAATCCACATAACATTTCTATACAACAATATATTCTCAGACATAGAGAAGCATCGGTATATGACTATAGCAAAATTACAAAACATAAACTACCATTCTACTCATCCCCTATGATCCAAGAATTGAAACCATTAGAAACAAAAAGCATAGAAATAGAACTCGGCTCGCTTGCTGTCAATTCTGCACACATAAAACCTGCAATGAAAACACATAAGGATCCCCTAGCAGGCTCGCTTGATGTAGAATACCAAGAAATACCTAGTCATTGGGATTAAGGAATGGGGATTTCATTGGCCCATATGATTTGTCCATTCCTGAATTGATTTACCTGCATAATACCAAAATTCATACCTAGACCCTTTTTTAGAGAGTCCATCAGCTCTGGTGTTATTTTCTCTGAAGATGTGGTTTATAGGCGGCTTGTTCATTTTAGACCACAACTGTTGAGTTCTCAAGAGCCAAACCTCTGTTCTTGGAGAAGATAGGGCAGAATTCCCAACCACAACATCGATGATGATTTTAGAATCACCAAATATGCTGACCTCTTTTCTTCCCATGTTATGGGAAGCAAGAAGGCCACAACATAGGGCCATCAGTTCTGCCAGATTGTTGTTTCCCAAGCCCCCATTCCAACATATATGAATCCGCTCAGCCTGTGAGATCTTAATCCACCCACCACATCCCATCATGCTCTCATGACATGCTCCATAAAAATAAATCACAGGAATAGCAATGGGATGAGGCCTATTCCTAATAAAGTAGTCAGTAATTCTTACCTCAACAAGTTCACGGCCATTGATCCATTTCATGATGGTTGTATGTATAAGGGAGGTGGAGAACCGCTTACCTTCAAATAAAAGCCTGTTCCGGGATAGCCATACTTCCCACATGAGGAGAAAAGGAAAGGATTGAAATCTCCTCTAGATATTGTCCCATCTTTGGGTGGCCTCCATGAAGTCCCTTGGGATCAATGATAAGTCAATAAGTTTGAAACTGAAAAGTTTCCATATAAAAATAACCCTTAGGCATGAAAAGAAAATATGTTTAGTAGTTTCCTCATGAATTATACATAGAGCACACATACCAAGACCCTGAAAACCCCGTCTTATGAGGGAATCCAATGTTAGAATTTTCTTCCTCCAAACCAACCATCCAAATAATAGAATCTTAGTTGGTATTTTCCTATGCCAAAAAGGCCAAAAACCTGTGGATGAATCCCCCTGGGAACACCGAGAATTAATGTAGTAATAAACATCTTATACAACCAATGAGCCATGTTTCCGTCCCCCTCCCATGCGATAATGTCACCTTCATTCCTATAGCACAATCTGGTTGCCTGAATACGTTGCATATACTCCCTCCAATCCACCGCATCCTGTCCAATGAGGCCGAGAAGCTTAGCAGATTTCAAGATGGCAACTCCATGGACCAAGTAGTGGATAACCTGAAAGAAATGTATGACCCCATGGTGTGTAAGTCTGTGAGCGACCCGCTAGTTTGGGAGTGCATCAGCATTGATGCCATATATACGATCACAACACATGATGATCTTCTATCGATTCCCAAATCTCCATACCAACCGTTCAGCAAAAATTGGAATTATTTACTTGAATCCTTGCCATATCGCGGATATGCTCTGAGGGCATATGAATTGATGGTAGTATATTTTGTGTAGGGTATCTCCATTAAAGTATTTAACATATATGATATCATTCGATATTCCATTGCCCTTAATTTCCCTCCATAGAGATTTGATGAGGAGAGATGAGTTAAAGGCTCTTATGTTTAGGATGCCCCATCCACCTTGCTTTTTTGAAACAAATAACAACTCAAGCTTGCATAGATTTTGTTTGCTGGTGATACCTGCACCTCCCCATAAGAATTTGGACAAAATTTGATTGATACGATGCACTATTATTTCAAGAAAATAAAAAAGTTGACCCCAGTACACAATAAATTATGTAAGGACTGCTTAGATCATGATTAATCTATCACCTAGTGAGAGCCACCTATGAGTCTATTTTCTTACCTTGATTTTGAATTTCTTCACTAGCCACATCCAATCCTTCACTCTATACCCACATGTTTTGATTATGAATCCCAAGTATAGGAATCCTTCATTTGCCTTCTCAATATGGACACCAAGAAAATTAGCAATGAATTTTATCTCATCCTCATCACCAAAATCACAAATAATGAAATATTTCTCTTTGTTAATGCATAGCCCGGATGCATTTCCAAATCGAGTCAGCAAGAAATGAATGTAGAACCAATGATTTCTAATAATCTGACAAAATATAAGAAGATCATCCACAAGGAGCGAATGGGTGATACTTACAATATTCGAGAAAGAGAGCACAAAGATATAACATGAACTCCTAACCATCTCCATAAGCTTGCTAAATCCATCCATAACCAATATGAATATGAGAGGGGATAGGGCACATCCCTGTCATAATCCACATTCAGCTCCAAAGAATTTTGTCGGCAAATTATTTATGATTACAGCAAACCTCCCGAATGTTATACAGGCCATAATCCATCTGATAATGTGCATCGGGAGCCCAATATTATGAAGTTCCAGTCTGATGTATGACCAGTACACTGTGTCATATGCTTTATACAAATCAATTTTCAGAATGAGAGCATCCAGCTTCCCAGAGTGCATAGAATGCATAGCCTCCTGAGCGATGGCTATGGCATCATGAATCGACAGGCCCTTCAAAAACCCCTACTACTCCTTTGAGATATACTTTGATAATGTCATTCTTATCCTATTTGCAATGATTTTGGATGAGAACTTACAAATAATATTACACAATGCAATCAGTCTGAAGTCTGAAAATGTCTTAGGATCAGACGATTTGGGAATGAGTGCCAAGAAGGTGGCATTCATGCTCGCTGGAATGTGCCCCATAATCCGCCCTTGTTCCACTACAGCAGTTATCTCCTCTACCATAATTTCAAAGAAATGCACATAAAATTTCGTTGGCCAGCTGTCTGGTCCTGGGCTTTTTTCATGTGCAAAAGACTTTAGAGTTTGATCTACTTCCTCCTCAGTGATTGTAGCATTTAAGCTCTATTGAGTCTCGCCATCAAACATATGCAGAATATACTGAAGTATCCATCGCTGACATTCTAAGGAAATATCCTTACAATCTTGGTAGAAGTTTGAGAAGTGTCTGAAAGCTTCCCCCATTATCTCTTCCGTGGAATAGACACAGCTTCCATCATTTTTCTGCTCATTTGCACTTTTTTGAAAATAAATTGTATTCATATCTCCTTCCTTGAGCCATTTAATCCTGCTCTTTAATTTCCACGTTAGTTCTTCAATCTTCAGGATCTACAATCTTCTCTACTATAGTTTGTCCATTTGCATATAGGTCTGGTCATCCAGGGCACAGTTAACAAATTTAGAGTGTATGTCATTGAGGTTTTTTGTTATATCATTGAATTCCTCTATGATATTTTTGTTCTTGCTAATTTCCCAAACCTTTGTAATGGACTTAATTCGCTGTAGTTTTGTGTGGAATCTCTCCCAGCCATGTAAACCCTCACATGGAGAATTTTTTAGCCAATAGTCTTGGATGATCTTGTTGTATTCCCCGTCATTCAGTCAGGCCCGATTGAATTTGAACGGTACCCCTGTTCTCTTGTTCTTCGTGTGCCAAGAAATAACAATTGCCATGTGGTCTGATAAGTCTAATACATGGACAATGGATCGCATATTGCCCAATCTATCAACCAGGGTACCAGTCACCATTTCCCTGTCCAACCTCTTGCCAATATAATCCCCATCTAATCTTCAGTTTGTCCAGGTTGGAATAGTAGGATTTGGTCTGACATCAATCATCTAGGCCTGTTCAAAAATCCTACCAATGTGGCCTGCCAAAGCGTCACATCTAGCTCTAAGACCCCATGACTCTTCAGCACTTAAGGTGGAATTGAAATCCCCAATGACAAACAGATTTTCCAATGAAAGTATACTGGATTTATACAGGTGATTCTAGAAAACATATATGTTCTAGCATGGTGCATATAAGTTTAAAATGTTGAAAGTGCCCTATACCCCACATAAATTTACAAATAATCAAATGCCACCAAAAAAACTAAAGGCCATAAACTTGTCATATGATGGATTCCACAAGGAGAGTAAGCCCCCCCCCACATGTTCAACTGCATCCATAGTTGCCACATGCCATCCTGGTCTGATATTAAGAATATTCCTTATTGCTTTCAATCTGTCACATAGCGTCTCCTGGATAAGAATTATGATAGGTCCTTCGACATTAAGCAACTCCCTCAGGCAATAGAGTTTGGAGGGGTTGCCCATACCCTTGAGATTCATAGAAAGGATAAAGGTCATTTGGAACCTCTAGGGGGGTTACTTTCTCTAAGCACCCCAATGTCATTGGAAGAAGAGATGGGTACATCCATAAGGTCTAGGAAATCATCTCTAAATAGAAATTTAGTTTTAAGTCAGCCTCTGAAATGTCTCGAGCCAGATTTGGTTTTCTTGCGCACAGTGATGTTGTTACCATATATAGGAGATATAACAATGTCAGATTGTTGGGGTACCTTATCAAATACCGTTAAAGCCGTAAAGTCAAGGTTTGGGTTGCCCAGTAAGGAGTCAATATCGCTCCCCACAGAATTTTTGGGCAATTCTGTGATATCTAAGGCAACATCATGGCGAGGTGATTGGGGAGAGGCCCATTCTAGAGAAGGCATCGATGGGGATACATAAAACGGGTCAGTAGGAGGGTTAGGAAGCCCAGGACGGGAGACACGTAAGGGAACAACAGGGGTGGTTGATTGTGGGGGCTCATTTGACGATACCGAAATGAAAACGATGTTGTGTGAATTCCAAGTGCCCGATAAAGAAACAACTTCCCCATTATTGTCATTAGGAAAACTAGAGGATCTATGTTCATTAACCAGAGGCTCCTCCCCTGCCTTATCATTTGAAAAAATACCAAGTCTAACATCGTTAACAAACGGTACTTCATTGTCAGGAGGAGATTGTTTTTCACTAAGAGCATTGGCAGAAACATAATCTTCATCATCAGAAGATGGCTTGGGTGACTTACCCCAATTGTGATCACCATGCCTATCAACTGCATAGGCAGCAGCATTGTCGCAACAAGAATTGTCATTACTGGACTTGACTTTGGGAGCATTCTTGAATCTCATGGGACAACAAATCTTCAGCTGTCCTGTTCGGTGACATATCAAGCACCAGAGTGGTACACCCCAATAGTCAACTCTTTGTCTGTGCCTTTGTTGTCCCCACACGAGGTCGACATCCCCCGACAGAGCCCCTGAGAAACATACCGCCACTAATAGCCAGGCAATTCTCTTATCACTAGTGCCAATGATTCAGGGTCGATGTATTTGGTACAACCTATAGAGTCGCCAATCGCCCTAAGAGCCTCAACATCCAAAACTCGAGCGGCAGTCCAGGCAACTTCACCCACACCAATTTTCTCTTTGGTGCTTCCATAACTAGGTTGAAGCCCAGATACTAGGGTAAAAGTTGCATGAATATTTTTCCACGTACCCACATCTTTTGAATAATCTTCTCTACATCCCCCTAATTCATAAAATGAATATTGAACCAGTTATTAAGAAGCATACTCACCTTTGGAGTGTAGCCTAGGATAGGGTTCCAGAACTGCTTCACCCATTCCACCATGTCAACCTCTTTTTTGTTTGTAAACATCCATCTTCTGATCAGAGCCCACTTCTGAAAACTCGCCACCCGCCCCCATAGGTCTTCATACTCCCTGATAACCTCCTTCACCTCCATGGCCGGCTTGTAACAGGGATGTTGTTTTTGGCTTCGGCCCGTCCATCATACTTCATTTCATACTATCATCAAATTTATATATCTGGGTTGATTTCATTAACTTGTCACAATATAAACTCTCAATCAATTACATTTAAAATATTCTTAAAAAATTATACTTTAAATTTAATTATGAAAATAATAACAAATTTACAAAGCTGCCATTATAAATTCTCTAAAATTAGTTTTTTAAAATTGACAAAATATATATTTTGCGTGCTATAAATTACTTTTAAATATTTTTTCTTTTAAAATAATTCAAATTAGTAAATAACATTAAGTTTATTTATTAAAAAAAAAAATGAAAAAGAACAAGATTTAAATTGTTAGAAATTGATAAAAAGATCACATAGTTATTACACACAACACCAAACACACTCAGATATTTTATTTTTATTGATCAGGATAGTTACAAATATAGAATATATAAGACATAAAACACCGACTTCCACACATCTAGATCACAACTACAATCGATACATAAGAAATAACTTCTAGATTGACACTTGGAAACTCACAATGTCAGCTCACAACAATACATGGAAGCATTACTTCCAACATAAATAAACATATTTACCATGTGTTATTACTCACCATTATTTATTATTTCACAACATTTTTTATCTTTGTAGTCTAACTAGGCCCCTTTTTTATACAAATTATGGAAATTTCGGTAAGATTTTAAGAAAATTCGGCAGGGATTTTTGTAAATCCATGTTATAACTATAAAAATTTAATATTTTGGGTGCCTTGAAGGTTTTTGATGGTGCTGAATCCATTTTCACCATCAAAATCACGATTCAAACAATTTTTAAAATCTTTTGGCCAGGGTTCCAACCAATTTTGGCCGTCCAGAAAATCCTCCGTCTTGTTGGAAACTGACTCCCATTTTATTAGGAGTTTTGGTTATTACCCACTAAAATTTATGTAAGCTCTTGTGCTTGAATGGGAAACTAATTTTAGCAATAAATTTGAGTGGTGACCAATATTAGTTAAACATTTACTAATACAAATTATAATATTTAACTCCAAAAAATAAACATGGAATACACTTTATGAGAAACTTTGTTATAATTATCACATACTCATTTTAGATTTCTAATTTTCTTAGTATATCCATTTCGGCTAACTCTTCCAAATTCTTATCAATTTCAGTTAAAACTCAAATTTGATATACCCATAAAATGATTCTAAGGTAATTTAAATACAAATAACTTATATGCAAATATTTTAGAGCATAAATTCTAATTTGGGTGATAAAAACAAAACTATAGAACAACAGATATTTATATAAAGATTAATTTTACACTTAAATTTTTTTTCAAAAATTATAAAAAAAGATTCTCGTTTACCATATTATAAATTCTATAATTATTTAAGAAATATAATATTAAATTAAAGTGTCATAAAAAAATAATATTTATAAAATTATAAAACAAGTATCCTTATCCAAAAATAAAATTTAAAAGTTGTTGTTTATTGATCTATCTTTGTTAAAAGGGTTTTAATTGGATTGTAGGTCCTTAACCAAAATACCTTGTTTTATATTTTTGGAAAGAGACCACCCATTAAAGGCCTTATTTTCCACTTCATTATAGAACAAGGCACGGTGTCATGGTCTTTATTAACTCTATAATATTTTTTTTTTATTAGTCTTTGCATCCTGGAAAAATATTATAGGATTTTTTTTTTTTTTTATTAAAAGTTTCATTCGGAGAGTGAAGCAGCTAAAGAATAGATAAATGTGGGCAGTCTCCCATCTACTTATGCCTACCCTCTTCTGCTCTGCTTCATTGGTTTGATTAATTTATTTTCTAGGTTTTTGGAATGTAATATTCCCTTTTTGGATCTGGTCAAAATGGACGAAAACGATCCATGGTATTATCGTGGTATTTTCCCATGGTATTGGTCTATGGTATTTATTGACCATTTCCAAGGAAAAATAATAAAATAAGGTCCATCAAGACTATAAAAGGAAATATAAGCGAGACATTTAGAATCATTCTAGTATTATCTATCTTATTGTGTTTAGGTTGAGAACTTGGCCTGGCCAGTTCTAGCATTGATCTTGGGATGAAAACCCCGTGGTGAATTTGTTTGGTGGATCCATCCAGGGTCCACGATTGTGCTTCAGTGTTTTCTTTCTATTTAATGAGCAGTTGAGCATGCCACTGCAAAGGCTCAGATGTTTTTGGTGTGGGAATGTATCTTTGTTTTAAGTTAATAATATAAATAAAAGGCTGCATTTCCAGATCCTATCTATGTTCATGGTTTTTTACTGAATTTTTTTTTTTTTTTAGAACACATGAATGTGCTAGATCTGACTAAATTATTCAGGTTTGGGATCTTACAGTGGTATCAGAGCTGTGCATCTTGTCAGCCTAAGGGTTTTATGCAAGAAACTTCAGTGGGATTTATTCTCACCCAAAGCAGTACATCCCGATCTTTCGGTATGGCATTAAGTATCACCCTGAGTTGGTTTTATCAGCGCTTGATTCGAAAAGAAGAATTTGTGCGTTGCAAAAGGAGCAGAAATTGATCTAACCTGGTATGATCTTCAAGAAAGTCAAGGAGGAGGATTGGTTCAGCCGGCAACATTGAGAACGAAGTTGAATTTTTCTTAATCAAGAGATGTATTTGGAGCGTGAAAGTGGGTAAATGGACTTGAATCACAATTTTAAGCCATGTTTATAGTTTTGAAAATTATGACAGGGGTTGATATTTTTTTTAGGAGTTTTATTTATAAAGAAAAGGGAAGGAACAAAAAGTTGAGTTTAGTTTGGGAGCTGTAAGGATTTAATAAATAAATTAAAAATAAGATAAAAAAAATCTTTGATATAGTGTTGTTGAGGGTATTTCTTCATAGTGCATCATTTCAGGGCTTGCTAAAGTTTGCCATCATGAGATGAGTTTACACATACATTGAAATCAGAATATTGTCTTATGCAAAAGGGAACATGTATTTGGGCAGCATATCTCCAAATCAAGTGCTGAAATATTATTTCAAGAGGTTGTGTTATTTATACGCTTTTGTTGGCACCAACTTAACCTAGTTTCAGTAGGGCCAAAATCAAAATGTGAGAAGGCATAATACATTTTTGTATATTATTTTTTCTTGCTATGTGAATATGGATCGTCTTGAAGAAATTCTGGGAAAAAACCAAAAAATATTTAATGAACTAGTGAAGATATATGGTCATTTAAGGAGCCATATCTCCAGATACCAAAATGATAGTCAAAGGAGACCATTCTAAAAAAGGGTCCATGTCATTCTACAACAAAAGCAACCATGGGAGGTGAAGGAAAGACAAAGAAGAGGAGCCAAGCTCTTCACACTCAGCTCTGAATTGCAACAAAAAAAATCAGTTATAGACCTTCATAAGTTGGAGGAATTAGACATATGTTTGTCCAAGGTAGGAAAACCAGAATGGAAGAAGCTCGGGTTGGCTCTCAAACCCTCCATGCTTGCATTAATACAACCCAGACTTTAGGAACATCCTAATGAAGAGGTTAGGCTCACAATTGCTTCTTGTCTCAGTAGGATCATAGCTCTAACATCATCATTACTGCCCTACAATAATGATCTCATGACATATATACTACAGCTGATAGCAGAAGCCCTTTAGGGGTTGAACAACATCATGTGTCTTACTTATCAAAAGCGGTGCAGAATTTTAAAAGTCATGGCAGAGTTCAGCTTTGGCACATTCATGCTGAATATGGAATGTGACGAGTTCATCTTTCAGTTGCTCCAAAAATTTTATACCAGTATTACATTAGCTCACTCAAATCATGTCAAAGCATGCATGCAAAAGATTGTGTCTCTGTTCTTAAAAGGAGATGGTGACATATGCAAGATACTAAGATCCAAATTTTTGAGCATTTGGAGGAAGGAATATAGTCGAGAAATTGGTCAGAAAAAACATAAAATGGCTCAGAAAGGTGTTGACCAAGAAGGAGTTGAGAAGGATTTATGGAGAAGGCAAGAACAAATTCTGCAACAAGAATGAACTAAGGAGGAGAGGACTATGCTTTATCTGCAAGGGACCTTGGGCCCTTAACCATTCTTGTCCAGGTGATAAGAAGAAGGCAACAAAGACAAAACAAGAGGAGATTACTTCAAATCATGGGGATTATTTTGTAGCTGGGTCTATTGATCTTTAAGATGGTGAGCAACATCGTGACATTATCCAGGGAGGCTTGCAGGATGAAAAACATTTGGAAGTGCATGAGGAAATTCTACCTAATGCCATTGATGAGGTTGATTCCTATACAATGGAGTTCGTAGATCCCCAGGGGAATATCCATAAAGAATATGAAAAATAAAGTATAGATAAAAGTCCACCAATGCATCTATGTTCAACAATTGAAAGGGATGAACATATTGTCTCCACAGAAGAAGGAGACCTGGGAGATTTGAGTAAGGATCCAACCATAGTGAACCAGCATGATGAGTATGATCATGAGGAGAAACATGACAAACATAAGGTGAAAAATAAACCATTCCTAGAGAGTTAGTCAAAGGCTCAAGTTGAAGCTGTGGTCATGGGGCATCTGGTAACGTCAAATATAGAGACGTTTAGCAGGGCACTAGAATTGCTAGTGAAAGACTTCCAGGAAAGGATCATGCATTTCAAGACAGATCTAATAATGTTGAAGCAGAGAATCGAAACAGTCCAAGAAATTGTCTTACACGAGAACGGGAAAATTGAGGAGCTCATAGGAGTATGTGCCGAATCAATGACCAAGATATCTAGTATTGAGAAACGACTCAAATTCCTCACAAGGCAGCAAGAGGAGTATAGTTTTTAATTCCAAAGCAACCCTCTATAGGAATACATAGATAAGTCTTGCAACACTACCAACAACCCACCTTTATACATTGGGAAGAGCAGGGTAGAGTTCTCTAATTGCATCATGTTGGGTAACCAAGTAGAGAAGCATGAATTGAGCATCGAATGACATCAACATAGTAGATTTGCAGATATTCATCCTTCCCCAAGTATGGATTGGTGAGGGATTATGAGTTGGTATTCTATTGATAGGTTGATTCTTTGGAGGATACCCACAGCCAAGGGCATATTGCAGCTTGGGCCCTTTGGTGTAGGTAGTGATGGAGGGCTGAAATGGTACCATAACCCACAGGTCCCAAGATTTAGGTGGAATTGGGATCCGAGAGAATCCATTGGGAGCGGGATTAGCGAAAGGATTGTTTGGGATCCAGATAAATCTATTGAGGGGAGGATTGGTCAGAGGATTGTTTGGGATCCAGGTATCAAAGGATCCATTCAGGACCATTTGACATGGAGGGATAGAATAGTACATGAGGTTGCATGGTTTCCTAGTATCAATGTACGAATGCTTCTGTTGTGGATAGAAGTGGATCGCTTGAGGACAAGAAATCTTTGGGCTAGAGGATTTGCAATATTCCCTTCCTTTATCTGGTCAAAGTGGACGAAAATGATCCATGGTATTATCGTGGTATTTTCCCATGGTATTTGTTGACGGTTTCTAGGGAAAAATAATAAAATAAGGTCCATCAAGCCTATAAAAGGAGATAGAAGCGAGGAATTTAGAATTATTCTGGTATTATCTATCTTATTATTTTTGGGTTGAGAGCTTGGCCTTGCCAGTTCTAACATTGATCCCGGGACGAAAACCCAGTGGTGAATTTGTCTCCTGGATCCATCCAGGGTCCACGATTGTGCTTCAATATTGGTTTTCTGTTTTAATGAGCAGTCGAGCATGCCACTGTAAAGGCTCAAATATTTTTGGTGTGGGCATGTATCTTTGTTTTCAGTTAATAATACAAATAAAAGGCTGCATTTCTAGATCCTATCTATGTTCATGGTTTTTTACTGAATGATTTTTTTTTTAAAACACATGAATGTGCTAGATCTGACTAAATTATTCAGGTTTGGGACGTTACACAAAAGATGCACCTGCTTTTTATTTCTTCAAAAGAAATCTATTTATCTATCTATTTTGATTTTGGTTTCCATAGACTATAATAGATTTCATGAATGTTATAGAGGCAGTGAATGCAGCAGCTTCCGAGAATAGATAGACAAGATATATAATTGATATAAAATGCAGAGTTTAGACTTAGAATGAGGAAGTAAACAAGATGAAGGTGAATCTGATGTTCATTGGAGATGGCATAGGTGCCATCGTAATTTCACGAAACCGAAGTGTATGAGGGACCCTTTGCCATACAAGTGGTTCGCCAACCTTCATTTTTCTTCATAATATACAGTAACATTATTGCAATTCATTACATATAAATTTGTATCTCCTTAATATTGAATATCTATCCAGAAAATTTCAAGATAATGAATGTGTATTTCCATGAAAGGTTTATAATCATGCCTCAATAATGAAAACATATTTCCATGCGATTTATATATTGTTGTAAAACTTAGTTAACCTTGAAAATAAATGTATATAAATATTCAATTGGAATATGCTTACTATTCTCTTGCTTGGGAGAAGCTCATGCCAAAATCCCCCAATGATCTAGACATTACGATAGCCAGTACTTTGAGTGGTGAACCACACTAATTATTATTAATTACATATGTAGGATGTAGGTGTGGTGTATATTGGAATTGTGCGTAAGAAATTTTGATTCTTAAATAAATAAGTGAAACAAAATTTGATTTTAAGAGAGTATTTTTTTTTAATATATTTATTTGTTCATGTTTTCAATTTAAAACCCAAAAATAACTTATTATATTTAAATATAATCTATTTATCCACATGTTTTAAATTTCAAACCCAAAAATAACCTATTAAATTTAGGTAGAATTTATTTATCCACCTATTAAATTTAGGTAATCTGGGTGGAATCAGATCATTTGTTTTTGTTTTAATGTGATCTTTTCAATGTGATTGAAAATCACCACCACAAATATCAGATCCAATCAAATTTATGGTTTGTCTCGTGTTAATTTCACTTAGAGTAGGCTTATTTGGTGCAGCCTACCAAATGTGGTTCTTCTTTGTTTCTTTTGCAAAAGTATTCGTACATTATATCCATAATGAACTCCATACATAGTTTTTTCTCTAAACAATAACCATTGCAATACTTAGAGATGCATTTTCTTGGATATTTCTTGGTCTACCATCAAAACAACAAGGATCACCAGCAAGAAGATACTAATGCAACATGTATTTGCCTTTTGCAGTATAGAAAGTGACCAAATCAATTTTATAATAGTGATAATTTCTTTTCTTATTGAAATTTTTTTTATTAAAAATAAATCCTGCGTGGGAAGAGATAAAAATATGTTATTCTCCTTAATAACCATTCTAATAGCTTTAAATATATCCTTTAATTCATCTATGAAATCAAATTTATTGGAGAAAACTACTTTTCACTACGGAAGCTCCAGCTCGTGCTTTTCTTTTTCTTTGGTCGTTTTCTCCGAACTATTTTCTTCTCGAAACTTCGTTGTAATTAATGTATTTTGATTCTTTACCATTTACCCCTCACATTAATTTTTCATTGTAATCACTTCCTTATGTTTCCAAACAGAGAATATCTACTATGGTACAAGCCATGCAGGAACTCAAAAAAGCAGAAGATAGTCTTGCAGAACTAAAAGACCACAAGAACCTGATCAAAATAGAAGATCAGTTGAGTTCTGCAGTAGTTCAGAAACAAATTGCTGAACTACAGAAACAGTTTTAAGAACAATGCTGTGCAGAAGAGCCAAATGCATTTTGGCACCGCAAACAGCATAGTATTGAGTTTCCCTACAAAGAAGGATATACGGGCAGACCATGCAAATCCAGAGCAATTCCCATGAACAAAGAATACCGAGAGCTCTGTGAGAAAGAAATCAATCAGCTATTACAGAGAAAGCTGATCAGAGAGTCAAGCAGTCCCTGGAACTGTTGTGGCTTTTATGTGAATAAGAGAAGCAAACAGATAAGAGGTATCCCCAGGTTAGTCATTAACTATAAACCTCTTAATTCTATTCTTGCAGATGATACTTATCCAATCCCACACAAAGGAGATCTGTTGGGAAGGATAGCAGGAGCCAAGATATTTTCTAAGTTTGACCTGAAGTCTGGCTTCTGGCAAGTGGCTATAGCAGAGAAAGACAAGTGGAAAACTGCATTCAACATTCCTGGAGGCCACTATGAATGGAATGTGATGCCATTCGGACTAAAGCATGCACCTTCTAAGTTCCAGAAGGTAATGGATTCTATTTTTAAACCTTATGCAGAATGGATTCTAGCATATATTGATGATCTCCTGATATTCTCAAAAAATCTTCAAGATCACTTCAAGCACCTGAAGATTTTTATGAGATTAGTGAAGAAAAATGGCTTAGTCTTAAGCAAGAAAAAGATGGAACTGTGTAAGACTAAGATCAAATTTTTGGGGCACACTATAGAGAATGGATTAATTGCTTACGAGAGGACAAAGTAGCAGTTTACAGATAAATTTCCGGACATCATGCGGATAAAACCCAACTACAAAGGTTTGGGTTGTTTAGAGCAAGCAATTTCTATCCAAACGGTGCCATTGACAGATCTCTCTAAACCCGGAGACTCGAAAGAATCCAAGCCTTGGACAAAAGCCCATACTAATTCAATCGGACGAGATCAAGGCCAAGGTGAGGAAACTCCCTGGTATTCTACATGTTGCGAAGAAGGATATTTCAAAATTGTAGAATCGGATACCAATAATATTGGTTGGGGGAGGTGTGCTCATGAGAGACCTAACGACAAAAGTATGAAAGAAGAAGAAAGAGTTGTGCAGTATGCATCTGGAACATGGAGTAAAGCTGAGAAGAATTAATCCACAATAGAACAAGAAGTTAAAGCTGCCTGGAACTGTGTCAGTAAGTTCTCTATTCATCTAGCTAATAGATTCTTCTTGCTAAGGACCGATGCTAAGGCCTTAGACAAAGTTTTGAATAAAACTATCAAAAACCCTGAAGATGCTAAATTTTCAAGATGGCAAGCTTTGTTTGCTAATTTTGACTTTAAGGTCGAGCATATTAAGGGAATTGATAATTCTCTGCTAGACTTTCTCAGCAGAGAATTCATCCCGCATCAAGAACAGGAAGAAGAAGAAGAAAATGATAACCATGTTATGGTTATCATCACAGAATGGAATCATGCACAACAAAAAGAGACACTCAGGTCTATTTCAGATGATGAATCATGGGCTGTGTACAAAGAGAAATGGAGGCCTACGTGGCAACTCCGAAACACAAAAGTACTTGATGCAAATCTACAGAGCCACACTGAGATTATGCATCTTGTACCTGAAAGGAGAGTCTACCCCAAAGGAAATAAGTGGATACATGACATGATATATTCCACAAGTATGACCTCCTCCTATGAAGCAGAAAGATCCCTCTCACAAGATTTTTGTGATCTGTCAATCATTTGTACTAGTGGAAGTGATAGAACAAGAATCTACTATAAATCTTATACAATTAACCGCACAAGGTGGCTAGGAGAATATACATGAGGAAGATACCATACATGGCCAGGTAACAATCCTGACTTGATTTTCCTTGAAACTATGTACAATTTTGCAGGATACAAGAAAATTTGGTGGGATCTGCTAAATAAAGATGGGGGCGGTGAGACACATCACACCAAGCTCATATTTGGACCTACTTGGATAAATCAGTCCCACTATGCATGCCCCTGGACATGTGACTGAATCTGATAAATCAGGAGGTATATACAAAGGAGACTTTTTACATTCTATGTCAATCCTATGCCTGTTAATCGTAGATCTTCTTGGGAAAGACAAAGTGGTTGTGGATTGGTTTTTAGTAATGTTAGCATAAGTGATTTTCTGTATGACGAGAGGCTTTGGATTTGGCACTACCCAGTGTTCAGGAAAAGACAAATCTTCCCATTTGACAGCCTGGTGTTCAACCTTTTGGTTTTTTGCATCTGTCATGACTACAACACTGGTTTTAGACTCTCGGCTGGGGGCATGGAGCACTGCTAGAAATAAGGTACTGGTGTGACGGAAACAACCTCTGAACTGAATGGCGATATTGTTTCTTCTTTTCTTCATATCAAATCCAGTGGTATCGATTTGCAGTCGTAGGATATCGGCCAATGTTTCATCAAACACATTTACAGAGAAGTTGGGATAACAGTCAAACCAGACTGGACCATTTGACAATGGTGCAACTATTCCTCCAATGAGAGAATCAGTGTACTTATTATGTGTTAGATCTCTTACAGTTGCTAACACATAGGTTTCAACACCCTGATGGATAAGGGCCTGGATTCCCACTCTGATGCATCCAAGATGCAGGAATTGTGTTCCCAGATTTTTAGCTTCTGCTTGAAGCTCCTTGGGATTTATCAAAGGAATTAACTGTACTCGGTCAGAGTTCTCTTCTATAGAGCTTATGGATTCTTTAATTGTGATTCTGGTGGCAGCTTTCAAATGCCAGACACCAAGATCATTATATACTTGAGAGGAAGAAATCTTGGGTAGAACCCATCTAGCCCGCGGCTCAGTTTCTTCATACAAATGCTCTGACTCATTTATGACTCGACTACTACTAGATGCAAACATATCCCTGAGAGGATCTTGTTGAGCTTTATCTTGCTCTTCAAGTTCTCGGAAGGATACATATTTTCTGAATGGGTCCATTTTTGTTTCAGAAAATAAAGAGAGAATGAATATAAGAACTGAGCTTTTCACGAACCAGTTGACAACACGGTACTGGCTTTGATACCAATTTTACTGCAGGGACCTCTCACACAGGTTTGCACTACAAACTGCTCAACAGGCAGACTGGCTGACTGAGTTTCTTCTTGCTTCTTGCTTCTTTAAGAGACCCTATACGAACCCATACACGAACCTAGTGTCACGTTCACACTTCTTTCGACTCTCACTGCGGCTTCTCTCGCCTTTTCTGGCCTACTCCATGTCCCTCGGTGATTTCGCGAACGTCTGGCGAACTTTCGGCGATCAAAACGAAAACAATACTACTTCAGTGGACATTCATAAAGCTCAGAGTTACAGTTATTTTCATGCGGAGCGGTGATGCCTCGAGCTGCAACAACACTGGGGGATAACCACCCGGTCCGGACCTTAAACAGATCCTTTTCCGTTTGGGATGGTGGCTCCGACTGGATATAATGGGACCAGTTTCCCGATAAAGAATAGAAAGGGATGGATGAATGATTGTTTTAATAAATGATAATGAATGGAGTATTTAATCTATAAGCAAAAATGCAAATAACTATTTTATCCCGGGAAGCTTCTATTCTTAAGTGCAACTTTTGATGATCTGTGTTTGTCAATAGGCATATAGATGACACTATTCAATAAACAAAGATATTCATTTAAATAATAATTACTTCATTCAACTAGTTGAATGAAGTAATTGATAAAACATTGTTACACTTATCTTTATATTACTGATACGTAAATGATTGAAAGAATAGCAAACTGTAAACATCCAGTAGTGGAAAGTATAAAGATTGTTGTTAAAACACATTTAAATATTCAATAATAGCAAAAGTAATCAAACGACAATTTTCATAAAAGAATGAATTCAGACATAGATAGTAGTACCATATGAGCTGCAAGTCTTTCTCAATGTAAATCGCAATTTGAAATTCTTCTTTCAACGCAGAAATACTTTCACACAAAGACAGTAGTGCACATTTGCATAAAAGCCTCCTTGTCAAAATTAGAATAATTGGTCCAGTTTTATAAAAGAATACGCCTGAAGTACAGTAGTGCAACTTCAGGTTTTAAGTCATATACAAAACTTTACGACCCTTTCTAAATACATGAAAGGGTCTATAAATACTAAATTTATCTAAATATCTATGAAACTGAAAAAATCCTACTTAATTGGTATTAAACAATCTTGAATATCTTCTTCACGGCAATCTGGCAGTCGATGGCATGAATCATCACTGAGGCTGTTCGTTTCTAGTCCTGAGCTGGCATATTGCAAGCATCGGCTCCACTTCTGGTGGTCGGTTAAGGCGAGAATTGAGTTGGGCATCATAGGTGGCATCCTGCATTTCGGGAATGATGCATCCGATTGCATCTGAGAGACATTTGAGGGTGGCTCTCTGGCTGTAAGGCTTGACTAAGAACATCCAATAGGTGTCCCATGTCAAACTGTTAATTCCTGCGATTAATCTGCCAGTTTTCTCCAGCTCTGCGTAACATGACTGTTCCAATGTTTTAGCTGATGTCAATTTACCTGGGGTACATTGGGAAATCATGTTAGATAAGTAGAGAGTGTCATTAATCAATTCAACCAAATTACTTGTGGTTAATTTGCATCTGGAAACTGCCCTCTCTGCTTTGTTTAACTGAGATTGCCATTCTATAAATAATATCTCTTTATGTGATTCTAAGATCTTTGGCAATTTAGCTGACTGTCCTTCCTCAGTACCTTGCCACTCAAGATAATTGGTCACTGTTTCATCGGCCTGCTCGAAGTCTGTTATAGCATCAGCTGATTTATTACTTAGAGATGTTGTTAAGTCACATAAAGGTTCTGCCTGGGCGATTTGTTGACATAACAACTTTATCTGTGTTAATAATGCTTTGTTTATTTGCACTGCCTCTGCCCTGAATTCATCTACCTGTGGAAGATTCTTTGGTTTCTCAAGCTGGGCTGATAGTTGAGCAATCTGCTCATCTTTTATCTTCAGCATTTGTTCATTGGCCACCTTGAGTTGTGCCAATGCCTCTGACAACTCTTTCTGCTTCTGGACTGCACTCTGATCAATCCTCTGCTTCTCTTCCTGCAATTGTTGAGTTAATTGATTATTGCTTTGCTGTTGTGTTATCAATTGCAGTTCTGCCTGCTCTGCCTTCTGCCGTGCTTCTGATAATTGTTCTTGTAATGAGAAAATCTCCTGGTCTTTTGTTTTTAATAAAAGACTCACCTCTGATGCCTTACTTATTGTTGCTGCCGAATAGGCTCCAGCAAATTCTGATAGTTTTGTTAGGTCTTCAGAGGGGTCAAATTCCTCCTTCCAAACTATATTGCCCGTCACTGTTTCTTCTGGAAATAGGGAAGGCTGATCAGTTCTTCTCCTCTTCCTTTGTCGTTTTACCACAGCTTTGTGTTTCGGGCTAAAGAAGACATCCAAGGGAGGAATTTCTTCTATCTGCAAAATAATTTGATCGGAGGGATATTTTGGGATTATCTCTACTCCTTTAGGACTGGGTAGGCCGCTGGTTTCACCTGGAACTTGTTTTGAAATGTTCTCCTGTGTGTCTGCTACTCTTGATGTTTGGGCTTCCTTTGAACCCTCAGGATTGTTGATAATTGAATCGAATTGCTGCCATTCCTGGAGCAATTCGGGATCAATTTGAGTATCTTGATTTACCTTTATGGTGCTCTGTTCCTGATCTTTCGTCTGGGTTTCCTCTTGCACTTTCTCCTGTTCTTTTGTTATAACCGAAGGTTCCTTAGTTTGTCGCTGTTCAGGCTCGCTTGATCCTGCTGCTGGGCTTGTTGCTAACAGATCTAGGGGCAGAGTTTGCAACCTCTGTTCTCTAAGTCTGTTGAATTCAACTAACCCTTCATCTTGATATTTCATTCTGGCCAACGATCTAACTTGGGACATTGACTCGGCTGTGGAGAACAGATCATCAAACATATCTTCTTTATGATCAAACTTTGCCAATTGGCCTGTTCAAGGGCATTATAGGCAACTTTGTCGGGATCAAATTTCCTATTAGGGAGAGTTGCTAGAGTTAATGATTTCATCTTTGTAGCTTCTTTCTCTGCATGTTTGAGATCATTCAAGGTGTAGACACCACATCTAAGAGGAAAAGAGGGCCAGACCTGCTTCTTATTTCTCTTTAGAGTTTGTGTAACGCCCTCGGAAATAATCTAATAGGCTATCTCCCTTGCCAGCAGTTTATCAGGTATATACAAAGGAAGAACATGGGGTTTGGCTTGGCTGCCAAAAATTCTTATATAAGTAAATTTTTCCTCTGCAAACCATCTCCCTAAGCCAGTTAAATCAATCCCTGCTTGGTAGGAAATCTTGGGAGCAGGTTTATCAAAAATAGAATAATGAATGGGTAACATGAAGCCATTGCAGATTTGGTATAAATGGTGCCTATGGGAGGATTTCCACAATTTCTGATGGTATATGTGAATGGGCATGGGGTCTTGTGGAGTCCACCTCCAGCCAAGCACGGGAAATTCAGAATTAAAACACAGGGTGTCCAGGATATAAGCGTTGTAGTAGAATGGGGGAATAAGCCTTTCAGTAATGCGGGTCTGGCCTCTGAAATCAATAACTGCGGTGGCTAACTTATCGGACAGTATAGTTGCCCAATCCATAATTTCACTATTACACGCTGCCTCTATCAAAGGAACCATTTCTATAGTGAAATTAGAGGAGTCGTGCAAACCCCATAATCTACACATCATGATCCCAACATAACAATAAGGAGAACATAGAGAATCAACAGAATACATACCGGAAGATTTATGCTTGTGTTTTGCCGGATTCTGCCTCCAATTCCGAATGGGTTCGGATTCGGTTTCGTTCTCATTTCGGAATTTCTCCAGAAATGCCTTGTTGTACTTCTTCTCTGGCTCAGGCAAATGATACATTTGCCTCAAATCATTAGCTTGAAATGAACCGAAGATTCTCCCATCTCTGGTGCAGAAGGTTCTGTCTGTAATTGGGAGTTCCTCAATTGCCCACCTTACTACATCCGTATATGGGAGAATTTGTTCCCGAGCTGCTATCCGATGAAGGAAAGAGTTGGCTAAATCCTTTAAAGTTCCTTCAGATCTATGAGTCGTATCTGCTGTGGCTTCTACTTTTGTCACTTAGGGTTCTTCAGCTTCTATCAAATTATAGGTACTCTGCCAGGAAGTTTTGCCAAGACCTGAACATGTAGTATCAGATATCAACCCTTTCTTTTTATTTCCTAGATCAGTGCTGGCTTGTTCTTTGGCTGGCGAAGCAGAAGCGTTTGCAGTTTTCTTGGACTTCTTCCCCATTCTGCTTGTATCTATCAACTTGGACGAATTCTGCACAGGAGTAAAAATAAGCGTAACACAGAGAATTGGCAGTGAAAACCAAATACGGGGGAAATATATTTGATTAATGCATGATGAAGAAATAATCTTAATGTGGCCGTGGATCCAATCCGTGAAAAGATTTAGACTTACTATTTCATTAAATGGCCGCAAAAACCTGTCAATCATTTAAATGTCCATCACGTCGTTTATTGGTGAAATGATTTGTTTAAGCGTGCCTTGGCCGTTTTGGCGGTTGAGCGCAGGTGAATCTTCATTAGAAAGATAAGGCTTTTAATTACGAATTAATCGTAATATCCCCGTTTTAACAACTTTCTTGAAGTTCGTGTTTTGGCTTTATAACATCGCATCGGGGCGAAAAGGCGCTTTTCTTATATTGGCATCTCTTAGAATCTTCGATCGCCGATAGCGATATCGCATCGCATCGGGAGCATTGACTGGGTCTCTTGTTAAAGCATGCATAGTTGTATTGCCGATCGCCGATTGCGTGTTATCGCATCGGAGCAAGCCAATGGTTCCATAAGTTATGTCTCCTCTGTCATTGCGATATGCGATCTTGCGATCGCTTTATCGCAATGATAGAAGATTTAATTATTTATATCCCAAGGCCATTATTGGTTTGTCAAAAAGGTTTTTTATAATGTTCTTTATTTCATGTTCGGACCTTTTTCAAAATAATACAAAATTGATACCAATTTAAAAATATAAGGGACCCATTTCATATTATGGTGTTGTGAATAAAAATTATATGAAATGGGGGGTTGTTGTAGAGGACAACAATTGGCGATTCGCTGGAAGAAACAGTTATCTCTGAAAAGTATGAAAATACTTAAACTTTTTCAAAATAGAGTTTCAATCAAAAAGGAAAATTCTAATATAACTAAGTATATATGCATTCCAAATAAAATGAAACTATTTCTTGCTAATTTCCTCTCTTTGTTTAAAATTAGATACATTCTAAGTTTTAAATAGGCCTCTATTGGTTTATAATGATAAAACAGAAAACCTTTCCAAAGCAGCTTTTTGGTTAACTCACCTGTCATAGGTAGAGCCTCTGCTGCCAGCAAACGTTCATAGTTTCGACAGGGATACCTTTTAACCATGTTATTGTCCATTATCCCATCCATTTAAGAGTATGATTAACAGAATGAATTCAAAATATGCTTTCATATTTTGCATTTCCTTTTACTTTTTCTATTATTCTTAAGATAAAAAGCCATTGTCCTGGTTTGGTGGCCAGCTGTTTGACAATGCCATTCACTAGTAGTAATCTAACCGAACAAGCTGGCTCGTGATGAGACCCCTTGTCTTATAATTTTAAGTCATTACCCTGTTTTGGTATGCAGTATTGGTAATGTCGGTTAAATTATTTCCCTATGATCATGGTAAGCAGGCTTGTAATAAGACCTCTTATCTTTTATATCAAAATTTTATAATTACACTCTGAGTAATCATAAACTTTTGGTGAATGGGATGGACAATTTTCTCCTTAAGAGTAAATGGATGACAGGGTAAGAGTTGAAGATGCTGAAATTGGATTAGTTTCTGTTTTGATATTGATAACCTTTTTGTTGACCAATTAAAAACATAAAATGATTCTTTAATACTTCTAAACTTTGAGAAGAGTTTGCAAAAATTAAAAGTGGCTTTAGAATGCAATTATACTTAGTTTCCTAGAAATTGTTCCTCTTGTTTAAGCCTTCTATTTATTTAAAAGTAAATATCAACAATCCTTTCTTTTGAGCAACTTTTAAATACAGCAAAGGTCAATGGAAGATACCTTACAACTTTATTTCCTAATGATCCTAAAAAATAAATCCTACTTAGAACTAAAGGAGAAGGGATTACCTTCTCAATTGAAGAATTTCTTTAAGATGAGGCCATTAACAGGAAGAGAATCCCTCTTTCCTATTAGATCTTGTAACATGAATGTCGAATGGCCTATCTTCTCGCTGATATGAAATGGTCCAAGCCACATCTTTTGGAACTTGGTGTGTTTACCTTTATCCTCATGGGCTTTATCCCATTTCAGAACTAGATCACCAACCTGCAACTGTTTAGAACTAGATGAAGCTGAATCAAACGATTTTTTGATTATCTGCTGATGTTTTGCATGAATAATCTTGGCCTTTTCTCTTTCTTCTTCTAATTTTAAAATTTGATCATGTCTAAGTTGGATAGAAGAAGAGGGGCTTTCTTCAATAAACTGCACTAGGGCTAGGGAAGGAAGTGCTAGATTGGTTGGTAATATTGCTTCTTTCCCATATACAAGATTGAATGGAGAAGTACCTATGGAGGCCTTCTGTGTTATTCTATCTGCCCATAGTGCGAATATTAAAGATTTATGCCAATTTTTATGATTATGTTCAATAGTTCGCTTAATGATTTTAAGGAGATTTTTATTGGTAGACTCTGCTAGACCATTACCTTGGGGATAATAATTTGCAGAATATTTTAGTTTAAAACCTCTTTTAATAGCGAACTCAAACATGGCATTACCAGAGAAATAAGATGCATTATAAAAAACAAGAGCATTTGGGACACCAAACCTGGTAATGATGAATTGATCTATAAATTCTATAATTCCTTCAGAGTTTGTTGTTTTTAACGGAATTGCTTCAACCCACTTGGTAAAGTAATCAGTAGCAGTAAGGATATACTTATGTTGTTTGGAAGACTGTGGAGAAATTTCTCCAACGATATCCAATCCCCATTGCTCAAAAGGTTGCTCAATGTTGACTGGTTGCAAAGGGAAAGTTGATTTTCTTTGTCTTCCACTGGAGGTTTGACAACTTTGGCATTTCCTTACATATTCGTGAGTATCTCTGAATAAAGTGGGCCAATAATACCCAGCATGAATGATTTTGTGAGCTGTAGTGTCAGCTCCAAAATGTCCTCCGGTTGGTCCATCATGTAGCTCCTGCAAAACCTTTTGTGCTTCAGGTTTTTCTAGGCATCTTAATAAAACTGAATCATAGTTTTGTCTAAAAAGTACATCATCAATGATTATGAAGTTTTTTGCTTTTAATCTAATGGCCCGTTTGTTTTTATAAGAAAGATTAGGAGGTGCATATCCATTTTTCAAATAAAAGATTAAATCTGCGTATTGAGATTCAGAATTGGTAATACTTATCTGATTGATTTCTTCCATATGTTCTGTATCACCTGATTCCGAAATGTTGGATGCTCCTGCTAACAACCTGCAAAAACCTTGGCCCCTCACAATCTTTGCTGGCTTGATTTCCAAGTCATACTCTTGAAGTGCTGTAACCCAATTGGCTCTTTTCTCACCTAATTCCCTTTGGATCAGTAATTGTCTTACTGCAGAAAAAGGAACTATAACCTTTGTATGAGCTTTTAAAAGGAAGGGCCTATAGTGTTTAATGGCTTTATACACAACAAAGGCTTGTTTTTCAACTTCGGAGTAATTTAGTTCTGCACCCTGGAAATTTGAACTAAAAAATGAAATCGGTGCTTCAAGGTCATGATCATTAATCTGAGTGAGTACTGCTGCATAAGATGAATCGGATGCGATAGTATACAATGTGAAATGATTAGAAAAATTAGGAGTGTTTAAAGCGGGGGCATTGATTATTGATTGTTTGATTAAATCAAATGCTTCCTTTTCCACAGATCCCCATTTAAACACTGAATTTTTCTTAATCATGCTTTGTAATGGTAAAATGATCTGAGAAAAATCAGGAACAAATCTTTTGACAAAGTTGATCTGACCTAAAAAAGACTGCATGGATTTTTTATTATGAGGAAATGGGATTTCAGAAATTTTTTTAATTCTGTCAGGATCAATATAAATACCATCTTTGGAAACAATAAAACCCAGGAGCTTTCCTTGATCAAGAGCGAAGAAGGATTTTTTAGGATTGAGTGAGATACCATACCTTTTGCAGCGTTGAAAAATTTGATTTAAGTCACACAAATGATTGGATCTCTTTCTAGAAAATACAGTAATATCGTCTAGGTAGACAACTACCGTTTTATTAATCAATCCTTTGAAAGCGATATCCATCGCTCTTTGGAATGTGGCTCCTGCATTAATAAGTCCGAAAGGCATTTTATGATAAGCATAAGTTCCCCATTTTGTTCTGAATGTAGTTTTAAGTCTGTCATCAGGATGAACCAAAACTTGGTTATATCCTGAAAAACCATCTAAAAAGGACATTAATTCAGAGCCTGCTACTGATTGGAGTATCTGCTCCATAGTAGGTAATGGGAAGTTGTCTTTAAGGCTTGCTTTATTCAGATTTCTGAAATCTATACAAATCCTAATGTCGCCATTTTTCTTTCTGACAGGCACCATATTAGAGACCCAGTTTGAGTGTCGAACGGGAAAAATAATCTTAGCTTTCAAGAGTTTATTGAGTTCTGATTTTATTTGACTCTCTAAGTTCGGATGTATTTTTCTTAATTTTTGCTGAACTGGTTTCTGATTGGGAAGCATTGGAATAGTATGCTGGATAATAGTTGTATCATATGTCTTTAGATCATCATATTTCCAAGCAAAAACATGTTTATGTTTCTTTAAGAGTTTAATGAATGCTTCCTTTTCTTCTACAGAAAGTCCTAATCCTAGATTAACGTTTTGAGGATTTTGTTCAGTGCCAAGGTTTATCAATTCAAACCTTAAAGTAGAGCTTTGGAGCTTTGGATTGGTTACAGGTTTAAATCTGTCTTTAATATCATAAATATCCTCAAGCTTCACCACGGGCTTTGGAATTGAATTTTCCTCGGATTTACCTCTCATTTGAAGGTCATGTTTGCTTTCCTCAATGATCTGGTCATCATAGGACTTTTCTGAAGTCAAAAATTGTAAAATGTCTTCATCGTGATTAAATATTCTCCAATTAGTGACATTGTCAGGAATTGACGGCCTAAAAAGTAATTCTATTGAAAATCTATCTGGGCTATAATCTTCGGAGGGTATGAGTTTGGAAGCAACATTGGCTAGCAAGTCTGCTGCTGAATTTTGAGACCTAGGGATAGAAGAAATATTGAATGCAGAAAAGTGCGTGGTAAGTTCTTGTACCAACGACTGATAATGTTTGAGATGATTTGAAAGACAATGAATTGTATTTCTCACCTGTTTAACAATAATTTCAGAATCGCCGAATACTTTCAAATATTGCACTTTAAGGCCAATTGCTTTATACAAACCTTGGACTAAGGCTTCATACTCGGCTGTATTGTTTGTGCATTCAAATTCTAACCTACAGGACAACATTGTTTTTTCTCCTTGCGGGCTAACCAATATACACCCTGCTCCTGAACCTTCGTTAGATTTGGAGCCATCAAAATATAAAGACCAAAATAAAGAAGTATTAACAATCTTATTTACAGTTTCCCCAGTATCATTAAAACATTTTGACCTGTCTGTTTGTGAATAGTTTTCGATCTGTGATGTTAAATTGTTTACTGAGAAAGGAGATGGTTGGGCAGTGAAATTTCCAAAAAATGACTCATATGAATAATTTCCCAAGATGTTGTTATTAAATGCAATTGGTTGATTTTCCTGTTCAAAATCTGTTACAGTGTGGGTCATGTGTTTCTCCCGATTGATTTTTATTTGATTTGGCTTTCCCCTATAGGGTAACCACATGTGAGACGAATCGGTAGAAATATACCCATGGAGCTTTTCAGACCAATCCCTACTCAAGATCAACCCATAAAATTCAGGTATATCAGCTATTAGGATATCAATTCGTTGAACTACCCGTGGATCAGCTGATAACCTGATAGTTACAGAGTTAATTTCTCCTAAAACCTGGACCTTGGTTCTGTCTAACTGTACAATGTGTATGGAAGACTTTTGGGGTTCTATGTTCAGTTTGGAACAAACTGAAGCTGGCATTATATTGGATGATGCCCCTGAGTCAATCAAACAATTGTGTAGGTTTCTGTTGTAGATCTCAAAGGTCAAAAGGAAGGGTGGAGTATGAGAATTCGATCTATCTCCAATCAGGATTGAATCAGTAGCTTCTATCATACCAGAAGGTGGTTGACCCGAATCATTTGCAGCTTTAGCACTGGGAAGAGGTGAAGAGGGAACAACATTCAATTCTTTGAGAAGTAATTTCTGCTGATGTTTTAATTTGCTAAGTTCAAACATAGTAATGTTTGCCTTAGTTTTCTTCATATCATCGACAATATTGTAATCCATTGAATCGGATACTACTAATGTTTTAGATGTTGAAGGAGTACTTGAAGTTGAAGGTTGGTTTTGGGGAACTGCTGCAGGTGACTTCTTTGTAGGTACTTTTTCCTTTGTTGTAGCAGCACCTGCACTCCGTTTCTTTGAAGTTGCCTGAACAGGTTCGAAGGTACTCTTACTCCTAGTAGAGACAGGAAAAGCTTCTTCATCATTATCTGTATCGGAGTTGGGCAGTATGAAATCCCACATGCCATGACATTCAACAACTTCCTCTTCATCATCAGTTGGTGAGATTGTTTCCTCTTCCTCTTCTTCTTGATCTGAATCTGCATTAGATATGACATTTGGTGGTTTTGATTCGGTTCTCTTGTAATTCTTAAAGGGCCTTTTGGTTGAAGTTTCAGTGACTTGTTTCTTGATTTCAACCATTTCATTTGACATGGTCTTGAGGACCTTTTGGAGGCCCTCCATATCATATGGATCTTTCGAGATTTTCTTCTTTGAGTCATCTTTGAACGAAACTTTTTTGGTTTTTCTTTCCTCAAGAGCCGCTTTCTTTTCTAGAGCATTAATACGTTTCTCCACAGCAAGTGCTTCTTTCATGTTTTCAGCGAGTGTTGGTTTTGCGGCCCTGTCTACAAAAATAGCTATATTGGCAGGTAGGGCAGTAATATACCACTCACTTCTGATTTGTTCACTTGGTTTGGAGGTCGTTGGGATTTTATTCAAAAGTTTATTGAAACGAGCATTAAATTCTTTAATGGGTTCCCTATGCTCTATCCTAAGATTGGAGAGATCATTTATTAGTGTAGCTAAAGATCTGTCATCTCCATACTTAGTGAGAAACTGTTCTTGGCAAGTGTTCCAACTGGTAATAGAATCAGAAGGCAGGGAAAAATACCAAGATCCTTCTGATCCTTGCAACGTATAAGGGAAAAGCCTAACAACGACATCTTGCTCTGTTACTCCCTTCAAATTAACTGCTAACATGAAGTTATTGATATGTTCCTCGGCTTGGGTTCCATTTTCTGGATTAAACTTGGGTAGCCATTTTTCAGGAGCATCTGGTAATGCATGTAATGGTGCGGGCATGTTGACTGCACCAGGTCTGGTCCATGGATCTGCCATTGTAATACCAGTGGTGGATGATACTACTGTTGAGATTCCAGATGTCTGGGAAGGAATTGATGTTGAGGAGTGAGCAGGTTGAGATGTTGAAGTTTCAAATTCCTGGTGAACAACAATATGTAATGAGGGAGTGGATGGTTGACTTCGCACTGGGGAGGATGAGATGGAGGATGTGGATGAAAGTGCTTCACTGTCAGAATCTTCAGTGTTTTTCTTTGCCTTTTTCCTTTTAGGTAAAGGGAACTCAGTAGGTTCAATACCGAGCTTTTCACTCTGAAGTCTAGTGAGAGGGTGAGGTAGATTGAATTGCGAAGTCTCATTGCTTTGAGATAGCTCAGATTTCTGTGGTGAAATCGAGAAACTCTGAAGTTTATGGATGAGAGACTGAACTTCAGGAGATTCAAGACTTAATTGTTCTGGAGTATGGTGGGTTTGAGCATTGATAGTGGATACCTCTTCTTCTTGCTTGGATGCTGAAGAACCAGCATGCAATTGGGAAGTAGGAGGTGATGTGGAGGGAGAATTACTCTTAGAATGGTTTGCAGATTTGGGTTTGCTTGCCATTCACAGTTGATGCCCTCCTTCTAGCGCCAAAAATGTTGATGCCTCAAAAATCGCTGCAACAACATTGGGGGATAACCACCCGGTCCGGACCTTAATACAGCTCCTTTTCCGTTTGGAATGGTGGCTCCGACTGGATATGATGGGCCCAGTTTCCCGATAAAGAATAGAAATGGGTGAATGAGTGATAATAAGTGATAATGAATGGAGTACTTAATCTATAAACAACAAATATAAATGACTATTATATCCCGGGAAGTTTCTATTCTTAAGTGCAACGTTTGATGATCTATGTTTTTCAATAGGCATATAGATGACACTATTTAATAAACAAAGATATTTATTTAAATAATAATTACTTCATTCAATTAGTTAAATGAAGTAATTGATAAAACATTGTTACACTTATCTCAATTTATATTACTGATACGTAAATGATTGAAAGAATAGCAAACTGTAAACATCCAATAGTGGAAAGTATAAAGATTGCTGTTAAAACACATTTAAATATTCAATAATAGCAAAAGTAATCAAACAACAATTTTCATATAAAAAGAATGGATTCAGACATAGATAATAGTACCATATGAGTTGCGAGTCACTCCCCAATATCAATCGCTATTTGAAATTCTTCTTTCAACGCAAAAATACTTTCACACAAAGACAGTAGTGCACATTTTCATAAAAGCCTCCTTGTCAAAATTAGAATAATTGGTCCAGTTTCATAAAAGAATATGCCTGAAGTACAGTAGTGCAACTTCAGGTTTTTAAGTCATATACAAAACTTACGACCCTTTCCAAAACAATGAAAAGGTCTATAAATACTTAATTTATCTAAATATCTATGAAACTAAAAATCCTACTTAATTGGTATTAAAAAATCTTGAATATCTCCTTCACGGCAATCTAGCAGTCGGCGGCATGAATCATCACTTAGGCTGTTCGTCTTTAGTCCTGAGCTGGCATATTGCAAGCATCGGCTCCACTTCTGGTGGTCGGTTAAGGCGAGAATTGAGTTGGGCATCATAGGTGGCATCCTGTATTTCGAAAATGATGCATCCGATTGCATCTGAGAGGCATTTGAGAGCGGCTCTCTGGCTGTAAGGTTTGACTAAGAACATCCAATAGGTGTCCCATGTCAAACTGTTAATTCCTGCGATTAATCTGCCAGTTTTCTCCAGCTCTGAGTAACATGACTGTTCCAATGTTTTAGCTGATGTCAATTTACCTGGAGTACATTGGGAAATCATGTTAGATAAGTAGAGAGTGTCATTAATCAATTCAACCAAATTACTTGTGGTTAATTTGCATCTGGAAACTGCCCTCTCTGCTTTGTTTAAATGAGATTGCCATTCTATAAATAATATCTCTTTATGTGATTCTAGGATCTTTGGCAATTTAGCTGACTGCCCTTCCTCAGTACTTTGCCACTCAAGATAATTGGTCATTGTTTCATCGGCCTGCTCGAAGTTTGCTATAGCATCAGCTGATTTATTACTTAGAGATGTTGTTAAGTCACATAAAGGTTCTGCTTGGGCGATTTGTTGACATAACAACTTTATCTGTGTTAATAATGCTTTGTTTATTTGTACTGCCTCTGCCCTGAATTCAGCTACCTGTGGAAGATTCTTTGTTTTCTCAAGCTGGGCTGATAGTTGAGCAATCTGCTCATCTTTTATCTTTAGCATTTGTTCATTGGCTGTCTTGAGTTGTGCCAATGCCTCTGATAACTCTTTCTGCTTCTGGACTGCACTATGATCAATCCTCTGCTTTTCTTCCTGCAATTGTTGAGTTAATTGATTATTGGTTTGCTGTTGTGTTAACAATTGCAGTTCTGCCTGCTCTGCCTTCTGCCGTGCTTCTGATAGTTGCGCTTGTAATGAGAAAATATCCTGGTCTTTTGTTTTTAATAAAAGACTCACCTCTGATGCCTTATCTATTGTTGCCGCCGAATAGGCTCCAGCAAATTGTGATAGTTTTGTTAGGTCCTCAGAGGGGTCAAATTCCTCCTTCCAAACTACATTGCCCGTCACTGTTAGTTCTGGGAATAGGGAAGGCTGATCATTCCTTCTCCTCTTCCTCTGTCGTTTTACCACAGCTTTGTGTCTCGGGCTATAGAAGACATCCAAGGGAGGAATTTCTTCTATTTGCAAAATAACTTGATCGGAGGGATCTTTTGGGATTATCTCTACTTCTTTAGAACTGGGTAGGCCGCTGGTTTCACCTGGAACTTGTTTTGAAATGGTCTCCTGTGTGTCTACTACTCTTGATGTTTCTACTTCCTTTGAACCCTCAGAATTGTTGATAATTGAATTGAATTGCTGCCATTCCTGGAGCAATTTGGGATCAATTCGAGTATCTTCATT
Source organism: Pinus albicaulis (assembly GCA_034641835.2). Lineage (NCBI taxonomy): Eukaryota > Viridiplantae > Streptophyta > Pinopsida > Pinales > Pinaceae > Pinus > Pinus albicaulis. The sequence continues at coordinate 981,551,931 of CM076582.1, read as the reverse complement.
TACCTTTATGGTACTCTGTTCCTGCTCATTAGTCTGGGTTTCCTTTTGCACTTTCTCCTGTTCATTTGTTATAACCAAAGGTTCCTTAGTCTGTCCCTGTTCAAGCTCGCTTGATTCTACTGCTGGGCTTGTTGCTAACAGATCTAGGGGCAGAGTTTGCAACCTCTGTTCTCTAAGTCTGTTGAATTCAACTAACCCTTCATCTTGATATTTCATTCTGGCCAACGATCTAACTTGGGACATTGACTCGGCTGTGGAGAACAGATCATCAAACATATCTTCTTTATGATCAAACTTTGCCAATTTGGCCTATTCAAGGGCATTATAGGCAACTTTGTCGGGATCAAATTTCCTATTAGGGAGAGTTGCTAGAGTTAATGATTTCATCTTTGTAGCTTCTTTCTCTGCATGTTTGAGATCAGTCAAGGTGTAGACACCACATCTAAGAGGAAAAGAGCGCCAGACCTGCTTCTTATTTCTCTTTAGAGTTTGTGTAACGCCCTCGGAAATAATCTGATAGGCTATCTCCCTTGCCAGCAGTTTATCAGGTATATACAAAGGAAGAACATGGGGTTTGGCTTGGCTGCCAAAAATTCTTATATAAGTAAATTTTTCCTCTGCAAACCATCTCCCTAAGCCAGTTAAATCAATCCCTGCTTGGTAGGAAATCTTGGGAGCAAGTTTATCAAAAATAGAGTAATGAATGGGTAACATGAAGCCATTGCAGATTTGGTATAAATGGTGCCTATGGGAGGTTTTCCACACTTTCTGATAGTATATGTGAATGGGCATGGGGTCTTGTGGAGTCCACCTCCAGCCGAGCATGGGAAATTCAGAATTAAAACACAGGGTGTCCAGGATATAAGCACTGTAGTAGAATGGGGGAATAAGCCTTTCAGAAATGCGGGTCTTGCTTCTGAAATCAAGAACTGCGGTGGCTAATTTGTCGGACAGTATAGTTCCCCAATCCATAATTTCACTATTACACGCTGCCTCCATTAAAGGAACCATTTCTATAGTAAAATTAGAGGAGTCGTGCAAACCCCATAATCTACACACCATGATCCCAGCATAACAGTAAGGAGAACATAGAGAATCAACAGAATACATACCGGAAGATTTATGCTTGTGTTTTGCCGGATTCTGCCTCCAATTCCGAATGGGTTCGGATTCAGTTTCGTTCTCATTTCGGAATTTCTCCAGAAATGCCTTGTTGTACTTCTTCTCAGGCTCAGGCAAATGATACATCTGCCTCAAATCATTAGCTTGGAATGAACCGAAGACTCTCCCATCTCTGGTGCAGAAGGTTCTGTCCGTGATTGGGAGTTCCTCAATTTCCCACCTTACTACATCCGTGTATGGGAGAATTTGTTCCCGAGCTGCTATCCGATGAAGGAAAGAGTCAGCTAAGTCCTTTAAAGTACCTTCAGATTTCTGAGTGGTATCGACTGTGGCTTCTACTGTTGTCGCTTCGGGTTCTTCAGCTTCTATCAAATTATAGGTACTTTGCCAAGAAGTTTTGCCAAGACCAGAACATGTAGTATCGGATATCAACCCTTTCTTTTTGTTTCCCTGATCAGTGATGGCTTGTTCTATAACTGGCGAGGCGGAAGCGTTTGCAGTTTTCTTGGACTTCTTCCCCATTTTGCTTGCATCTATCAGCTTAGAATTCTGCACAGGAGAAAAATGAGCGTAACGCAGAGAATTGAAAGTAAAAACCAAACACGGGGGAAATATATTGCGTGATGAAGAATTAACTTAATGTTGCCATGGATTCAATCTGAAAAATATTTTAAACTTAATATTTCATTAAATGGCCGCAAAAACCCGTCAATCATTTAAATATCCATCACGTCGTTTATTGGTGAAATGATTTGTTTAAGCGTGCCTTGGCCGTTTTGGTGGTTGAGCGCAGGTGAATATTCATTATAAAGATAAGGCTTTAAATACGAATTAATCGTAATATCCCCGTTTTAACAGTTTTTTCGAAGTTCGTGTTTTGGCTTTATCGCATCGCATCGGGACGAAACGGCGCTTTTCTTATATTAGCATCTCTTAGAATCTTCGATCGCCGATAGCGATATCGCATCGCATCGGGAGCATTGACCGGGGCTCTTTGTTAAAGCATGCATGGTTGTATTGCTGATCGCCGATTGCGTGTTATCGCATCGGTGCAAACCAATGGTTCCATAAGTTATGTCTCCTCTGTCATTGCGATATGCGATCTTGCGATCGCTTTATCGCAATGATAAAAGATTTAATTATTTATATCCCAAGGCCATTATTGGTTTGTCAAAAAGGTTTTTTATAATGTTCTTTATTTCATGTTCGGACCTTTTAAAATAATACAAAATTGATACCAATTTAAAAAATAAAAGGGACCCATTTCATATTATGGTGTTGTGAATAAAAATTATATGAAATGGGGGGTTGTTGTAAGATGAAAGTATGAGCAAATATTTCTCTCTTTATTGATATTAGAATGGTTACAATCATATTAAGACTTTAGGAGTCTCTTTTTTCTGTGCATGATTCCATTCTTTGATGATAACCATAACATGGTTATGATTTTCTTCTTCTTCTTCCTGTTCTTGATGCTGGATGAATTCTCTGCTGAGAAAGTCTAGCAGAGAATTATCAATTCCCTTAATATGATCGACCTTAAAGTCAAAATTAGCAAACAAAGCTTGCCATCTTGCAAATTTAGCATTTTCAGGGTTCTTGATTGTTTTATTCAAAACTTTGTCTAAGGCTTTAGCATCATTCCTTAGCAAAAATAATTTATTGGCTAAATGAATAGAGAGCTTACTGACACAGTTCCATGCAGCTTTTACTTCTTGTTCTATTGTGGAGTAATTTCTTTCATCTTTACTCCATGTTCCGGATGCATACTGCACAACCTTTTCTTCTTCTTTCATACTTTTGTCAGTAGGTCTCTGTTTGAGCACACCTCCCCAACCAATATTACTGGCATCTGATTCTACAATTTTGAAATATCCATCTTTTGCAACATGTAGAATAGGGAGTTTCGTCACCTTGGCCTTGATATGTCTGATTGAATCAGTATGGGCTTCTGTCCAAGGCTTTGGATTCTTTCTGAGTCTCTGGTTTAGGAGAGATCTGTCAATGGCACAGTTTGGATAAAAATTTCTTACGTAATTTAAACAACCCATAAACCTTTGTAGTTGGGTTTTATCCAGTATGATGTCTGGAAATTTATCTGCAAACTCAATAGCATGATTCTGTAAAGCAATTAATCCATTCTCTATAGTGTGCCCCAAAAATTTGATCTTAGTCTTACACAGTTCCATCTTTTTCTTGCTTAAGACTAAGCCATTTTTCTTCACTAATCTCATAAAAATCTTCAGGTGCCTGAAAAGCATCAAGCAGCCTAGTCTTCAAATCACTATCGTCCATGGCTCAGATCTGAGAAAAAATTTTCATATCATCTTCTGTGGTTTGAGCCATGAGAACTTTAACTTTTCCTGTAAATTCCTCTGCAAGTTGATCATCAGAAGAAAAACCAGAATATGGTGAAGAACATTGTGCACATTAACAATTGTCAAAATTAGGACATTCACAATAGGCATGAAATTCTTCAATATCAGATTCAAAAGAAGAATAGTCAGAATTAGAAACAAAAGAGGAGTCTTCTTGGGCTTGCTGAATCATCAAGCGGGGGTAGTCTTCTGTTTTGTGAAAGTGAGAGCCACATGTGTCACATTTATCTTCAGAATTAACTTGATGTTTGCCTTTATACTTTTGTTGGAATTTTTGTCCCAATCCTTTCTTTGATTCTTTAGCATCTGGACATAAATTTGCAGTATGTCCTGTCTTTCCACAAATCCAGCAAGTTATCTGTTGCATCCTTTTCAGCTTAACATCTTTGGGATGAATATCGTGTGGCTCATAATAATGAGTCTTTGGGACATATTTGAATGAGCGTCCCTTGTGAGCAGGCTTTCGGTAAGGCTTTCTTGGCCTTTGAATTGCAGACATTCTTGTGTTGCGTCTGTGATAAGTATAAGGCTGATAACTTCTGAAAGTCTTTTTAGCCTTTTTCTTGGTCTTGCGCCTTTTTACTAATGGGTCATCAATTGTGATCCCATACCTGCTGCAAAAAGATTTAGTACCAGGCAATCTATTTAATTTATCAATAGATTTATTCATTTTAGAGCTGGTACAAAGAGTAATCAATACCCTAGTTATTATGCTGTACATCTGACCCCATAAATATGTTTCCAGTGGTAACTGGAAAGCATCTTGTAATTTAAGAATGTCTACCAGTTTGGAAGGCAAAGCTGCAAGGTAGACTTGCTTCCAGAGAATGTTCTTGGGGTATTTAACCATGAAGATTATTTGCATCCAATCTCGATGGAAATCTTCATAATGGTTGATATTGCGACATTTCAAATTCATGAGAATCATTTCATTTTGGTCTGAAATGTTTGGGTCATCTCCACAGAATGTTTGTTGGATTAGTGCTATGAGAGCACCAATCATATTGTTCATGGCTATGCCATCTTCATGAAATCTTACATCTCCATTTTCATCTTTCAACACCTCAGCTGCCATGGATGCTATGAGAGCAGGAGAAGACTCTAGTTCCCACCATCTGGCTAGAGTTCCTGTAAAACATGGAATGAGGGATTTACATGCCTCAACTTCAGATTTGCCATCTATGCACATCAAATTATACTCTGTGATTATCTGATCAATGACTTGTTTGATCTGGGCAGATGATAAGTTATCTATGTTCCATTCTTTATGGCTCTGGGGATATAAGGTTTCTCTTGCAGAAATTTTTCCAAGGCCATTTAAGTCAGGAGGAGAGTACCTGGTATATTGGGCTTCAAGGGGCTCATATACAGGTAAGACATGATCTTCTGATTCTGACTCATGGAACAGAGAGGCAATAGTCACTTTGTATGTTGGAGACTTGGGAGCAGATTCTTTGGGAAATAGGCTGGGAAATCTATCAACACTTTTTGGATTTGCACAGCTTTCCCTTTGTGGGGAAATCCTAAAGGGACTGGATTGTCCGCCTTCTTTTCTTTTTCCTTTTGTGCTTGTTTAGACAAGTTTGTCACAAGTTGCCGAGTAGAAATAGACTGATCTATAATACAACTTTCTACTTCACCACCCTTTTGTAAAGACTTTTAAGAAAAATATTTAACTACTGAACAATTGTACTGTACAAAATTCAATACTTTATTTACATCATTCAAAGAAACTTGTAACTGATCCATCTGATTCTTTACAACAGAAGCTTTAGCAACATTCTTTTCTAATCCTGTGATGGCAGTGTTAGTCTAGTTTTTTTGTTCATTTACAGTCTGGACTCTCCTTTCAATTCCTACCAGGTTTTCCTTTTGCACTATGGGATATGCATTAGCTGAATTTTTTCCTTCTCCTAGGACAATTCCTTTGAAAGGAGGATAGCTGGTGGATGTTTCTAAGTTACTACCATCAATTGCTGTCCATGAATGACCCGAAGAAGATGTGAGTTCATTCATCAATACAACTTCTGATTCTTTAGCCTTCTTCCATGAGTAGAAAGAAATCCAAGTCTTTCATTCTTCCATATATTGTTTCCATTCTAAGGCTAGAGTCCTTTTCTATTCAGGAGTATAACTGACAGCAAAATCATCAGCTTCTGGGTGAGTAAACAGATCCCAATTTATCATCTGTTCCATCCATTGAGCACGGATTCTGTGTTTCTCACAACCATCCATTAGTGTATAAAACTTCTGGATTTCTGGGACAGATGGTCTTTTGACGTCTTCTGGCAGATTTTTAAATCTACACTCTGGGATCAGGAAATCCTTTTGATTGTAATACCCTAAACCATGCTTATCTTTAGGGGATTGCATATTCATGAATATCTCAATGAGTCTGGGATTTTCATCTTGCAGAGAAGGAACTAGTTGCATCATAAGCACATGGTCATCTTCATGGGGGAAAGGAATATCAGAGCACTTTGGGTTTGGACAGGGTGTAACTGATGTAGAAGGAGGAGCATCACCTATTCTGGGATTATGGTTATGATGTCTTATGACCACTTCAGCAAGATGTTTAAAATTTACAGACTGATGGCATTGCGGGCATTCAACTTGTAAAGGATTGAAACTGACTAACAAAGCAGACTCAAATAAAGCTGTATGATGACAAGAAGTATTTACAATACTGGAACATACAATATCTGATAAATCAGGAGGTATATACAAAGGATACTTTTTAAATTCTGCATCAATCCTACGCCTGTCGATCGTAGATCTTCTTGGGAAAGATAAAGTGGCTATGGATTGGTTTTCAATAATGTTAGCAGAAGTGATTTTCTGTATGACGAGAGGCTTTGGATTTGGCACTACCCAGTGTTCAGGAAAAGACAAATCTTCCCATTTGACAGCCTGGTGTTCAACCTTTTGGTTTTTTGCATCTGTCATGACTACAACACTGGTTTTAGACTCTCGGCTGGGGGCATGGAGCACTGCTAGAAATAAGGTACTGGTGTGACGGAAACAACCTCTGAACTGAATGGCGATATTGTTTCTTCTTTTCTTCATATCAAATCCAGTGGTATCGATTTGCAGTCGTAGGATATCGGCCAATGTTTCATCAAACACATTTACAGAGAAGTTGGGATAACAGTCAAACCAGACTGGACCATTTGACAATGGTGCAACTATTCCTCCAATGAGAGAATCAGTGTACTTATTATGTGTTAGATCTCTTACAGTTGCTAACACATAGGTTTCAACACCCTGATGGATAAGGGCCTGGATTCCCACTCTGATGCATCCAAGATGCAGGAATTTTGTTCCCAGCTTTTTAGCTTCTGCTTGAAGCTCCTTGGGATTTATCAAAGGAATTAACTGTACTCAGTCAGAGTTCTCTTCTATAGAGCTTATGGATTATTTAATTGTGATTCTGGTGGCAGCTTTCAAATGCCAGACACCAAGATCATTATATACTTGAGAGGAAGAAATCTTGGGTAGAACCCATCTAGCCCGCGGCTCAGTTTCTTCATACAAATGCTCTGACTCATTTATGACTCGACTACTACTAGATGCAAACATATCCCTGAGAGGATCTTGTTGAGCTTTATCTTGCTCTTCAAGTTCTCGGAAGGATACATATTTTCTGAATGGGTCCATTTTTGTTTCAGAAAATAAAGAGAGAATGAATATAAGAACTGAGCTTTTCACGAACCAGTTGACAACACGGTACTGGCTTTGATACCAATTTTACTGCAGGGACCTCTCACACAGGTTTGCACTACAAACTGCTCAACAGGCAGACTGGCTGACTGAGTTTCTTCTTGCTTCTTGCTTCTTTAAGAGACCCTATACGAACCCATACACGAACCTAGTGTCACGTTCACACTTCTTTCGACTCTCACTGCGGCTTCTCTCGCCTTTTCTGGCCTACTCCATGTCCCTCGGTGATTTCGCGAACGTCTGGCGAACTTTCGGCGATCAAAACGAAAACAATACTACTTCAGTGGACATTCATAAAGCTCAGAGTTACAGTTATTTTCATGCGGAACAAATATTTCTCTCTTTATTGATATTCAAAATGATTTTACAATCATATTACAGACTTATAGACTCAGATCTCTTTCCAGAGATAGACTGCAGTGGCTTTTACCAGACTTTAGCTACTCATAAAGAGTGAGCGCTACTGGAGGCTTCCTGACCAACGTGCAGACTCTGTCTCAGAGTTCTGTTACTCAAAACACTCAAATGAACCATATACAAACTCAATCTATGATCAGGCCACTTTAGGTTCTTGCCTATGCCGAGCACATAGACACGCAGGCTTCTCTGATCACCTATGGACTTGAGTCTAAGCACCGTGATGCAAGCAGATCGCGAAACTTCACGCAGATGCAGAGCAGGGACCTTTGGCTCGACTCAGACTTAAAACTCAAACGACTCTAGACTCTAGACTCTCCGAATGCGAATGCCAAACAATGAGCCTTAACCCTCCTTATATAAGAAAAGAGGGGGGACAAACATTCGTTTGGTTCGTCGGATTATTGACACATGGAGGAGAATCATGGCTTTCGGGTAACACCGAAGCGACATCCGCACCGAGATTCGTCTGTCTGACACTAACATGTGAAGTGTGTGTACATAACATAGTGGATACCTTTTCTGTACAAGGCCCACGAGGAAACAAAATAATTATATACAGAGAGGATGCTTTTCGGACAGGTGAAAAGCCCTCGAGAAAAGGCATGTCACTGTAAACCCGTGACTGGGTATTATTACACTATGGATACTTTTGTTTTAGCGGAGCCCACTAGAACCGCTTGTATTGGTTTCGGCCTGGTCCAGGATAGTAATTCCAGGAAACCGGAGTTTTGGATACAGATCATCATCGCAAGCTTTAGTATAAATCCTTCTGACAATCATGGGTTTATTCAGAATGATCTGATGTTTTACTTTAGTTAGAACCAACCATTGTAGTTGTCTCTTCTTGTAGCAATTTAATATTGGATTTAAAAGTTTGTATTCAAGTTGGCTCAAATCACAGACTGTTTGACATGGACTATGAAAGCATTCTCCCCAAGTGCTTTCTAGACAATCATTACATTGGCTTTGAAAATATGATTCATAGTAAACTGGATCCATGCCATATGCACTTAGTCCATAATCAAACCACCAGTCACATGTCCAGGGGCATGCATAGTGGGACCGATTTATCCAAGTAGGTCCAAATCTGAGCTTGGTATGATGTGTCTCACCGCGCCCATCTTTATTTAGCAGATCCCACCAAAGTTTCTTGTATCGTGCAAAATTGTACACAGTGTCAAGGAAAATCAAGTCAGGATTGTTACCTGGCCATGTCTGGTATCTTCCTCTTGTATATTCTCCTGGCCACCTTGTGCGGTTAATTGTATAAGATTTATAGTAGATTCTTGTTCTGTCACTTCCACCAGTACAAATGACTGACAGATCACAAAAATCTTGCGAGAGGGATCTTTCTGCTTCATAGGAGGAGGTCATACTTGTGGAATATATCATGTCATGTATCCACTTATTTCCTTTGGGGTAGACCCACCTTTCAGGTACAAGATGCATAATATCAGTGTGGCTCTGCAGATTTGCATCAAGTACTTTTGTGTTTCGGAGTTGCCATGTAGGCCTCCATTTCTCTTTGTACACAGCCCATGATTCATCATCTGAAATAGACCTGAGTGTCTCCTTTTGCTGTGCATGATCCCATTCTGTGATGATAACCATAACATGGTTATGATTTTCTTCTTCTTCTTCCTGTTCTTGATGCTGGATGTATTCTTTGCTGAGAAAGTTTGGCAGAGAATTGTCAATTCCCTTAATATGCTCGACCTTAAAGTCAAAATTAGCAAACAAAGCTTGCCATCTTGCAAATTTAGCATCTTCAAGGTTCTTGATTGTTTTATTCAAAACTTTTTCTAAGGCTTTAGCATTAGTCCTTAGCAAAAATAATTTATTGGCTAAATGAATAGAGAACTTACTGACACAGTTCCATGCAGCTTTTACTTCTTGTTCTATTGTGGAGTAATTTCTTTCAGCTTTACTCCATGTTCCAGATGCATACTGCAAAACCTTTTCTTCTTCTTTCATACTTTTGTCAGTAGGTCTCTATTTGAGCACACCTCCCCAACCAATATTGCTGGCATCTGATTCTACAATTTTGAAATATCCATCTTCTGCAACATGTAGAATAGGGAGTTTTCTCACCTTGGTCTTGATTTTTCTGATTGACTCAGTATGGGCTTCTGTCCAAGGCTTTGGATTCTTTCTGAGTCTCTGGTTTAGGAGAGACCTGTCAATTGCACAATTTGGATAAAAATTGCTTACATAATTTAAGCAACCCAAAAATCTTTGCAGTTGGGTTTTATCTAGAATGATGTCTGGAAATTTATCTGCAAACTCAATAGCATGATTCTGTAAAGAAATTAATCCATTCTCTATAGTGTGCCCCAAAAATTTGATCTTAGTCTTACACAGTTCCATCTTTTTCTTGCTTAAGACTAAGCCATTTTTCTTCACTAATCTCATAAAAATCTTCAGGTGCCTGAAGTGATCTTGAAGATTTTTTGAGAATATCAAGAGATCATCAATATATGCTAGAAGCCATTCCGCATAAGGTTTAAAAATAGAATCCATTACCTTCTGAAACTTAGAAATGACATGCGTTCGGATAAAAAAATTATTAATTATTAATGTTTCATTTTAATAGGAATTTTTTTTTGGCATTTTGAATCAATTATTCTCTGTTTACGAGGACAACGAAAGCAGGAGTACAAAAACTTTAAATTTAAAGTTCGATAAAAATGATGAACTCTCCTAAGAACGAAGAACCAGGATCTGGACCCCTCTCTCTCAGGTCATTAAATCATATTTCTCTCGTTTGCAGATCCATAGAATAGTCCATTAGATTTTGCGAAGAGATCCTCAGTTTTTTTTCCTGTTAAAAAAAGACCTCGATCGTTTGGGTCGCTATTTACATTCATTTGTTCAAAAATGCAAAATGCTTAAATCAAAGCAATGCAGCAATGAAATAATTTCACTTCTAAAATTTATAGTCCGAACACCGCGTTGACGTAAGAATTCGTAAGAATTTGAAAACAGATGTACGTTGAGAAGCGGTTTACATTCCTTGAAATTTTTTGTATATGAACTGGAATTCCGTTGACTTTTAGACTTTATGGTGATATTCCGTAAGCTATCATGCTGGTGAGGATAGATGAAACAATATTTCAAACCATAGTAGTTCATGGAAACAACTATATTTGCAATTTAGTCAATTTCAGGGAAAATTATATAAAATTATATAATGACTGAAAAATTGTGATTGAAACTTTGAAATGACAGGTGAGTAGTTGAACCTGTGAATCTCATAGTTGCAACAAGTTATTTATTTGGCAACATTTCTGAAAAGTTGATAAAATTGATTATGATTGGAACTTTGAAATGGCATCTCGAATAGTTGAACTTATGAATTACATAATGCAAAGAAATTTTTATTTTCAAATAATTTATGAAATGTAAAATATTTAATTTTCTAAATAGACTGTACTTTTTACTTTTTATTATAGTTTATATTTAAATTTTATGAAGAAAATAAAGAACCAGATTAATTATAAGAAATAAAATGTTATTGTAATACGTATACTAAACATAGATTAAACTAAATATAAATATGGAAAAAACAACATTGCAGTAATAACAAGATATAAATATTGGACTTGGATGGAGAGGAATACACTAAAATTATTCAATAAAAACCCTAACTATAGTGATTGACTTTTATGAAGTAATTGTGAGAACTTCACGTTCTCGCTTTTATGATGAGAGGGCTTATGAGGTTATTATTTGTATATATTTAAGTAAATTGACGTGTTTGTCATGAATCCGTTAAAATTTTTTGATTAAAATTTTAAACACATTCTAGAGTTGATTTTCTACAGTAAATTTTATGACTTTTATGAACCCGTGCTTTAATCATATTTCAACTTTTCAACTATATCAAATTGTTAATTTGTAATTTTGATGGTTAATTTATAATTTGGATTCACGGAGTTTGTGTTTCTAGTGCTGCTTGGCAACTTGTTTCTCTTATAACGGCCATGTTGTGGTGTGAATTTTCATTAGATCATTGTTCATCCAATGAGAGATACATAGTTTTCTAGTAAGTATGAAGTGTAATTTGAGAACCTCTTCACTCTTGTTGAAGTCTATGCCAGTAAACTCACATTAATCATGGAGTATCATGTATTGATAATGGAGTATCATGTATTGATTGCATGTTTGAATTTGTATATGGCCTTTTTCAATTTGCACACATAAGATTTGCTTTCATGTAATGAGGAACATTGTCTTTCTATTTATTTGATGTATTTTCCACCCATAACTAAAGCAATAGATAAGATAGCATGAATGGAAGTATATTTGACCGAGCATTGAAAGGTATTTTCGCTTAACCAGTTTGGTCATTCTAATATTTCCTATGGTTGTGAACACCAACAAAAGAGGCCAAATTATTATAAAATTCCGAAAAATAAGATGAAACTTGCTTTTAAGCAAGAGGCCCCCTCTCTCTCGGTTTGGCTAATTTGTTGTTATTCGTAGTGTCATCTCCAAATCAAAGCATCATAAAAACAATCCAAGAAATACAACAATGCATGAAGGCTTATAATGGTAGAACTCGAGCTTATATGTAATGGAAAAGTGCATGATCTCACTGCAAAATGATAAATAAATAATAATAAAAAAACTTCATTAAAAAAATCACTCCATAAAAGAAAATATAATCTATTTTTTTTGGTCAAGGGTTGAGATTATTTTCTTAGTACATAAACAAACGAGATAATGGCTTAAGACTCGGAATTGACCAAGTTTCAGGTCAAACACTACCAATAATTCATTACAGGTGACTTAATTTTCTTTAAACCAGCCTAGATCCATCTTAATTGCGGATCTATCAAGCGCTAAGAGGGATCAAATCTCTCTAGGTGCAAACCTCTCTTTTGAATGCAAAACTTGAGGAAAGGTTTGCACATAGAGATATTTGATTCCTCTCAGCGCTTGATAGATCCGAAGTTAAGATGGATCTAGGCTGGTTTCAGTTGTGTGCAGCCAAGGAAAATGTATCGATAATATGAGGAACACATGATTAATTTTATCAATAATATGTAAATACATCTAATATTAATACAACCATTTTAAATATACTAAATATGTTTGAGATTTATCCATTCATTTTAATTTTAAATTTGCTTAGTTAACTCAGTTTGTTGAGATGATAAATATTGTAAAATAACTTTAATGATGAAAAATGATGAAATAAAATTTTTGAATGCAAAATGACAATGTAATAATATTGAATGATAGAAAATGTGAATAATAAGAATGTAGTAAATTACAAATAGCCTTCATTGTGATCAATCTCAAACTATTTTTTTCTACTATTCTTATTGTCACCCTTGTTAGTTTTGTCATCTTTTCATATCGATTATATGAAAAAGAAAGTTGAAATTATAAACCATTTAAATATTTAGCTCGATTTTTTGTAGTAAACATCATACCTTGTCTCCCTTTCTCTCCAATATTATTAGGTTTAATTACTATAACACAAAAATAAATCTACATTGTCAATAATTTTTTGTGCTTACACTAAATCAATGCACACTATTAATCCAATGGCTTCAAAATTAATGTACCATGATACATTCAATTAAATCATATCAGAAATCAACATATATACTAAAATCAATGCATCTAATGCAAAAAATCAAATAATATTAGAAAACAACATCTACCCTAAAATCAATGCATCTTATGCAAGTAATCAAATGGGATTATAAATCAACATTTACACTCAAATCAATGCATCTAGTGCAAGTAATCAAATAGGATTAGAAACCAACATATACACTAAAATCAATGCATCTACTACAAGCAATAAAATAGGATTATAAACCACCATCTACACTGAAATCAATTCATTTAGTGCAAGCAATCAAATAGGATTAGAAATCATATATATTGAAATCAATGCACCTAGTGTAAGGAATAAAATATAATTAGAAATCAACATCTACATTGAAATTAATGCATCTAGTGCAAGCAAACAAATAATATTAGAAATCACCATCTACACTGAAATTAATGCATTTAGTGCAAGCAATCAAATTGAATTATAAATCATCTACATTGAAATCAATGCATGTAGTGCAAGTAATCAAATATCATTAGAAATAAAAATCTACACTAAAATCAGTGCATCTAGTTCAAGAAATCAAATAGGATTAGAAATCACCAACTACACTGAAATCAATACATATATTGCAATAAATATTCTTCCCTCTCTCCCCCCTCCATATATATCTATATGTACCTCCATATATCCTTCTTTGTCTCTTTATCTCATCCCCACAAGCACACACACTCTCTCACTCCATATTTGTCAATCTCTTTGTCCCTCCCTCCCTGTCTCCATCTATCTCTTCTTTCTCTTCACCTTCAATCTATATCTATATATCCCTTTGTCTCTCTATATCAACCCCAAAACATACACTCTCTTTCTCCAATCTATCTATCTATCATTCCCTCCTCCTCTCCCTCTCTCGCTCTCTTCTCCTTCCCTCCCTCTCCCCTGCTTATATCTCTCTTCCCTCCTGCTATCCTCCCTCCCTCTCTCTCCATTTCCTTATCACTCCCTCTCTCTCTCTCCAACTTCCACTCTTTATGTATTTCCTCTTACCTCCCTCTCTCTCCCCCTCCCTCTCCATCTCTCTTTCCCTACATCTCTCCCCTCTCTCTCTTTGCTTCTCTCTCACCTTTCTCTCTCTCTCTCTCTCTCTCTCTCTCTCTCTATTTTCACTTTCCAACTTTTTTAATATATGCCTCTTTGTATCCTTCTCTCCTCCCTTCTCTCCATCTCTCCTTATTTATCTCTTATCTCACCCCAAACATACACACTCTCTCTCCATCTCTCTCTTGTCACTCCCTCTCTCTCTCCACTTGTCACTCTCTATGTATTTATTCTTCCCTCCCTCTCTCTTGCTATATTCCTCCCTCTCGCCTCCTCTCTCTCAAGTCCCCTCTCTTTTCCTTCCTCTCTCTCCCTTTATCTCCTACCTCCCTCTCTCTTCCCCCACTGCTCTCTCTCTCTCTCCCAGAAAATCCTCTCACTTCCCCCTCACTCTCGTCCTCTCTCTCATCCTTCATCTATCTCCTTTTCTCGCCTGACTCCCTCTAACTTCACCTCTCTCTCGTTCCTAGACAATCCTCTCACTTCCCCCTCACTCTCTTCCTCTCTCTCAAGTCCTCTCTCTCGTCCTTCATCTCTCTCCCTTTCTCGCCTGACTCCCTCTAACTTCACCTCTCTCTCTGCATGTGTGTGTCTCCCTCCGTATCTTTTCCATTCATTTATCTCTCTCTCTCTCTCTCTCTCTCAAATCCTCTCTCTTCCCCCATCACTCTATCTCTCTCTCCAACTATGTTACTATATCCCTCCCTTTCTTCTTCTCTCTCCTTCTCTCTCCCCTTGTCTCCATCACTCCTTCTACGTCTCTTTATCTCACCCTTAAACATACATACTCTCTCTCCATCTCTCCCTTCTCACTCCCTCTCCCTCCACTTCTCACTCTCTATGTATTTCTTCTTCTCTCCTCCTCTCATCCTTCCTCTCTCTCCCTTTATGTCCTCCACATCTCATCTCTCTCTCTCTCTCTCTCTCTCTCATTCTCCCTCCCTCTCTCCTTCTCTCTCTCCCACCTCCATCTTTATGTATCCCTATCCCTCTCTTACCCTTCTCTACCTCTCTTACTCCTCTCCATCTCTCTCTTTTCATTCCTTCTTTCCCCTCTCCTTCAGTTTATCTCGATCTCTTCTTTGTCACTCCCACTATTTCTCCACCTTTATCATATGTCTTTGTTCTTCCCACCCATATATATATATAGAGTTAATATATATTAAATTTAATATTGCATTAAGATAAAGTTATAAAATTTAATAATATTAATATGGATATTAGATTTAATAATAATAATAATAATATTATTATTATTATTTTAATATTAATTTTAGGGTTAATAATCTTTTTTTTGCATGCTATTATTATTAACATGGTCCATAGGCTTCATATATAGTTAGATGTTGATTTCTACTCTTATTTGCTATATTTTTATTTATTTACCTTACATTTTTATATCTCTTTTACAAATATAGTATTTGGTCGATGGTATTTGGCCCGTGGTATTAATAACAATTTGTCCCATGGTATTTGACCCATAGGATTCACCTAAATAAACCCCTTTTTTTGGTTTTTATAAATACAAAGAGGTTTATGGAGTAAATATAAAAAGAGGTTTTATTTATTTACCATACCTCTAGTTTATCTATATTTTTCATTTTTTACCATAACTCCGAGTAAGTAGAAAAGGAGGTTTTATTTATTTACCATACCTCTGGTTTATTTATACTTATATTTATTTACCATATCTCATTTTTTTTTTGTTTTTAAAACTCTTCATATTTTAAATTTATATTGTTTAAATTTATTTTTAATTGTTTATTTATAGGCTTGTGTAAGTTATTCTTTAAGCCGACATTATTTAGATTTTATTTTTCAGTTTTTTATTTTGGCTTCTGACATACTTACACATCGGGATCATACTGGGTTGTAGAATGTGCCTCTTGACGCAATAATAGTAATGAATCAACTTGCATTTGAGTATAGCAGCTAGTGATACCTATCCCCACTACCCCTTAAAAATTTAAATTATAATAAATTTTCAATATTTAGAAAAAATCTACTCTCGATGATAATGGCCAGAACTACATACACATTGTGTTTTTCCTTAGCTTATTTTATCACTTACGTTTGACATGATTCAACTCCCTTGGGAAATGAGCGCATGTTCTGAGGCTTCTACGATAGTTGTCAAGCTCGAATTCTAAACCCTTCGAACTTGAGCAAGAGGTGATAAAAGTCTGATATATTTCACTTGTAGTTAGAATATATTTCATTATAGAAATCTGATATATTGCAGATTCTATAATGCACTTTTATCTATTTTGAAAATTCTAGTTTGCTAATCCTTTAGCCTCCTCATGCCTTCCACGTCTACATTCTTGTTTCCTACAGTGCTTCCTCTCCGCTTCCTCTCCATCACTCTATATTCATCTATACTTCTATTGGCATGTCTTTGCACTCTTTTGGTGCAAATACCAGTAATTTATTTATTAACTTAATTGTGCCAATTTTTAATTTATAACCAAAAACTTGTAATGCTTTATAATATTTTATTATATAATTATTTGAGAAGTAGAATGATTATGTAGTTACATATTATAATATGGACCCGTTAACATATGTGCCAAGCTTTTGGCAACCTAGGAATAACTTTGATTAGTTGTTGATACCAAAATCATGCAAACTAATGTTTAGAGCAGTGAAAACTAGCCCCGTTTCTTGGTTTGTTGCTTGCAGTGTCTTCACAGTTGCATCCAAACCATCCTCTTGAATCTCATAATTAATTCCATGCTAGCTTGAGTACACTTCACGACATAACCTTCTATCTGCAAATTTTGTATCTCAGATCTGTAATCGACGAGGATTAGAAGAGGAGAAGGGAATAGAGGGAACAACTAGAATAATGGATTATTTCTTTAGCTATACTTGTAATATTGACTGAGTTAAAAGAAACGTTTACGAGGACTGGTCTATTTATTTGTGTGGCTTCCATCCGACATGTTCAGGGGAATTCTAACATCAAATAATTTTTTCAAAGGAGCTTGTAACAGGTTGGGTCATCCACACGTCTACAGAGGCTTCTTCCCTGAATCCACGCAAGAAATTCCTCTTTAGGTTGTCGATGTTATGATGTTATTGATGAACGTAGTGGAGAGGTGATGTATGACCACCATAACTCCGCTAAAATGTATTTAGGCGGAACCATCCTCTAGGCCATCCTGTAGGTTCCTGGTGATTTTTCAAGATGGGAAAGTGCGGCAATGGTGCACCAAGAATCGATGGCATAGTGCAGGGATGGAACTGGCTTAGTGAGCGGGAGATGAGTGCGGGTCTTGGGATATGAGCTGGCCTGGTGACCAGGAGCCGAGTGCGGGTGGCAGAAGCTGAGTGCCGGGCGTGGGCTATGGGTTGGCTTTGTGACCCGGAGACTAGTGTAGGCTAGCTAACAACCCACCATTGAGCCACCTGGAGAACCGAATAAACCGATGATTGCAGGAATATTGGTGAAATTTAGATCATGCGGTCTCGGAAGGGTAAATCTTGTCTTGGACTGGAAAGAGATTTATTTTCAATCTGTTTTCTATTGAAAATTTCAAAGGCAGGTCCATTCTCGAGTCCTATACTGGTAGGTGGAAGGTTGATCCTTCATTGTGCAGTTTGGAACAGGGGATATGAACATGTTGATTAGATTTATGTGCTGCTTTATGATCGAAATCATATATTGAACATCTCCTTCAGTTCTTTCTGTGGCCAATATGTATGTTGATGCAACCTGTGGAGCTGGTGGTGTGCAGGATTGATGGTCCTTTTTATCCTAACGGTTTTCTCTTTGGTGTATATGGGTAGAATTCTTTATTGTGTCAAGGCCATGGGAAAATTTTGGATGCAGATTATGGTTTAGTAGGTGGAGCTGCCCTGGTTGTTTATGTTGCTGTTGATGCCATATCTGGGCCAACATTTCTCACTGGACTAGTTTTTCCGTGAGATCTGACTTCACCAGCTTTTTTCGGGTCGGTAAACCTTGCCGGTATTTTTGAATTTGATTTTCCTACTGGCCGTTGGACACGATGTTTTGTCCGGCATGGGGATATCATGAATTCTCTTGTTGTGCAAGTACACTAGGTACCCTGATAATGCGTTCTCTGCAAGGGCGTATTTCCCCGAGATTGGCTTAATACAGGTTGGCACTCTATTGCTGTCGGCGCCCATTTATGGATGGATTTATGATGATGTCAATGTCGCGTGTTTCTTTCTTTTGGATCCCACTCTTATCAAGGTTTTTTCAATTTTCTCTGACCTTATCAATCCATAGGACAGGGGTTGTTGGGATTTATTCTGCTGATTCCGAACATTCCTTAATAATAGACCACATGGTCTTTCTTTCCTCCTGGCCCATGTCACACGCTGCACTCTTATTTGGTTGGGAATTGGCCCTTTTCCTTCTCGCAGTGTCCTTCACCCTTTCATCTTGTAATCTTTATCTGGTGGGTTCCTCTACCGTTGACTACTTATCCTTTTTCCTCTGACTCGCTGTTACATGTAACCATGATTGCTGCCACGAGGGCTACTGAACAATCTGGACAAAAGGAATTCAAGTTGGATGCTTCTATTATTGCACAGTCCATTTTTGCGCCTCTAGATTTTCATGTGTGTCATCAGGTAAATCCTGGCGGGGGGAATTTGAAAGGGCCCAAGGTTGGTTCGACCCGCAGCGGTAGGCGCAAACAACATAAGGATCGACTTTCCTGCTTCAAGCCTGCTATGGATATTAAAGAAGTGGTGCTGGAACATGAGGATCTATGGGGGCGGGTCATTAGTTTGCAGAAGCGTGCATTAATCGGGTGATGGATGTTTGCCGATGGACAGGAGATAGATATAATGGAATGGGCAAAGAAAGTGTGGAGTCCCATTGTTGGATATGCCCCGAAAGTCAGCTTGCTCCTAAATAATTGGTATAGTATTCACCTTATGAATGAAAAAGATGTTGCCTTGATTGTTAACAAGCCATGGGTTCGTGGAAAGAGTTTCTTGCAACTTCTACCCTGGTACCTCAGTTTTAACCCAATAATGGAGGCTCCTAAGAATAGGACGGTGTGGGTAAAGCTCCCGAGCCTTTCGTTAGAGTTTTGGACGGATAAAGCAATAAGGGCCATTGGAAATTCCATTGGGTGCACGAAATACATCGACTCTAATATGCTTGGTGCCAGCGACAAACGCATTGCCTAGTTATTAGTCGAATTGGTCTTCTTAGGAGGCTTGCCCGAGGATGTTGATCTCGTTTGGGGTTCGAGAAGACATAAGCAAAGGGTGGATTATTGGGGCATACCTTTCCGCTGCTTGGTTTGTCACAACACTGGCCATTTGAAGGGTAACTTCCCCTGGCGGCATTGCAGGCCCCGTAGGGGCAATCAAAGGTCTGATGGTGTAAATAGGGCACTGACTTCAAATGACAAACAATATGTCTCCCCATCAGGTATTCCTCCCTTTGCGGCTTCTGGTTTTGATTTATCTGCTAATGATAGTGCACAATGTGGGGAGTTATCTTCACCATACAAGGATTTTATCCCGCCTGATGAATCTAGACTGCCGACGACACCTTTTGATTCTAAAGACGAAAATGTTTTTACTCCCCCGGTGAATCCCGGTTCGCCCATTCATTTAGAATCTGAAGTAAACCTTGGATCCACTATCATAGCGAAGGATAAAATTCCTTATGTCTCTACTGCTCTTGCTGACCACCATCAAACCTGCCCCATCTCTGCGCCATTATATACCTCCCCATCCATGCCGCCCCTTGAATGTGCATCCCCTCCCCCCTCTCCACATTATATTGAGAATGTGGACTTATCAGACTCACCTAATGTCTCTACTACTCTTGCTGAACACCATCAAACCTGCTCCACACCTGCTCCATTATATCCCCCCTCATCCATGCCTCCCCTTGATTGTGCATCCCCTCCCCCCTCTCCTCCCTCTCCACATAATTTTGAGAATGTGGACCTATCGGACTCACCCATAAATTGTGTTGGCTGTGATATTGAATCCCTATTAAATAACCCGAACCTTGACTTGGCTGCCCTCACTATTTTTGATAATATCCCTAGGAACCCTGATATTGTCATCTCGCCAGCTTCGGGTTGCAATATTACGGTGAGGAAAAAAACGAAGTCTGCATCCAGAAAATTCAGAGGGAGGCCGAAAACAAGATCCCTTTTCCGGGATGAGCTCCTTGACCTCAGGGAGGTTCCTATTTTTTCAGCAGCTGAGCTTAGGGTGCTTGGTGCTGGCGACCCGCCAGGGGTCTCCAAATGACTATCATTCTCTCCTTCTTCTTAAGGGGCATGGGCGAATCCTCTATACTCCTTCGCCTTTATGATTTGCTGAGGGAGACGATGCTGGAGTTATTTTTATTGCATGAGACTTTATATGATTGTATCATGCCCATTTTTTCTATCTCATCTATATGCCCCGGTTCGTTTGCCGCTACGGTAAATACCGTGGGCTGTCACAACTCAAATGATATCTTCCTCATGCAGGCGAGCTAGATATTATATATACTTTATCTTACAGGTGCAAACGAGCTAGTTTTTGGTTGATACATTATAAGAAAGCGAGGTTGTTACCCTCACGTACTCCTTTCCCCGTATGTATACTTCGGATGGGGTACAAGCCAGTTTTTACATCTCAAATCATGCGCGGCCATTTGTGTTCTCTTCTCTTTCTGGACAGAGGTGGCCTTTGTATTTGGGCTAAGGTCAAGGTACAGGTTTACTCTGACTCCTAAATTAAGTAGTGGGATTATGATGATGGACAGTTAGTTTTATGGTGCCAATATTTTTGATATAATTTGTGGACACATCATAATATTTTTGCCTTCGTCGATTACCCTCTGCTGGTGTATATGGGGCTTACTCTTTGCTGGTGTATATGGGGCTTAAAATGTTGTAACGAATTGCATCATCTATGCTCTATAATTTGCGCTATTTTTACAGTGTTGCTATGCACTGTATCATCATGTATTTCATGTATTGTTTTACATATCTTTAGATATAAAGCAACGTTTTTTTCCTTCTGAAAAAAAAGAAAGTAGTGGAGAGGATATGCATGGTCAATTCAAAGCTGATAGGGGAAGCAAACTCTGGATTAGAATGTGATGCTCTTAATGATTGTCTTGAAGTACTGGATATGATACTCGATGATCTCTCCCAAGCCTTCTCCAAGTTTAGCTCAAACAATATTGCACCATGTATTAAGTCAAATAATGTCTCGAATTACTGGATATGATACTCGATGATCTCTCCCAAGCCCTCTCCAAGTTTAGCTCAAACACTATTGCACCATGTATTAAGCCAAATAAACTATTATTAAGAAGGGTCAAATAATACGGACGGTCAAATAAGCGCTATTATCAAATAAATTTAATTTACGTTCATAGTTTAGTTATACATTAATTAATTAATGTCTTATTTATTTATTTATCTTAATAGTGCACAACTTTGATTGTGTGGAGTTTTCTCTCTAGTCTACCCAATGAAAAAACTTTTACACAAAAATTAAATTTTTTTTCAGAATTAAATATAACAGAAACATAAATTATTCGCAAACAAAATATGGTGAGAATAATGAGCATAAGAATTTTGGAACAATTGCCACCACGATTCACCTTTATATTATAAATTCAACCCATTTTCCTAATTATAATGGAACACCTAACTTATTTAATTAATAAAGAGCATTCATATTATTATTTTGGAGAGTTTCTACAGATGTAATAGAATAGTTTGGACAACAATTTTTTGTTGGAATCCAGAATTTTTTTATCAAAAAATCAGTTAGTTGGAGTGTTTAAATTATATTATTAATAGTGGAAATGAATTTAACACCATCAAAAACCCTATAAGCAACAAAAATATTAAAGTTTAACGACTATAACCCAAATTAATTTTTCATAATCTTACCAAAATTTCTAAATATTCTGTAGATTTTTTAGATTGTGAAGGAACTCTACACTTCGCACAACTTCGTCGGGCAACTTATAAGTAATTCCTATGAAGTGAGTAGTAAATTAATAAATTAAATTAACGAAAACATAAAATTTTCAAAACAAAACACCGTGAGCATAATGAGCACAATAATTTGAAATTAATGAGCATAATAAACATGATGAGAAAAATTTTATTTGAAATTGAGTCTCATCTACAGTTTAAGAATATCTCCCGGACCAATAAGGATCTAATCTGATGTTTTCGAAGCTCTCCTTAGCCTTTTCATCTCCGATCCATTACAACCACGAGAAAGTAGATTTAGTTTTCCAATATGCACTTGGTCAAGACTCAAGTTAACTCTAAACTCATTTGTTAGCGTTTAGTCCAGGTAGGTTTGATGGTTTGTAGAAATGGCATGTTGTTTGTTTTTAATATGGAAAACGTAGAGCCACATTCTTACTAGAATAGTTGACTTTTTCTTGTACATATGAAAAATGGAGAGTTGGATGATATATATGGTGTAGCTTCAAAAAATATCTGGTTATTCTTTCTCAAAATATTTAAATAGTTTTTTGGTACAGGTTACAAAATCTATATGGGATCCCATGTCATTTGGGGTATGGAGGTGGATTTTATTTTTAGCAAACCTCTTATATTGACTTCGCTCCAGTGCCATATTTTTTAGGTTATAAATCATTGGCCTAATGAATTTGGATGGATTTTGAAGATTTGGGACTTCTGGGGCCGCTGCAATTGAATGCGAAGACTTCAGGTATGTTAGGGTCCTATAATAATAGGGTTCATAATTTTTGGATTGACTTTGATAATCTTGTAAATATGTACATACCTTGCTTTCTGCAAGTTGTTTTCCCATATTTTGAAAATAATAATAAAAAACGAAAAGAGGGTAAAAATCCTAAAAGAAAGATCAAAGGACTTAGAAAAGAAATGATAAAAAAGAATAAACAATGGACCCCAAAAGAAGAAAGAGATAAAAATAAGACATGAAAGTGAGCAAGTCAAAATTCCACTACTCATTACCTTTAATGCAAAAATAATGATTATGTGCAGATTGTTCAAAATGCCATAATCCATGATCAGTTAAATAGTTTAATATTAACTTTTCATGTTTTGAATTTCATGTTTTAGATAGAGAATAAAGATATGCCAAACAATTTAAACTTGAAAAATCAGTAGATAGTTAGAGAATAAATGAGGAGATCAACAGTTTAATCTAAGCCCTTGGATGGAATAAGGTTAGACTTAGATAGTTTAATGCTTTAAAAGAAAAATGGATTCTCGGCTTCTAGAGAACTTCAAAAGCCATCAGAACCTGTCCGATGCCTCGGAACCTGTTTTAAAGACCAAAATACTTGCACAAATAGGTATTCTTCATGAAAAAAGACAAGTTTATCATTTGAAAAGGAATTTTCGAGAAATTAAGCTTAGTGAAGCCCTTTTATCCACATAAAGACCCTATAGTTGCCCGAAAAGAATGAATTCTCTATAAAAATCCTGATAAACCCCGTGTCGATAATGCATTTAGTTTTTAAATTAAAATTGATTATAAATTAACCTTTGCAGACCTGGAAAAAACTCTGTTTCTATCCAGAAATCCTTTGCAGGTAACCCCAAGCCTTCTGTGCCCAATTTGAACCAGTTTCAGTCTAGTTTGTCTAAAACGCAGAGGAAACCCTTGTTTCTCATTTCTTGTACCTGTAAAGAGTATAAAATCCAGTTTAAAAGTCAAAATTGAAGGTTTAGAGCAAAGAAAAAGCCAATTTTATGCCTATTTCTGTTTAAAATAACCTCTGTCAAAGTCAGAAACACTTCTGTAAACAATTTAAACTTACAAAAGAGTCCAAAAAAGTCCAAATACAGAGTTTCAGTTATCTAGAAAGTCTAAAAGATGTCAAAATCAAATGCAACAGTAAATTCCAAGACAACAATTATTGTAAATCCTCTACAACCTCCTGTTTTAGACATTGAACATACACCCTTAGAAGATGTGGATTATAAGATAGTAGATCCAATGGTAGAATTCAATTTGTCAGATCTCCACTGCTAGAGTTATGGAAATTCATTGGATCAAGTTGAATAAGTCCAAATTTAGGAGTCAAACCTACCTAAATATGTTGTCCCACTCACCTATCAATGTCCAGAGGTTATTAGGATGTGTCAGACCTATTATTCACCTGAACTAAGAGCAATGGTAAATGCAAATAAAGAAGTATTATTTACAAATACTACTAAGTCAATAAACCAGATGCTATAGATGAAACCAGATCCCAATGCAATTCCCTTATCAATAGAAGCACTTACCAAACTTTACATTGGTCTTGATTTTCCCAAAAGGTTTCAAATTTTCCAATTGTTCATACCTTTACATGTTGAAATTCCACAAATCAACCCTCCTTAATCTACTTCAAAATTTCCTAAAGGGTCCAGGAATGTTATATCCATGTTGTCCTTTATCTTAATGTATTTTACAGATGAGCATACATATGAGTCAATCCTAGGTTTTCTTTCTACCTTTGCATCAGGACAACCTCCTTCTGTCATTTTCAATTATGCTGAATACATAGCTGATAATATCCATGATCAACTTCTCAAATTGCTAACTGAAGGAGTATTTAGGTATACTTCCTTTCTTTTCCATATGTTCTTATTTCCAAGCAGACAAGTTTCCAATAACACTTCATAAGCTTGATATTGAAGAGAACCCACCTTTAGTCATCTTTTGGACTTCTTTGATCAGAAAAGAGTCCACAGAATTCAGTTATGCAGAGTTTATAGATTAATTTATTCATCCATTGATAAACACATTAACAAATATAGTACAACCAATAATCAGTGATGAAATAAAGAAAGTTCTATAGCTATCAGAGCACACTAGAACTGGAGATTGGTACTTATATAAAAAACATATAGAAATCAGAGTTTTTGGGTCTAATATGTTACCCTATAGAATTCCTAAGTATGTGCCAATGAGAATTTTCACCTTGGAGTATATCAAAAAAATCTTAAATTCAGTTTCTATCAACTTCCTAGCAGCCAAAAAGAAGACCCAATTTAAGTTGAAGAATAAGGTGGGACCATTTATTTGTAATCACAGAGATGCAAAAAAAGAAGCAGCAAAACAGTTAATTGAGTACATTTGAAGAAATCCTCTCATGGAACTATGATCCATGGGGAATAATAAGAAAAATGAGTGTGAAGTGCAAACTGACATTTTATATTTATGAGAAAAAACTAGAGATTGAAAAATATGTCAATAGAACAGAGTGGCTAGAAAGTATCTTGGTAGATGCAGTTAAATAGGGTGATACTAGTCACAAATTACAAATTGTAAATCAAGGAGAGAAAGCTGCTAAGAGAGTCAGAGAAGAAGGTACCTACACTGCTGAGACAACAACTGAAACTAGGTTTAAACTCAGATACAATAAAAACCTAAGATCAATCTAGTTGATAAAGAAAAAGTGACCATAGAAGTGGAAGATACAGATGTTCCAAAGACAAACACAGATGCAGCTACAGTCATTACAAATGAGCCAGCAAAAGAGATTTTGAATGACGAACATCCTGATAATTCCAACACACATGTAATACAGAATCATCAGAGTATGGAGGCATCCTCTTCATAGACAGAAGAAAATAAAGATCTTGACATCAGAGAGAAATATAAGCAGATAAAGACAAAGAATGAAGAAATAAAAAATGAGATCTATTCTCAGTATTTGAAACAAACACCAGGTATCCAAAATAGACTTCTATTAGTTTTTGATTATTTAAACAAGAATTTGATTATGTCAGTGCTTCAACCAATAGTCAAGACTCCCAAGACAGTGGAAGATTACAAGAAATTTGACCTTGAAGTGCCAACATAAAGTATCAATGCACTAGATCAAATTGAATCTCACAGGAAATCTTCTGAGATGTTATATTCCACCATAACTATAAAGGCCATGGGTGTCCATAAGATCCAAAATCCAATAATAAATATGAGAGATCAAATGAAAGTTGACAAGGATTCCTCATATGCTAAATATCTTAAGATTAAGTCTTTAGAAGAGTTGGTTATTCAAGTAGGATATGATCCTGCCAATGTCAAAGTTGCAGAAGAGTTAGTGAAGAAAAAGAATGTTGATATTGCAGCATTGAGGAAACAACTCAAACTTCCATCAACTGAACATCCACAAGCCAAAGAAATAGTTCAAGAGGAAAAATAGAAAGATAATATCATGAACTTGATTTTAAAATTAACAGGACAGATAAAAGAAATGGAGATCCAAATGAAAAAGCTTGTCCATGAAAGAGAAATTACAAAAACACAGGAAACTCCTACAATAATTCCCATGGTTACTACAACTGTGCCTTCAAATCTTGCAGAAGAGTTGGAACCAAAAGTACCATTGCCTACTGCAGTGCCAGTAACCTCATCCACTACTTCAGCCACAAAATCCTCTACATCAGCAGTGCAACAGTCTGATGAATCTAGTAAACTTGTCAAAGCCATGGAGGAAATGTCACTTCAAACCAATGAGATCAACAGATTGAAGAAAGTGATTGAAAATCTTGAAGACACTAAAAAGCTTTCCCAAATCAATGCCAAAACTCATGAACAAAGGGCTAGGAGGTTAAATGTTGAATTGAAGAATCTACAAAAATATTTAACCTTGAAAGAGCCAATGTCTTATGTGAAGAATCAGTTATGGAGTAAAATTGTTGAAGCCATCAATGATGTTTGGCTATCAATCTAGGTAATTTATGAGCAAATGGATTTACTTAAGGCAACACAAGAAGAGATTCATAAAACAAAAGATGAATTAGGTGTCAAACGTGAACAGGCCCTAGAATTAATCAAGTTTCTCAATAGAAAGAACAAGCAAGAACTTGAAGAAATAGAAATTACTGATAGAACATAGAATCCTTGAGATAAGAAAAGTCATTTCAAAGAAGAATTTAATGAAGAAGTTAGAAGAAAAATGTGAAAACATGAACATAGCCATAACCAAGTTTATGGTTAAGTTTGAGATTTTGAGGCAAAGAGGTTTGCCTAACATCCTCGTTATTAATGATAAACTCATGCCACAGGAGGGCTACAACAAAAAGATTAGAGATTATGCAAAAGAGAAAGTTGACAAAATAGAAGGAGAAGGAATTCCTACAAGGAAGGTTTTACATAGAAGTTTTGAAGACTTATTTTATCTACAACATGAGATAAAACACCTTTTTGTTATAAAACCAACATTTTCTAGATACATTGAAGCAGATGAGAACTTTAGGAAGCTGAAAAAGGTTAAAATTCCTGATGATGAATCTTGGGAATCACTCACTGACTTGCTGTAAAAGTCAAAATTGCAAAAAATAGGATAAAAACAGCTTGCTGTTTTTTTCACAGTCAAAATAGAATTTTTACATCAGTAAGACAGTTTTGACAGAGTTTAAAGAGTACCAGATGAAAGAGTATCAGATAAGAAGAAAATATTTCAAAACAGATTTGAAATATCATGGCTAACAAAGAAGACACCAAGGCAGCCAGTTGCACCCAATCACAATGGCATTTTCTATTTTATTTGGATAAATAGGACAACTTGCTAAGTTTTTAAGCAGCTGTCACTATTTTTTTGTAAAAGATATTTTATTTCCTTAGAAAAATCCTATGATTATTCTAGGATATTTTGTAAACATTTTTGTATATATACTTCATCTTTTGAAGTATTATTGTGGAATAAATTTTTTAAGCTTTCTATAACCATTTTTGCTGTACTTGAATGCTTTTTGTTGCAAATTCGAGTAGCAGACTGGATAAAAACATCTAGCATCATATTTCAAGATTCATGTGATGAGCCATTGAAGTGAAGTACTTTCTATTTTCTTTGTTTATCTTCTTATGTTTACATGCATCCATATATGTTTTCCAAATTTGAATGATAAATCAAGAGTATTTTTACAGGATTTGTTAAAAGCACCCTGTCTTTAACTGTTTATCATTTCTAGGTTTTTTGTTGATTTCCAGAGTAGGGAACCCTTAATTGCTGCCTCTATCGAATGACCCTTGTCTATTCCTTCCTTATCCGAATTAAAGAATCCTTCATTGCTCTTTATCCCGATCAAACCACTTCATCAAACAACCTTCCAAGATCTTCAAAGACTTGTCTATCTTTCCCTGAAAACATTTGACTTTTTGACCTTGATCCTAGTTCTGTCTTCTTGACTTTTGTCTCCTTAGCCCAATGGACAAACAGATCTCCCACTATCCATCTCATTAAGTGATTTTTCACACTAAACCAATTTGAACATCATAACTAGCCTAATATCAGGTAATTAAAAAAAAGTTAAATATTATAGAGAGAGCCCTCTCTGAACCCTAAGAAGGCTAGATCTTAGAGTTTAAAAGTTGGTTTGTGGTTACCTCTAATGTTCTTAGACTTTAAATCAAAATATCACAACTTTAGAATTATTAGAGTGATAACATACTGGCGACCCCGTTGAGGAATTAACCTATCCTTAGTCTTAAAATAAATCTTTAAGGAAATATTTTTCATTATATTTTTACCTTAAATATTGTTTGATAAGTTGTGAGTATAATTTCAAAAAACAAAATTGTAATTCTAGCTTCTAGAAAAAACTACTATACCAAGTCAAATTCAGATCCTAAACCTGCTGTTATAGTAGACAATCCGGACATAATTGGAAAAGAGAATAAATAAGTAGAAGATTTAGATTCTCAAGTTTCCTTAGTTAGAGCCAATTCATTACCAAAAGAGTTAGTGAGTTTACAAGACATAGAGTTTGACCTGAATTTTAAACATTCTTTTCTTAGAAGCAAATCATAAACTGAATTAAAAAGTGTTGTTGTAGACCCTATTTTTATTTCATTTCTTGAAACAAAACAGGAAAATATTTCAACAGATTCTGAATTAAAGATATTTAAACCTCATGATAAACTTTAAGAGATAAATGGTACTATTCTTAAGGAAATAAATGAAATTATTGAATTAGCTGAATTATTAACCTACACATCTAAGCCTTCTATTTCATTTAGATACCACTACATCATCTATAATTTTCACTACCTTCCTGTCTACAGATCCATTTATCTCTAGATAGCCCTTCCAAACTAGAATAGTATTTCCATATTCTCCTACGTCAACATCATCCATTAGTTTATCTTTTGCAAATTTAAACACATCATTCTCATTTCCAAGTAGTTCTTCATATATTCTAGTTTCATTTTCTAGCACCCCAACTTTATCCTTTAGTTCATCCACCACTTTTTCTAGTTCACCATCTTATATTCCAGTTTCATCAGCCACTTCATTAACTGCATCAGCTAGTACTTCCAGTTCAACCCCAAGCACTTCCAATCTACCTCCCAGCCAAGCTAAAATTCAAGTTGTGGTTGCTAGGTATGCTCCCCTAGTTCTTCCAGTACAACTACATGACATGCCTCAGGATTACCAAAGTAATATACCCCAATTTAATGCTTCTACTCAGTACACTGCCCAACAACATATTAATAAAATGACAGATTACTTTGAGCTTCATGAAATAGATGATTCTGATGTACAAATGAGACTCTTTGCACAAACATTAATAAGAGAAGTTAAAAAATGGTTTAAAGGTCTTAATCTTGGTAGTATAGCTGATTTATCAGTCTTTCATAGATTATTTTTGAACAAATGGGAAAAGAAGAAAAATCCACTCCAAATATTATTTGAATTTTATGCCATGAAAAGAGCTGCTAATGAAACAGTCGAAGACTACTGCACCAGATATAACAGTTTCTATAATTCAATCCCAGCCAATCTCAAACCCACTCTTGATTCTATCCTACCCAAATTCACTGATGGATTTGACAGAGACATGGCTTATCAGCTGAGGGAGAGAAATGTTGAAACCTTAGAAAGAATGAAAACATATGTTGTTAGTGTAGAAGTAAATATTTTGGCTAGAAAAGTTAGTTTGAGGAATGAGAGGAGAGTAACCATAAAATAAGAAGCATCTAGTTCAGATGGAAAAATAGATCAATTAGCTAAGACTTTCGAGAGAATGATGGATAGATTAGAAAACGTAGAAAGGAGACCTCAATGGGATAATCAACAACAAATCAAGAATCCCAACTTCAGGAAAAATACAAATACAGGAAAATCTAAAGAATCGGCTCCTTATCAGACAATAAGACCTCCATTTCAAGAGAAATATGCTGAAAGTTCTCAACACAATGTTGATGATGAAGACACCATAAATCTAATGGGTATAAATGATGATAGCACTATCTTTCTCACTCAGGAAGACCAAGAGTTATTTGAAATGAAACAACTTCAGTTAGATTCAGGTGAATCATTTGACTACAAACAAGGTTATGATTTTTCCATAAACAAAGTACATAAGAAATATAACCTTAGGAGTAAGAAAAACACTAAACCTTCTACTAAGAAATATGCACAAACTGAAAATAGGAAAACAATAGAAACCCCCATTACAAAAGTTCTGCAAATTCTCCCTAGGGAAAATAAGCAAAATTCTAACTCATCCCAAAAAGTTTCTAGCCCCAGAATTTCACCTAGTCCCAACATTGTTGATAAAACAGATGAGGTTGTCTCAATATCAAAAGATTCACAAAAATCTGCTGCTGTAAAAACACCTAATTTTGCTAAAACAACAAACTCAGAATCCAAAACATCCATTATTGATCCAAAATCAGCAGATCCAAAAGCTGCAACTGTAAAAACAGCTTCTGATAATTCAAAATTTGAAAAAATATCTACTAATTCTCAAACCATTCCTGAAAAGAATACTAGGAGCAGTGAGACATAAGAAACGCAAATAGAAAATGAAAATATAACTGTAGAAAAACAAGATAAACCCACTCAAACTACAGTTACTAAGGAAGAGTTAATTCAAATTAGTAAATCACAACTTTCATTCAATATACAAACTGAAACTGCAAAGTTAAAAAAACTAATTCCTTTGACAGAACTAGTAAAACATGATTTGTATAAAACAACTATCACTGAAACCTCAAACATGAATAATGGAGAAGACTCTGTAAACTTGAATGATGATCAAACATAGTTGATTTTTGGTCCTGATGTTAATGGAAAACACCAAGATGGAGCAATTCCATCGTTTTACATTAGCCTAATTGTTTATGATCAAATATTACACAATGAAATGTTAGATTCAGGGGCTTCACACAATCTAATGCCAAAGCAATAATGAAAACCCTGAACTTAGACATCACAAGGCCTTACAAAGATTTATTTTCATTTGATTCAAGCAAAGTGAAATGCCTAGGTTTAATTAAAGATTTGTGTTTCACATTAGTTCAATATCCTGGTAAAATTATACTCATGGACATTGTAGTAGCTGATATCCCACCCAAGTATGGAATGTTATTAACTCGTTCATGGGGAGCAACATTACAAGGATCTCTACAATTGGATATGTCATATGCAACCATATCAGTTTTTAGGCAACCAAAGAAACTCTATATGGAAACATTGATTAAATATATGGTGATTAGTGCAGTAAGATCAATAAATTACCCAATTTACACTACACCTACTCACCTAGATTCATTCATCTTATGTAACTACGAAACTGATAATGAAATCAAAACTGAACTGAAAGACAAAATTAAAACACAAAACAATGACAATATATTTCATGAGTCTTTATGGCATTTAGATTTTGATGGATCAGTAAAAAAACTAGGAGCAGGTGCATGAGTTTGGATAACAAATATTGAAAAGAATCATGCATAAGGTCATGCTTTCATACTGAATTTTAAATGCACCAACAATATGGTTGAGTATGAAGCCTTCATTTTAGGACTCCATATTATTAGAAACTTAGGAGGCAAAAGAATATCAATAATGGGAGATTCAAAGTTGATTGTAAAATAGATAAAAGGAGAATATTCTGTTTATAATCCTAGATTAGGCCAATATAGAGAAATTGTATTAGATTTGATAGATGAACTATTGGAATGTAATTTTTCTGCAATACCAAGAAAGAAAAACATACAGGCACACTCCATAGAAAATTTTGCTAGTACCTGTAATTTTCCCTTCCAGCCCAATCATAACTATACTGCAGAAGTAAAACACAGACCAATAATTCCAGATAACCTCAAATATTGGCAAATTTTCTCACAGGATCAACATATTTACCATTTAATGAATAATGAAGGTGAATTTCAAAATTGTAAAATAGACACAGATTGTACATTAGATCAAGATTTAGATAGTGAAATTGATTTGAATAATATAGATGTAAATAAAGTAAAGTTCGTTAGACCTACTAAGTTTAGTCAATCAGATATAAATAACTTAGAGAGAGTATAAATTGATGAGATAATTGATGATGAATCTGATATATTAAATCTCAAAGATAATTTCTTACCAAAAGGCTTAACCCCTTTAGAATATTTATTTGACTCAAATGATGTTGCTAGAAAACCTAAAATGGAGCCACTTAGATCTGATATTTAGGAATGTAACATTGGCACAAAGTTAAAGCCCAAGATGAGCAAACTTTCCAAAGCCTTACCTCAACGAGAAAAAGAAAAATATATTGCTCTTTTTAAGGAATTTCAAGATGTTTTTGCTTGGAGTTATGAGGACCTAAAATCCTATGACACCAACATAATACAACATAAAATCCCTATAAAAGAAGACCAAAAGCCTTTTAAACAAAATTTAAGAAGGATAAAATCTATTTTGAGCCCTTTGATTGAAAAAGAGGTAAAAAGAATGTATGATGCACAGATAATTGCACCAATTAGATATTCTGATTGGGTTGCTAATCTAGTTCGAACCAGAAAAAGGACAGGAGAGATTAGATTATGTGTTGATTTTAGGAATCTAAACAAACTATCCTTAAAAGATAATTATCCTTTACCAAAGATGGAACACATTTTACAAAGGGTAGTTGGTTCTTTTAGGATTTCACTTTTAGATGGATTTTCAGGATACAATCAAATTTTAGTTCAACTAGAGGATCAAGCCAAAACAACTTTTACTACTCCTTGGGGCACTTTTATATATGTAAAAATTCCTTTTGGTTTAATGAATGCTGGGGTTACCTTTCAAAGAGCTATGGATATATCCTTTGCAAAGGAAATTCAGGAATTCTTAGTGATTTACTTAGATGACATTATTGTATTTTCTAAGACTGATTATGAACACTTGGATCATCTTAGACAAGTCTTTATTAAATGCAAAAAGTTTGGCATCTGATTAAACCCTAAGAAAACCTTATTTAGATTAGAAGAAGGTAAGTTACGAGGACACATAATATCTATGGAAGGAATTAGAATAGACCCTGTCAGAATAGAAGCAATTCTTAACATTAGTACTCTAAGAAACATAAAATAGTTACAAGATTTTCTAGGAAAAATTAACTTTTTAAGAAGATTCATCTTCAATTTAGCTGAAATAATTAGAGAACTAAATAATATGCTGAAAAAAGATTCAGTTATTAAATGGACTATTGAGGCCAAAAAATCATTTGAATCCATCAAACAGGCCTTAACCAAAACCCAAGTCCTTATAAGTCCTTACTTTAAAAAGGATTTCATCATTTTTTCATTAGCTTTAGAACACACCATAGCTGCAGTTTTACTGCAGAAAAATGACCAGGGTTATGAGCGGCCCATAAATTTCTTTAGTAGAACACTAAGGGATGCCACTTTGAAATACAATATCATGGAGAAATAGGCCCTAGATTTGGTAAAGGCCATTAAAGATTTCAGAGTGTACATTCTTTATTTTCACATCATTGCCTATGTCCCAAATGCAATAGTAAAAGATATTCTAACTTAGGATGATCTTGATGGTAGAAAAGGTAAGTGGATTGCCACAATTTTGGAATATGACGTAGAAATAAAACCCACTAAACTTATAAAAGGTCAAGGTTTAGCCAAACTTATGGCTGAATCAAATTTTCATGTCCTAGACATAAATTTTATTGCCCAAGTAGATGATCAAGAAGAGATGGCGACTCCAGAGATCAATGAAGCCTTTTTAGATTCACCATGGTATGCAGATATCATATTTGTACTACTAAACTTATAAGCTCCTCCTGGATTATCAAGAATAAAAGCTAGATTCTTAATGCTTAAGGCAATAAGATTTTGTCTATTAGAAAATGTACTTTTTTGGAAGGATCATAGTGGAATTTTACTGAATTGTTTGCTAAAAGAACAAGCTGACAAAGTATTAGAATAATTTCATGTAGGTGACTGTGGAGGACATCTCTATTGGAAGGCTACCGTAGACAAAATCCTGAGAGCTAGTTTCTACTGGCCTACTTTTTTTGCAGATGTAAAAAGGTATGTGACCTCCTGTCGAACTTGTCAAATATTTGAGGGAAAGAAAAAGCTATTACTAGTTCCCTTAAAACCTATCTCAACTAAAATGCCATTTCAACAATGGGGTCTTGACTTCATTGGTGAAATTCACCCTCCACCATTAGCCCAACACAAGTGGATTCTGATAGCCACTGGTTATTTTACCAAGTGGATTGAAGCCATACCCTCTAGGAAAGCCAAAGACATTGTCATTATCTCCTTTTTAGAGAAAAATATACTTTCAAGATTTTAATGTCCCCAAAAGATAATTACTGACAATGCAGCTGCATTCAAATCTAAAAAGATGATTGACTTTTTCCATAAATATCACAGTGCCCTAGGCCATTCTATTGCATATTACCCTCAAGGTAATGGCCTTGCTGAATCTTCAAATAAAAGCCTTGTAAACATCATCAAGAAGTTACTAGAAGATAACAAAAATACTTGGAACAAGAAGTTAGTCAATGCCTTATGGGCAGATAGACTTACCGCCAAAAAATCTATTTGTGCATCTCCTTACTAGCTTGTTTATGGAATGGATGTTGTTTTTCCATCTTCCTTAGGATTACCAGTAATGAAGATTATCCAAGAATTACAAGTTGAGCCAAATGACATGCAAAGAAGGATTAATCAAACCATTCAATTGCAGCAAACAAGAGAAGAGGTTTATATTAAGTCTCAAGTTATCCAAGATAAGGTAAAGAATTTTTTTGACAAAAAGTGTAAAGAATATGATTTCTACATTTGAGACAAAGTGTTAAAATGGGATTCAAGAAGAGAAGAGAAACGTAAACATGGAGAATTTGATTTTCTATGGAAAGGACCTTATGTTATTTATGGTTACAGAGGTAACAATGCTTTCTTTTTGAATGAAATGGATGGATCAACTATGCTAGATGGACCAGTAAATGGCAGAATGTTGAAGCACTAGTACTCCTCAAAGATAACCAATAGTTAGTTTTATTTACTATTGACCATTGTACATAAACATTGAAGATTTTAAATTGGATTGGATGTTTTCCTAAAAGAGTTGAAGCCTAGAGATAAGGCCCTAAGATTTGAGAATTAAAATATCATAAGCATGAAATAACTGTAGAGATCAAAAGACACTTACAAGGTCAGCTCAGTAAAAATTCAAAGGCTACTAGTCTTAAAATTCTTGACATTTCACCAGGAAATGCCATCCCCATGTGGAGCCACTATTAGCGTCCTATAATAATAAGGTTCATAATTTTTTAACTCACTTTGATAGTCTTGTAAATATGTACATACCTCGCATTCTGCAAGTTGTTTTCCCATATTTTGAAAATAATAAAAAATGAGAAAAGGGTAAAAGTCCTAAAAGAAATATCAAAAGAATTAGAAATGAAAAGATAAAAAAGAATAAAAAATGAACCCCAAAAGAAAAAAGAGATAAAAATAACAGATGAAAGTGAGCAATTCAATATGCCACTATTATTTACCTTTACTGCAAAAATAATGATTATGTGCAGATTGTTCAAAATGCCATAATCCATGATCAGTTAAATAGTTTAATCTTAACTTTTCATGCTTTGAATTTCATGTTTTAGATAGAGAATAAAGATATTCCAAATAGTTTAAACTTGATAAATCAGTAGATAGTTAGAGAATAAATGAGGAGCTCAACAGTTTAATCTGAGCCCTCAGATGAAATAAGGTTAGACTTAGATCGATTTATGCTTTAAAATAAAATGGATTTAGGGTTGCAAGCTTAAATGCACCCATGTAAATGAAGTAAAAAATGTTAGAATAATGATGGGAAGGTACAAAGCAGTTGTGCAAGGCATGTAATAAAACTCATCAGGAATATTACTAATTTCCCTTCCCCCAGAATAATCCAGTATTCAAAAACTTCAGTTAAAGAGGCTCAGAGCATTTCTCTGACTTCTGTTGGGACTGAACCCAAGGTTTAATAATTGATTGGTTAAAAATACTAGATTCCCTTCATAAAATCCATCTCCTCAACATATTCACCCTTTTCCAAAAATATAATCCCTTTTTCTAAGTAAAACACCTTTTTTTCTTAGAAAATTAAAATCCGCTCATAATTAATTTCATTTCATCCAAAAACACTCAAAAACCCACAAAATAAAATGTGTTCTAAGTTTATGTGTAAATATCAAAATGGGATAATTTTATGCTAAAAAACCTATTTTACACTTTACTTAGGTTAATTCTATGTATTTTAATTTCATTTACATTTCATTACATATTAATTTTTTAACATAAAGTATTAATTCACTATAAAACCCCTTCTCGTACATTTTAATAATTCACTTTTATATAAAATATCCCAAAACCCATTATTTTATTTTAAACCTATGGTTTTAATTACCCCATGTACGGAAATAAACCCCTCCCTTTCCCCATAGGTTAAAACATAATAATCCCGCTCCCAATAGTTTGAAAACATTTGTAAATGTTTTATTTAATATGTAATATAACACCTTGCCAATCATAAAACATTGATTTTATAATAAAAACATACGTTTTAATATTAAAATTAATCGCACTGCAACACAAGGCCTGGGCCCCACGCCCCACTACTGAACAAATCCTAATCTAATCTCCATCGTTCACATGCATATCCTCTAATCTGACTACCACAAAGCGATATCGCATTTTAAATCGCACGATCTAAACTCATTTCAAACCCTGCGAAATGGTTGTTTAGCACCCTTGTCTCTCCTCCACGTGGAGACATTATATTGGATCACATTCAATCCAATGAAAATAAATTACTGCCCAAACCCACGCAATAAACCACTATGATTTTCTACCTCCAGTGCTAAACCGCCTCCGCTCTGATGTGACATGCATTTAATGTCAATCCTTTTTAAACCTAAAAACATTATAAACCTTCATATTACACCCATTAAGACCTTTTTTCATTCTTTCTATGCATTTATCCATCCTGACTGAAGAAAAATCCCTGTACACTATTTTATGCTCAGAGAACCTGAAAAAATTCATTGCAACTATTGTTAAATCCACTGGAAGCTTCAGTTTGACTTCCAGAGAACTTCAAAAGCCATCAGAACCTGTCCAGCGCCTCAGAACCCATTTTAAAGACCAAAATACCTTCCCAAACAGGTATTCTTCATGAAAAATGACATGTTTATCATTTGAAAAGGAATTTCTAAGAAACTAAGCTTAGTGAAGCCATTTTATCCACATAAAGACCCTATAGTTGCCTGAAAAGAACGAATTCTCTATAAAAACCCTGATAAACCCTGTGTCGATAATGCATCTACTTTTTAAATTAAAATTGAATATAAATTAGCTTTTGCAGACCTGGAAAAAACTTCATTTCTATCCATAAATCCTTTGTAGGTAACCCCAACCCTTCTGTGCTCAATTTAAACCAATTTCAGTCCAGTTTGTTGAAAAAGCAGAGGAAACCCTTGTTTCTCATTTATTGTATCTATAAAGAGTCTAAAATCCAGTTTAAAAGTCAAAATTGAAGGTTTAAACCCAAGGAAAAGCTAGTTTTATGCCTATTTCTATTTAAAATAACCTTTGTCAAAGTCAAAAACACTTATGTAAACAATTTAAACTTATAGAAGAGTCCAAAAAAATCCAAATACAGAGTTCTAGTTATCCAGAAAGTCTAAAAGATGTCAAAATCAAATACAGCAGTAAATTCCAAGATAGAAATTATTGTAAATCCTCTATAACCTCATGTTGAAGACATTGAACATACACCCTTGGTAGATGTGGATTATGAAATAGCAGATCTAGTGGTAGAATTCAATCTATTAGATTTCCACTGTTGGAGTTATGAAAATTCATTGGATCAAGTTGAAGAAGTCCAAAATTGGGAGTCAAACATACCCAAATATGTTGTCCCACTCACCCATCATTGTCCAGAGGTTATTAGGATGTGTCAGACCTATTATTCACCTGAACTAAGAGCAATGGTAAATTCAAATAAAGAAGTATTCTTTACAATTACTGCTAAGTCAATAAACCAGATGCAACAGATCAAACGAGATCCCAATGTAGTTCCCTTATCAATAGAAGCACTTACCAAACTTTACATTGGTCTTGATTTTCCCAAAGGTTTCAAAATTTCCAATTGTTCATGCATTTACATGTTGAAATTCCACAAATCAACCCTCCTTACTCTACTTCAAAATTTCCTGAAGGGTTCAGGCATGTCATATCCATGTTGTCCTTTATCCTAGAATATTTTAGAGATGATTCAATCCTAGGTTTTCTTTCTACCTTTGCATCAGGACAACCTCCTTCTGTCATTTTCAATTACGCTGAATACATAGCTGATAATATCCATGATCAACTTGTCAAATTGCCAACTGAAGGAGTATTTAGGTATACTTCCTTTCCTTTCCATATGTTCTTATATTTCCAGGCAGACAAGTTTCCAATAACACTTCAAAAGCTTGATATTGAAGAGAACCCATTTTCAGTAATCTTTTGGACTTCTTTGATCAGAAAAGAGTCCACAGAATTTAGTTCTGTAGAGTTTACAGATTACTTTGTTCATCCATTGATAAACATGTTAACAAATATAGTACATCCAAGAATCAGTGATGAAATAAAGAAATTTATATAGCTATTAGAGCACATTAGAACTGGAGATTGGTACTTATATCAAAAACATACAGAAATCAAATTTTTTGGGTCCAATCTGTTATCCTATAAACTTCCCAAGTATATGCCAATGAGAATTTCTGCCTTGGAGTATATCAGGAAAATATTAAATTCAAATTTTATCAAATTCCTAGAAGCCAAAAAGAAGACCCAATATAAGTTTAAGAATTAGGTGGGACTATTTATTTGTAATCACATAGATGCAGAACAAGAAGCAGCAAAACAATTACTTGAGTACAAATTTGAAGAAATATTCTCATGGAATTATGATCCACAGGGAATATTAAGCAAAATGAGGGTGAAGTGAAAACTTACACCTTATATTCATGAGAAAAAACCAGAGATTGAACAATATGTCAATCAAATAGAGTGGCTAGAAAATACCTTGGTAGAAGAAGTTAAGCAGGGTGATACTATTCACACCTTACAAACTGTAAATAAAGGAGAGAAAGTTGCTAAGAGAGAGAGAGAATAAGGTACCTGCACTACTGAGACAACAACTAAAACTAGGTTTAAACTTAGATACAATAAAAAGCCTAAGATCAATCGAGTTGATAAAGAAAAAGTGACCATAGAGGTGGAAGATACAGATGTTCCAGAGAAAAATGCAGATGCAGCTACAGTCATTACAAATGAGCCAGCAACAGACATTTTGAATGAAGAACATCCTGATAATTCCAACACACAGGTAATAGAGAAGTAGCAGAGTATGGAGGCATCCTTTTCACAGACAACAGAAGATAAATATCTTGACATCAGAGAGAAATATAAGCAGATAAAGACAAATAATGAAGAAATAAAAAATGAGATCTATTCTCAGTATTTGAAACAAACACCACGTATCCAAAATAGACTTAGCTTTTGATTATTCAAACAAGAAGTTTTTTATTTCAGTGCTTCAACCAATGGTCAGGACTCCCAAGACAGTGGCATATTACAAGAAAGTTGATCTTGAAGTTCCAAATGAAATTATCCATGCACTAGATCAAATTAAATTTCACAGGCAAACTTCTGAGATGTTATATTCTACCATAACTACAAAGACCATGAGTGTCCACAAGCTCCAAAATACAATAATAAATATGACAGATCAAATGAAATTTGACAAGGCTTCCTCATATGCTAAATATCTTAGGATTAAGTCTTTATAAGAGTTGGTTATTCAAGTAGGATATGATCCTGCCAATGTCAAAGCTGTAGAAGAGTTAGTGAAGAAAAAGAATGTTGATATTGCAGCATTGAGGAAACAACTCAAGCTTCCACCAACTGAACATCCACAAGCCAAAGAAATAGTTCAAGAGGAAAACCAGAAAGATAATATGATGAACTTGATTTTACAATTAGCATGATAGATAAAATAAATGGAGGTCCAAATGGAAAAGCTTGTCCATGAAAGAGAAATTACAAAAACACAGGAAACTCCTATAGTAATTCCCATGGTTAATACAGCTTTGCCTTCAATTCTGGCAAAAGAGTTGGCACCAAAAGTACGATTGGCTACTGCAGTACCAGTAACCTCATCCACTACTTCAGCCACAGAATCCTCTACATCAGCAGTGCAGCAGTTTCATGAAGCTAGTAAACTTGTCAAAGCCATGGAGGAAATGTCACTTCAAACCAATGAGATTAACAGATTGAATAAAGTGATTGAAAATATTGAAGACACTAAAAATCTAGCCCAAAGCAATGCCAAAACTCATGAACAAAGGGCTAACAGGTTAAATGTTGAATTGAAGAATCTACAAAAAGATTTAACCTTGAAAGAGCCAATGTCTTATGTGAAGAATCAGTTATGGAGTAAAATAATTGAAGCCATCAATGACGTTTGGCCATCAATCCAGGTAATTTATGAGCAAAGGGATTTACTGAAGGCAGCACAAGCAGAGATTCATAAAACAAAAGATGAGCTAGGTGCCAAACCTGAACAGGCCCTAGAATTAATCAAATTCTCAACAGCGAGAACAAGCAAGAACTTGAAGAAATAGAAATTACTGATAGTACAGAGACAATCCTTGAGATAAGGAAAGTCATTTCAAAGAAGAATTTAATGAAGCAGTTAGAAGAAAAATGTGAAAACATGAACATATCCATAACCATGTTTATGGTTAAGTTTGAGATTTTGAGGCAAAGAGGTTTGCCTAACATCCTGGTTATTAATGATAAACTCATGCCATAGGAAGACTACAAGAAAAATATTAGAGATTATGCAAAAGAGCATGTTGACAAAACAGAAGGACAAGGAATTCCTAAAGGGAAGGTTTTACACAGAATTTTTGAAGACTTGTTTTATCTACATCATGAGATAAAACACCTTTTTGTTATAAAACTAACATTTTCCAGATACACTAAGAAAGATGAGAAATTTAGGAAGCTAAAAAAGATAAAAATTCCTGATGATGAATCTTTGGAATCACTCACTGACTTGCTGTAAAAGTCAAAATTGTAGAAAAGAGGATAAAAAAATCTTGTTGATTTTTTCACAATCAAAATAGAATTTTTACAGCTGTATGGCAGTTTTGACAGAGTTTAAAGGGTATCGGATGAAAGAGTATCATATAAGAAGATAATATGGAAAAACAGATTTGAAATATCATGGCCAACAAAGAAGACACCAAGTTAACCAGTTGCACCCAATCCACAACAACATTTTCTAATGTATTTGGATAAATAGGACAACTTGCTAAGTTGTTAAGAAACTGTCACTATTTTGTTGTAAACGATATTTTATTTCCTTAGAAAATTCCTATGATTATTCAAGGATATTTTGTAAGCATTTTTATATATATACTTCATCTTTTGAAGTATTATTGTGGAATAAATTGTTGAAGATTTCTATAATCATTTTTGTTGTACTTGAAGGCTTTTTGTTGCAAGTTCGAGTAACAGATTGGATCAAAACATCTAGCATCATATTTCAGGATTCATGTGATGAGCCATTGAAGTGAAGTACTTTATATTATATTTTTTTATCTTCTTATGTTTACGTGTATCCATATATGTGTTCCAAATTTTAATGATAAATCAGGAGTATTATTATAGGATTTGTTAAAAGCACCATGTCTTTAACTATTTATCATTTATATGTTTTCTAGAGTAGGGAAACCTTAATTTATCCCTCTTTCGAATGAACCCTGAATATTCCTTCCTTGTCTGGATCAAAGAATCCTTCATTTCTCTTTATCTCGATCAAACCACTTCATCAAACATCTTTCCGAGGTGTTCAAAGACTCGTCTATCTTGCCGTGAAAACATTTGACTTTTTGACCTTGATCCTAGTTCTGTCTGCTTGAATTTTGACTCCTTAGCCCAATAGACAAACAAATCTCCCACTATCCATCTCATTAAGTGATTTTTCCCACCAAACCAAACCAATTTGCACATCATAACTAGCCTAATATAAGATAATTAAAACAAACTTAAATCTTATAGAGAGAGCCCTCTATGAACCCTAAGAAGGCTAGATATTAGAGTTTAAAAGTTGGTTTGTGGTTACCTCTAATGTTCTTAGACTTTAAATCAAAATATTACAACTTTAGAATTATTAGAGTGATAACAGGGTATAAGCTGTGATGTGCAAGACTACATTAAACTAAGAGAGAAGTTTTCCTTACTTGGGGAGGCACACTTCTCAACAATTTATTTTAGACTACGAACACCTACATGTATATTTTTCCTATTATATGTTTCCAACATATTCATCGCTAGTTCTTCTAGGTGTGGCACTTGCACGTTCCACTTTAGATCATTATCTTCAACTCGTTCAGCTGGAAAAATAAGAACTTGAATTGGGACAATTTATGGAATCATGGACACTCTCAATCGGGGAGATGCCCACTTTGTTGTATCGCATTGAAAGGAAATTTTCACCTCTTTTGCCTAATGCCATGTGGCTGAAGAAATTTGGTACAATATTCTTCTATAATTTCAGATTCCATCCATGTCTTTCTCTCACGTTGAGGAGTGTACACTCTGGTTGATGTTGTAGGGGCATTTTCTTGGGGCTATCCAACCCTTTTTCACTTGGCATGTCTAGACGACTAGGACTAAGGCGATATTTGAAGATGATGTTGTATCTACATTTCAGAATATGTTGGAAACTGTAAATAAACAAACAACAGAGGAATGCGTTCCCCTTTCAACACAGAGAATGCATAAATTTGCAGAAATAAAATTCATATATTCATAGATAGACAAAAAGAAAACATAGAAGAGGAATTTATTCAACTCTTCTCTAAATTCAGTTCATTCCACTCTCTAAAAACATATGGAAATTACATTTGGTTTTATACAAAATGGTCAAAGCCTAAACATTTAAAGCAATTCAATTCTCGATCAAAATTTCAACAACCAAATTGTCCTTTGGATCTTGTTCGGCTATTTATACATGAAAAAGCGTACAAAAAAAACATAATAGTGCACGTGAAGTTTTATTGGTTCTGCTTGTGAAACCACATCACATCTGGTGCTCCATCGGACATCGACGATCTTAAATTTTAACATATGTGTGATACGGGATAGAACTTAAAACTTGTGATGTGTGATTGTGACGTGGCACATATCACATCGCAATGTAAACCATTTAACTTGTCGGCACTTATCCATTAAACTCCTATGCTTGCAATGCACGGTATGCACTATCCACCTGAGCTTGACACGTGCCCTTTGTGATTGCATATCCAAAAAAATAAGATAACTTGCACGAGGCTTTAAAAGGTAAGTCATTAACATTGCGAAGTGTGGGTTGCGATGAGGAAAGCCTTGGGAAATGAGAAATGAAAAAGGTAAGAAATAAAGTGAAATACTAAGGTTTATGGCGATTGTAATGAGGTAAGGTTGTGGGTCCCACCCGATCGCATTGATGGGGAAATAACATTTGACGGATAGCTTAAGAGGTAAGTGATAAATGTTGCGGGCTGTAGTATGTGGGGAGTTAAACAACGGGGATTGTGATAAGGCAATAAACAAAATAACGAAGGTTTGCATGGTTTGGTTAATGCGGTGGAGGTAAGTGGTGGGTCCTGCCGATATTGCATCGATGGGAAAATAAATTTGGTGAAAGGCTTAAGGATAGAAATTAAATGTTGCGAGCGGTGAAGTGCGGGCAAGTATTTAAGTCAATGGCAGAAAATAGAAATTAAATGTAGATAATGGGTTCAGTACTCTGTTTTGGATTTTGGAGTGGATTGTGAACAAAACCTGCAGATTTGAGTTATGAGCCTCGTCCTTCTCTGCAACGAAAATTCAATGAAGGGTATTTCCAACACTCACCCTTAATCACAACTACCATCATCAACCATTCCCATACATTGTCTGAGATAAAAAAAAAACTTTTATGTCCCACTGGCTTTGTGAGGATATCTGCAAACTGTTCCTCTAACCTGCAATGCTGCAAAACAATTTCACCATTGTTAACTGTTAAACACCATGTTAAGGCACACACATGGTGTATGAGGAGAAGAACACACACACACAAGAGACTGAACACAATGAAGGATAAGCATGAGGCTTTCTTATTTTCCATTATACAAAGATGTACATTTATAGTACAATGGTGTGACTCTTGGTTTCATATTCCAAGGTCACTTGGACTCCATTGTGACTTTTCGCATTCCACACCTACCCATGTAG
Source organism: Pinus albicaulis (assembly GCA_034641835.2). NCBI lineage: Eukaryota > Viridiplantae > Streptophyta > Pinopsida > Pinales > Pinaceae > Pinus > Pinus albicaulis. The sequence goes on along the minus strand of CM076582.1, from coordinate 981,507,066 downwards.
GATTAGGTGTTCCAACATCCCCCCTTAATCCAAAGGGGTATGTGTGAGTCCAAGAAGAGAGTTGTAATACAAATATGCAAAGTATGCATGGCAGCACTTGGGCTAAATCAACTCTCTAAAATGTTGGAAAGAAGAGGTGGTTTAAGGATGACCACCAACACTGGAACGCAAAACTTGTTGCAGTTCCCGGAACTCTTCCAAAACTGGCAAGAAGCTGAAAGCTTCTGCTAGAGGAATTGTCCCTCATAAAAAAAGGAGACCTTCAACCTAAAAGAAGGGAGGTCTACTACCTGTGATGGTTTTAGGATTACCAACAACTCTGGAATGCTTGAAGCATTTCCTGGAACTCAACCAAAGCTAGCAAGAAGCTGAAGGCTTCTGCTAGAGGAAGTGTTCCTCATATATGAAAGGGAGACCTTCGACCTGAAAGAAGGGAGGTCTACTACCTGTGGTGGTTTTAGGTTGTCCACCAACCAAAGATGATGGTTTAAGGTTGTCCACCAACCGAAGGCATGCTCATGGGCATCCATGTCTCTGGCTACATCTTTGAATCTGGAATGAAGAATTGTGGCTCAGGCTCGCTTGAACTGCTGGCTACAACTCTGAACATGGAATGAGAGATTGTGGCTCAGGCTCGCTTGATCTGTCGTCGAAGCTTGTACATGACCACCATTTTCCCCCCTGTCAGGGACAAGGTGAGATGATGGCGAAAACTCAACTGCAAGTTTGCTCAATATCCATGAACAAGTTCTAACATGTGTCATAAACATCTTCTTGGCTGCTGATGCCCATTGCCAAGAAGCGATCCATCCAAGATGAATCTTGGTTCTTGCAGGAGGCTTGTGTCTGAAGCATCTGTCTGAAGAATGAGTGTGTCGACCACAATGCTTGCATGGATGAAGATCAAAATAGTGATCTTTCATATGGCCAACTCGATCACAATGTTGGCATTTCTCAATCTGTTGTGGAAGTGGAACAGGATCTGGAACAGCTGCAGGTGAACTGTCATACATGAATCCGACACTCTGAAATATGATGGGCTTGGTGTAGTCCGGAATATGAAAGGACACATCCTTGTCATATCCAAGACCAGTTCGGTGCTTGTTGTGGACAAGCTCTTCCCAAGGTCTGATGATGGGCTTGAGAAGTGCAGGTTGAACTGCTGCATCTGCATGAAAATCTGCTCTAGTACAAGGAACTGAATGTGAATCAACTGGAACTTTATCTTCTTTCTTCTAATGAGAGTCCTTCACAATATTCTGAATAGAAACATGTTCAGAATGGTGACTCTTTTGCTAAAGTTCGTCTTGCTGAAGCTGAGTTTCCAACTGCAAAAACTCAATCTTTTCTTGTGCATCTTGTAAACAACTTTGAATATTGCAAAGAGCATCCTTGCTCATTTTTATCATATCATGAACATTTGAATGAATGAGGTCATTCAACAACTCTAATGACTCATTGATTTTAGCCATTTTCAACAACTTAGGCTAAAAAATTGAAAGGGTGTCGGCTTCAACCGAAAATGCACCCGTTTACAATGTGATGCAACAAGAAATACAAATGACTCAAGAGAAATTCCAACTATGGAAATCTCAAAGTACAAAATATGCTCCTCAAATGATGGAGGACAATCAACAAAGACTTATATCAACAATTTCCAACAACTCAAATACTGATGGCAACTATGGAGAAGCAATACAATGTCAATTCAATACAATATTTCTGCAAAATATTTGTTTGAATGTGCAGCAAAAAACACTGTGCAAGAATCCTTTGAGATAGATGAATTCTCTTCTTCAAATAACTGTTCAAATGATGGCAAACTTGTCTTCACATGTAAAATTATTTCAAAAAATCACCCTCTTGTATATGCCACAAATCACACAATGTCAAATCTGCAAATTTCTTTATATGTACTGTCCATTTACTCACATGTCATTTCTTCAATTCTGCTGTTCATGTCTTCTTTTCCTCTCTCTCTTTGCTGTTTTTTTTTTTAAATTAATTAAAAATTAATTAAAAAAATGAGAATAATTAAAAATGGGGAGGAGATAATAAAGAAGGGTATTATATGGGAAGGGTTTATTAATGGGGGAGGGGGGCTATTAAATAAAATTAAATTGGAAATGGATAGGGATTTTATTAATGGGAGGAGGCGGTATTAAAAAGCGAGTTTAATTAAGATGGGAGGGCGGTATTTATATACGAGGTGGTATTGTAAATGGGGAAGTTGGATCGTAGGGATGGTTGGGAAGAGGGGAGAGGAGAGTGTTGAGTGTTGAAACAAAGGTCGAATGCCAAGAGAGGAGTCAAAGGTATAGGAGCTTGAATCGTTGTGTGGGTTTGAGTGGGAGCGCTAGGCAGGAATAGAGGCCGGCCAAAGGCCGTAGGTATGGCGGGTAGATGCTGCGGGTATTATAGTGAGGAGGAGGGTGGGAGGTATGAGAGGAGGGCGCGTGGGTTGTGAAGTGCGTAGAGGAGCGGCGTTTGAGAGAGCCGGCAAGAGGGACTATGTAAGGAAGTGGAGATGGTGGAGTGAGGGCGTTGAGAGAACCGGGTGGTATTGCAGAGGGATTGTAGAGATATAGTTCCTTGGGGTAGGTGTAGTCGGTAGGAAGAGCGGTGAACTTGGAGCGTTGTAAGTCGATAAGGGAGCGGTGAGATGTAAGTCGATAAGGGTTGTAGTGGGTGGGTAATAAGGGAGCGGGGTTGAATGGTGGGTAGGGGAGCGAGGGGGCCGAGGTGGGTAGCTGGTGAGCGCGTAAGGGAGCAGAGAGGTGTAGGGGAGCATTGGGATGAGAGCGTAGGTGAGGGCTTGCTGCGTGGGAGGAGTTAAGGAGATGGGAAGGAGCGGAGTTTAGAGGAGACTGTATGGTGAGAGCGTATGAGGTGTGAGCTTTGTAAGTGTAGAGCGGTGGGTATGTTGTGTGGCAGTAAAAAAAAAACACAGGTTGAGGGGCGAGTTGCAGAGGGCCGTAGGGCCGAGTTGTAAAATTTTTTATTTTTTATTTTTTTATTTTTTAAACCAGCAGAGAGCAAGAAATCATCTTTACAACAACAGCAGATTTTTTTCCAGATGTATAGCAAAACAAATCCAGCAGCAGCAGAAAGTGCAGAAATGAGGGCAACTTCAGAATTCTAATCTTCAAAACAGTAGATTTTTTCAAATATACAACAATCTACTCCATTACAGAATTTAACAGTATTCAGAAACCCAGAAACTTGCAGAGATTTTTCAATGAAAAACTCAGAAATCTTTCTAGGAAAAACCCAGAATTTTCCAGAAACTCATTTTAAATACTTTTCCAGCAGCTCCAAAATGGTGCAGAAATTAAAATGCAGAGATTTTTCAATGGAAAAATAAGCAGTGAGAAAACCTTCAGATGCACAAGGCTGCGTCTCCAAACTAATTTTTGAATGCTGCTCCTTCTCAAAACCAATGCTGGTCTTCTTCAAAACACCTCTGAATGGCGGCAAAAAGTCTGTTGCAGAAACTCTGAGTGCTGCAAAAATGTCAAGAATTTTTGCAGATATGCACAGGCCATACACACAAATGGATCACTCAATTTTGAGCAGGGCCAGCAATCGCCCGCTCTGATACCATGTTAAACACCATGTTAAGGCACACACATGGTGTATGAGGAGAAGAACACACACACACAAGAAACTCAACAAAATGAAGGATAAGCGTGAGGCTTTCTTATTTTCCATTATACAAAGATGTACATTTATAGTACAATGGTGTGACTCTTGGTTTCATATTCCAAGGTCACTTGGACTCCATTGTGACTTTTCGCATTCCACACCTACCCATGTAGGATTAGGTGTTCCAACATTAACTAATTCAATTATAAAATTATATTTGGCATCTATATGCTTTTTTCTCTTGTAGAAAACATAATTCTTTCACAATGCAATTGATGGCCTGTTATCAAAGAAAATTGTGGTTCCTTTGTCTTGTTCATGACATAAGTCCCTTAGTAGCCTTCTCATCCAAACTGCTTGGCATGTTGCTATTGTTGCTGCTACATATTCGGCTTCTGTTGTTGATAATGAAACTATTGGTTTCTTCTTGGAAGCCCATGAAATGTCTCCCAATCCCAAATGAAAAATATACCTTGATGTGCTCTTTCTTTCATCTACACTTCTAGCCCAATCACTATCAGTGTAACCAATAAGGATCTAATTTGAAGCTGTCGAATCTCTCCTTAGCCTTTTCATCTCTGATTCATTACAACTACAAGAAATTAGATCTAGTTTTCCAATATGCACTTGGTCAAGACTCAAGATAACTCTAAATTCATTTGTTAGCATTTAGTCCATGTAAGTTTGATGGCTTGTAGAAATTGCAGGTTGTTGGCTTTTAATGTGGAAAACGTAGAGCCACATACTCACTAGAATAGTTGTATGTTTCTTGTAGATAAGAAAAATGGAGAGTTGGATTATATATATGGTTTAGCTTTAAAAAATGTTTGGTTATTCTTTCTCAAAATATTTAAATATTTTTTTGGCTGAGGTTACAAAATGTATATGGGATCCCATGTCATTTGGGGTATGGAGGTGGATTTTATTTTTAGCAAACCTCTTATATTTGAACTTCACTCCCGTGGAATTTTTTTTAGGTTGTAAATAATTGGCTTGATGATTCCTCAAATTTGGATGTATGTTGAATATTTGGGACTATTTGGTGCACTGCAATTGAATGGGAAGACTTTAGGTACAAGTTGTGATGTTCAAGATTACATTAAACTAAGAGGGGAGTTTTCCTTACTTTGGGAGGCACACTTGTCAACAACTTAGCTTAGACTGTGAACATCTACAGGTATATTTTTCCTATTATCTGTGTCCAACATACTCATTGCTAGTTATTCTAGGTGTGGCACTTGCATGTTACACTTTATATCATTATCTTCAACTCGTTGAGCTGGAAAAATAAGAACTTGACTTGGGACAATTTATGGAAGCATGGACACTCTGGACCGGGGAGATGCCCACTTTGTTGTATTGCATCAGAAGGAAATATTCACCTGTTTTACCTGATGTCATGTGGCTCAAGAAATTTGGTACAATATTCTTCTATAATTTCAGATTCCATACACGTCTTTCTATCACGTCGAGGAGTGTACACTCTGGTGGATGTTGCAGGGGCATTTTCTTGGGGCTGTCCAACCCTTTTTCACTTGGCATGTCTGGAGGACTAGGAATAAGGAAATATTTGAAAATGATGTTGTATCTACATTTTAGAATATGTTGGAAATTGTAAATAAACAAACAATAGAGGAATTTGTTCCCCTTTCAACACAGAGAATGCAAAAATTTATGGAAATAAAATTCATATATTCATAGAAAGAAAACAAGAAAACATAGAAGAGGAATCTATTCAACTCTTCTCTAAACTCGGCTCATTCCACTCTCTAAAACGATATGGAAATTACATTTGGTTTTATACAAAATGGTCGAAGCCTAAACATTTAAAGCAATTCAATGCTCGATCAAATGTTCAAAAACCAAATCGTCCTTTGGCTCTTGTTTAGTTGTTTATACACAAAAATGCGTACAGAAAACGCATAACAGCGGATGTGAGGTTTTATTGGTTCTGATTGCAAAACCATATCACATCCAGTGTTCCATCAGACATCGACGATCTTAACATTTAACATATGCGTGATATGGGACAGAACATAAAACTTGCGATGTGTGATTGTGACGTGGAAAATATCGCATCGCAATGTAAACCATTTAACTTGTGGGCACTTATCTGTTAAACTCCTGAGATGGCAATGCATGGTATGCACTATCCTCCTGAGCTTGATACGTGCCCTTTGCGATCGCATCGCCAAAAAAATAAGATAACTTGCAGGAGGATTTAAAAGGTAAGTCATTAACATTGTGAAGTGCGAGTTGCGATGAGGTAAGCTGTGGGAAATGCGAAATACAAAAGGTAACAAATAAAGTGAAATACTAAGGTTTGTGGCAGTTGTAATGAAGTAAGGTTGTGGGTCCCACCGAATCGCATTGGTGGGGAAATAAAATTCGACAAAGCGCTTAAGAGGTAAGTGCTAAATGTTGCAGGATATGGTATGTGGGGAGTTAAACAGTGGGGATTGTGATAAGGAAATAAATGAAATAACGAAGGTTTGCACGGTTTGGTTAATGCGGTTGAGGTAAGTGGTGGGTCCCACCGATATTGCATCGGTGGGGAAATAAATTTGGTGAAAGGATTAAGGATAAAACTTAAATTTTGTAGGTGGCGAAGTGCGGTTAAGCATGTAAGTCAATGGAAGAAAATAGAAATTAAACACAGAGAATGGGTTTGGTACTCTGTTTTGGATTTTGGAGTGGATTTTGAAAGAAACCTGCAGATTCAAGTTTTGAGCCTCGTCCTTCTCTGCAACGAAAATTCAATGAAGGGTATTTCCAACACTCCCCCTTAATCACAACTGCCACCGTCAACAATTTCCAGACATTGTCTGAGATTAAAAAAAAAAAAAAAACTTTTCTGTCCCAATGGCTTTGTGAAGATATCTGCAAAATGTTCCTCTAACCTGCAATGCTACAAAATAATTTCACCATTGTTAACAAATTCTCTTATAAAATGATATTTGGCATCTATATGATTTGTTCTCTTGTGGAAAACTGAATTCTTTGATTGATGAGCTGTTATAACAGAAAATTGTGGTTCATTTTTCTTTTTCATGACATAAATCCTTCAATATCCTTCTCATCCAAACTTCTTGGCATGCTGCTATTGTTGTTGTGACATATTCAGCTTCTGTTGTTGATAATGAAACTATTATCTGCTTCTTGGAAGCCTATGAAATGGCTTCTGATCCCAAATGAAAAACATACCCTGATGTGCTCTTTCTGTTATCTACATTTTCAGCCAATCACTATCAATGTAACCAATAAGGATCTAATTTGAAGCTGTCGAATCTCTCCTTAGCCTTTTCATCTCTAATTCATTATAGCTACGAGAAATTAGATTTAGTTTTCCAATATGAATTTGGTCAAGACTCAAGATAACTCTAAACTCATTTGTTAGCGTTTAGTCCATGTAAGTTTGATGGTTTGTAGAAATTGTATGTTGTTTGTTTTTAATGTGGAAAACATAGAGTCACATACTCACTAGAATAGCTGTATTTTTCTTGTATATAAGAAAAATGGAGAGTTGGATTATATATATGGTGTAGCTTCAAAAAATGTCTTGTTATTCTTTCTCAAAATATTTAAATAGCTTTTTGGTGGAGGTTACAAAATCTATATGGGATCCCATGTCATTCGGGGTATGGAGGTGGATTTTATTTTTGGCAAACCTCTTATATATCGACTTCACTCCCGTGGCATTTTTTTTAGGTTGTAAATAATTGGCCTGATGATTCCTTGAATTTGGATGTATGTTGAAGATTTGGGACTATTTGGTGAACTGCAATTGAATGGGAAGACTTCAGGTACAAGTTGTGATGTGCAGTATGCTAGCCATCAGTAAATTTTTGTCATAGAAAATGATGGCTAAAACAAATCTTGAGCCTTCAAAAGATTATTTTCACAGAAAATTTCTCATTCTTCAAGCCTCCTAATGCTGCCTAAACTCAAAGGGTAATCTTCACCACTACTTTATTAAATAAATCCACCAAGAGACCATGCTGATATCCAAGAAGACTGTTTTTAGGCCATATTTCATCATTTTCAAAACCTATTTTTCAATCCTATTTTTCCCTTATTCATCCTTCATTTTCCTGTGAAAAATCCCCTTTCTCCTTCTAAATTTTCCCTTCATTATCCTCAGAAACATTCAAAATTACCTTTCATTTCATAAAATTCCCCTTTTAAAACTATTAAAATTCTTTTTTTTGGTATTAAAAACTCCATTTTTTCCTTATCGGAACACTGAAAAATCTTAAAAACCCCTTCCGCCCCTTTTGGGCCTTAAGCCCCCTTGGCTTAAGCCCCTTTTCCCTTTTTTCATCAAAAACCCAAGGTCTGAAACCTCGCGCTAAAGCCTTAAAACCCTTATCGCAATCGCATATCGGCTTTTTCCTTATTTTTCCATACCTTTGCCTGTTTTCCCTGCAAAATTTTGATTTGCCAATGTGCTCTCCAGATCTAATCTCAACCGTTTATTCCCTCTCGAGATCGAAGGCTAGCGCTTATTACATTGGCACTTCTTCATTTTTCTCTCCCATTTCTTTTACCTCCCCCTAATGCGATTGGCCCTTGCTTCCCTAGCCCATGGTCATATATCCCTCCACAATATCATCCCCACGTACCTAAACCCCCAAGCCCGTCGCATCGATATTTCCGTTAAGAACCCGCACCTTTCTTTGTAAAATTCTCACCCCGATGGCGAAGCTCCAACGAGGTCTACATTGTAGATCTCAAAAGATCCGACAGTCTCCATGCATCACCATTCTTCCCCTATCCTCTTGAGCTCTTCTATCTATCCACCCCTTAAATCAATCCCCGCCTTCGATCCATGAGATCGAACGACCCTGATCAAACCCGATATCCCAACCCCCTCTGGACCCACCTTCCACTAGTCCAATGCTCGTCCAATCAGTGCGTGCCACCTGGCTCCCCGTGAAGCTTCCGCCTGAGCATATCTTTCCCTCGTGCTCATCCCTCCACCATTGGATCTGCTTCACTTGATCCAACGACCTATGTTGCATTTTGCGTATATTTTTCTGCCAGAGTTTAACCACCGAAAAAAATGTGAAATACGTGGTATTATGAGGGACGTGTGGCACATGATGATTGGATCGCGTTCGATCAAACGAAAACCACTTACTGCCTGAGATCCACACGAAAACCATTCGCAGTTTTCGCGAAACCACCAATCTGCTTATTCACGCCATATGCAATTTTAAACTTGGTTTTCGTATTTTTTCTCCATAAAACCTCTCCTGCTCATCTGCATAAGCTCCTTTCACCCTCCGCCCAGCCTCTGAAAGCAATTTAACCATATAAACGCAAGATTTTATGTAATAAGTTTGTTTATGTTACAGGTTTCATGGCGGATGAGCTATAAAGCCATCCCACAGTCACAATAAAAGTGACAAAGGGCCAATGATGACGATCCTCAGGCCAGAATCATGTAGAGAAGGAATTCCAGAGGGTTAAAAACCATGGTTTGACTAGTGCCTCATGAGCATTGGTTATATATGAAACCCTCGGCTCTCCAAGACCCTTGCACACTAACAAAGGAAAAAGAAGAAGAATAGCAATGAAGAATATCAAAAAAATTAAAGTTAAAGGGTTAATACATAAAGATTGAAGATCAAAGAGCTTGACTCAACTGTAAAGGATAAAGCACAGTTAAAACAAAAGGATTAAAGGTTAATACAGTTGATAAAGACAAAAAGCCCGAAGATGCTTAAAGGAGGCCTTAAAAGCACAATCAAAGGCCAAATCAGTGTCTTAAAACCACTAAAGCAGACAGATCAATAGAAGGAAGGCTTTAAATGCCAAATATCAGAAGCCTTTACTTCTCTGAAGACCAGAATGCCACATGCCAGCTAATTTCACCTCAAAAGAACACAAATTAATTACACAATCAGAGATATTTGTTAAAGACAACTTAGAATTAATTATCAACCTACCATAAGCCCCCAAGGTCAACAAAAGTGTCTCAAGTTGATGAAATTTATTGTAATAATCGATTTGCAGAGTTAAAAACATCTGAATACTTCTCCCTTTGGCCTCCCAAAGGGCGAGAAGCACTAACTCTACATTAATTGAGCAGATAGGCCTTTATTTCACTCCACCTCCTCCTTATTCTATAAATACTTCTCTAGAAGACAGTATACGGGTTGGTCTTTGAATACTTATCAAGTGTAAATAGCTATTGAGGCTGTTGAAGCTATGTTTGTAATTGAAAGAAAGATAGGATGAGATGAGAGTTTTGAAGCTGTAAAAGACCCACCGGACTTGAAGATTGTAACTGGTTTGAACATCAAATACACAAGCTGATTCATGGGATCCTGGTTTATGTCAAATGGTGATGTGTTTCTTATTGTAATTGTCTTTTTTGTATTGTTTTCCATACTGTCCACTATTCTATGATAAAGAACAGCAAGCATAGATTAGGACTTAATGTCAAGTACCCTAAATCTCACTGATAAATCTTTATCTTTATGTTTTCTACTAAATTGTGTTTTAAGGATAATTCAGTAGAGTATAACCAGTGAAGTGTTGGTAAGCCCATGTTTCCTAAGTACAACTTGAGATATTGTCTTTGAATGTTCTTGAAAGGTCTACTAATTAAAGTTGAACTAGAGAAGTCTATGGTTAGCCCTATCCTCTAGTTTATCTCCAGCAGTTGCTTTGAAAGATCCCTTGAAGAGTATGTTAAAAGAAGGCTAGTTTAAAAGTACTTACCTATTCTTAGACTAATTTTTATGTTCATCTTAAATGATTTTCCTTTAAGAATATGCTGAAAGCAGGATAGATTAAAAGTTCTTACTTTATCTTAAGCTATTCTTCCTTTTTTTAATGTTTTCTCTAAAAATTATATCAAAAGAAGGCTAGTTTAAAAGTACTTACCTGATCTTAGGTTACTTCGTGTCTTTCCTTTAAGAGCATGCCAAAAGCAGGCTAGTTTAGAAGTACTTACCTGATCTTGGGTTGTCCTTTCTTTTTATTGTTTGTTTTTTTTCTTTCACGACACTTTTTATGTTTCCATATCACAAATCAATCTAAAAAATCCTTAGACATAGATGACTTGCCCCATGGACCAATCTTGAAACTTGTTGTGCAATTAAATCCTCTTGTGACTCCATAGCCCAATGGACTGACACTTTTTTTGAACTCTCCTGTCAGTTGAATCATTATTTTAACCTACTCACATCTTTACCCCTTAACATACTTCCTTCATTTTGATGGTATTCTTCCCAACCAAAACAAACAAACAACCTTGTACTTCATATCTAGCCTAAAATCATATCATAAAGCATAAAGAAATATTTTTGAAAACACATACATAGAGAGATCCCTCTCTGAATCTAGGATGGCTAGATCCTCAGATTCCAAAGTGGTTTTGATGTAGGCTCAGTAGCATTTGTATTTTCCAATCTTGCAAACTACGAAGACCCTAACATACTGGCGACCATACTGGGGACCCTTCCGAGTAAAAACCCTAAAACAAAACACTCAGTATTCATTCAAAAAGATTAGCTTTCTTCAAGCACTACCAACACATTGGTGATCATGATAGGATTTGTCTGAATCAGTGGCAATCTAGGTAACCCTTAGGATTCTAACAAACTCTCATCAAACCTTGAAGAAATCAGCTAGTGTGCCATAAAGTAGACTTTGGTTGTCTCATCACCATAGCTAATTGTTGAAACAGGTATATGATACTCTCACAAACACAGGACTATATAAAACTCAGAAAACCCAAAACATTTCAGATTGGTATTTAAAATTAGTGGTGGTGGAGCATAAAACATTTTAGCTTCTAAAGCTAAAAATTTCCACCTGGCAATTCCATGGTTCCAAATTGACCTAAAGACTCCACTGGGAAAACCATTCTATCATAACATCATACAAAATGAGTGAAGGAAACTTTGAAGATTAAGTTTTCTTAAGATTAGTCAGCCTATTAAAGATTGTCATATTTGGTTAAACTTTTCTTATCGTCGGGTTTGAAAACACAAACATAGTTGCTTCTAGAAGAGTTTATAATAGAGCCTATCCTGACCCAAATCCTCCTGAGATAGTTGATAATCTAGAAAGAATCTTTATGAAATCTCCTAAATCTAAGACTTCAACTGTTGTCATACCAGTTCATAAAGCTAAATCTGTCCCTGAAAATCTCTTAGCTTTACAAGATACACAGGTTGACTTAAGAAACCCATTCAAAACTAGGTCACTTGATGATATAGATCAGATATACTTTGAGTCTCCACATGCACCCCAACATAGTGGTGAAAATACTGGTAGTAGAGAAACCACCCCACCTGACCTTCATTTCATTCATAACTTTGGTTTTTCTCATCCTAGATCTGCTTAATAGTCTTTTTCTGGTCCAAGTACTTTTGTTATCCATACACCCACTGTTCAAAATACTCCATTTCATCCTCCTCCTCCTCTCATAAACCCTCCACTTGTAAACCCCCCATTTTTCCCACAACCTCCTATCATGGCAGCATGGTATGCTCCCCTAGCCCTCCCTTTACTCCCTTTACCTTTAGTCAATCTTCCATAGGACTATCAGTCCAAGATTCCATTATATGATGCCAGTGGTTCTACTACTGCTTCACAACATGTGGATAAGATGAATGACTAATTGATAGAAATGAGATAGATGATGAAACCGTCAAACTCAGATTGTTTTCTCAAAGTTTAGGGGGAGAAGCAAGAAATTGGTTCAAAATCCCAACCCCTAATAGTATTAATGACCTCCAATATCTCCATTAGTCATTCCTTAACAAATGGGAAGTCAGGAAAAACCCTCTCCAAATACTTTCAGATTACAACAACCTCAAAAGAAAGACTAGGAAATTGTTCAAAATTATTGCACTAGGTTCAATAGTGTTTATAATGCACTGCCCCCAGATTTGAAACCTCCACAAGGCTCAGCTTTTGTTAAATTCCCTGAAGGATTTGATCCTGAAATGGCTTATCAGCTAAGAGAAAGATATCCATTGACTCTAGAAGACATGCAGAAGGGAGCATTAGCTGTGGAAGTAAATCTGATTGAAAAAAGAGCTAGGATGATGAATGAAAAGAAAGTATCATTTAGGGAGGAAACTGCACCTTCCACATCTAGCTCAAAAATGGAGAGAATGATGGAGGATATGATGAAGAGGATGAACATATTTGAGAGAGCACAATCTAGAGAAAATCAATCAGCTCCCCAAAACAGAAATCAATCTCAGAATCAAAATCAAAACTTTAGGAGAAATCAACCTCAAAACAGACAAAGAGAAGATGATCAACAGATCAGACCTCCTTTCCAAGAAAATTATGTTGATGAGGATGAAGAGACAAATGAAAAAATAGAGGATGACAACATGAACATGCTGGGAATAAGCAATGAGGATATCGATTTCCTCCATGAAAGAAAACAAGGTCTATATAAACCCTATGATGATAGAAGAACATAAACTAATTATTATGAACAATACTCTGAGAATTCCATCATAGGATCACCTAAACAATATGACCTGAGAAGTAAAAAGAATAAAAAAACTCCCAGGAACAAAACCTTAGATAAATCTGCCAAAAACAGCCTTGAAAAATACTTCCAAAAAGACAATAGAAAATCAGAAAACAGTGGTTGTAAGTTTTGATCTAAAGAAAGAGAAAAACACCCAAGTCAATGAAAAATAGAGTGTTGACCCCAGCAACACTATTATCTCAGCTAATTCTCCTGAAAAGACCATTTTAACTGCTATAAATAACAGAAATCAGCAAGTTGATTTTGTTGATCAAGGAGTGACTAACAACGCTGAATCAAACATTTTAAAAAATCAGATTCCTTTTAGCCTAGAGAATGAAATTTCCAAAATAAAAATCTTTGTCCCACTTACTAAATTAGTCACTCAAAATGTATATAGAGGTCAAATTTTGAAGGCTTTGAACATAGAAGATGTTCATGATACAATTAACTTAAATGATGATACCCCAGAGCTCATATTTGGACCAAAAATTGAAGGAAAATTTCAAGAAGGAACTACCCCTCCATTTTACATCAGTTTGAACATCCATGATAATATTTTGCACAATGCCATGTTTGATTCAGGAGCATCACAAAACCTCATGCCCAAGGTAATATTGGAAAGATTAGGCTTAGAGGTGACTAGACCATACAAAGATTTATATTCCTTCGATTCAAGTAGGGTGATATGCCTAGGCCTAATAAAGGATCTTTGTGTTAACTTAGCCCAAATACTAGCCAAGAGCTTAGTGATGGACATTGTAGTGGCTGATATACCCCCCAAATATGACATGCTTCTTTCAAGATCATGGGGGGCTAAGTTGCAAGGCACTATGCAGATGGATATGAATTATGCCACCATCGCTGTCTTCAGTCAACCTAGAAGACTCTATAGGGAAACACACATGAAATACATGGTGAGTAACCAAGAAAGACCAGATAATTCTCTTCTCTATTCTATACACACTGACCTTGAATCATTCATTCTTTACAATGATGATATTCCTAATGAGCAAGAGTTAGTCCATGAAACATCATCAAATGTAGGGGTCACTACACATCCAAACATAGTGGCAGCAAATGATGAAGAGGAAAATAAGGAGGAAACTAAAAGGCAACTTGCTGATTCAGAAAATTACAGAAAATAGATTACAGGTCTTAAGGTCCAAAACAGTCATAAAATTAGTACCAATCAAGAAAATAAAAAAATGAATCTTCAACAAATTGAACATCTTGAAGAAAAAATAAAAAAAGAGCATAGTGCAGGCCCTTGTACAGAACATAATGAGGAAGAAGACAGAGAGGACAACAATGAAATAAATGACAAATGTGAAAACAATCCTCTTTGGAACATGCATTTTGATGGGTCTTGCACTAAAAATGATGCAGGAGCAGGCATATGGTTACACCACACTGAAAACAATCATGATGAGGGGCATTCCTATAGATTAAACTTTCAATGTACAAACAACATAGCAGAGTATGAAGCTCTCATTTTAGGCCTACATTTATCAAAAAAAATGCCAAAAGAATAAAAGTTTATGGGGATTCAGAATTAATAATTAGGCAAGTAAATGGGGAATATAGTGCCAAACATCCTAGACTTAGAGTCTTTAGGGATGATGCAATGGAATTGTTAAAAACATTTGATGAATTCCATCTTATCTTTATCCCAAGAAATCAAAATGTCCTTGCCAATGGTTTAGCCTTTGCTTCTAGAACTTTTCTAACACCTTATCAAACCAAGCAATGCACCACCCAAGTCAAATATAGACCAGCTGTCTCGGATAATGAAAAATACTAGCAAGTTTTTGATGGAGACAAACAAATAGAAGACTTCCTACAGTCCAAAAATGAGTTTGAAGCGCCATACTCAGATTCAGACTATGAATAAGGCTGTCCTACTGAAGAAAATCCACTTTTTGAAGAAGAAAAATCTCCTGAGATTGCTGAAATAAATCTGTTAACAAATGAACCCAAACATATGACAAAAAATAGCGTAGACTTAGAAGATGAAGACTTAGAAGTGCTGCAATATAAAGACCAAATCTTGTCAAGAGGACTGGTCCCATTAGAGGAATTGTTTGAATTAAACGATGTGGTAAAAAATCCAAAACTGGAACCAATTGAATCTGAAGTGGAAGAATGCAACATAGGCAGTGAGGGAAATCCCAAAATGATCAAATTATCCAAAACACTGACAGCTCATATTAAACTAAAATACATGGAGCTTTTCAAGGAATTTTCTGATGTGTTTGCATGGAGTTATGAAGATCTGAAATCATATGATACAGAAATAATCCAGCATAAGAAACCCCTCAAAGGAAACCAGAAGCCTTTTAAACAGAAATTGCGCAGAATCAACCCTATTCAATTACCTCTGGTGGAGAAAGAAATAAAAAAAATGTATGATGCTGGAATTATAGTCCCTGTTAGATATTCTGAATGGGTGTCTAATCTTATATCAGTTAGGAAGAAAACATGAGAGGTAAGGCTTTGCATTGACTTTAGAAACTTAAACAAATCCTTATTAAAGGATAGCTACCCCTTTCCCCAAATGGATCACATCTTGCAAAGGGTAGTTAGTTCTAAGAGAATTTCTTTGCTAGATGGCTTCTCAGGTTATAATCAAATATTGGTACATCCTGATGATCAGCTCAAAACAACCTTTACTAATCCTTGGGGTACTTTCATGTATTTGAAAAATCCCTTTGGTTTAATGAATGTTGGTGCCACATTTCAGAGAGCCATGGGTATAGAATTCTCAGAAGAAATAGGTTACTTCATAGTGATTTACTTAGATGACATCACTGTCTATTCATAAATTGATGAATAACACCTAATACACTTGAGAAAATTCTTTGAGAAATGCAGAAAATTTGGGTTGTCCTTAAATCCAAAGAAAACATTTTTTGGTCTCCAAGAAGGTAAACTTCCTGGGCATATCATATCTGAAGAAGGAATAAGGATAGACACAAAGGGGATTGATGGCATATTGCAAATCAGCCATCCTAGAAACATAAAGGAACTTCAATATTTCATTGGGAAGATTAATTTCTTGAGAAGGTTCATACCCAATCTAGCTGAACTCCTTAGAAACATAACAAACATGCTTAAAAAATAAGAAGGAGTTAAATGGACCTTAGAAGCAAATAAATCATTCGAAATGGTAAAACTAGCACTCACCAAAACACCAGTTCTTATCAATACTGATTTTTCAAAGGATTTCTTCATTTTTTCATTTGCATCTAAACACACAGTAGCTGCTGTCCTATTACAGAAAAACTAGAATGGACAAGAGTAGCCCATTACATTATTTAGCAAGGCATTGAGAGATGCACCTTTTAAGTACAACATAATGGAAAAACAAGCCTTTGCCTTAGTCAAAGCCTTAAAAGACTTCAGAGTTTACATTTTACATTCCCACATCATAGAATTTGTGCCTCATTCAGTTGTAAAAGACATATTAACCCAAGTTCCAGATGGCAAAGGAAGAAAGTGGATTGCTGTAATATTAGAATATGACTTAGAAATCAAGCCCACTAAGCTCATAAAAGGTCAAGGACTAGCAAAACTTATGGTTGAATCCAACTTTCAAGCTCTTGATATAAACATGTTTAATGCATTAGATGAAGAGGAGGAGTTTTCAACTCCAATTATTGAAGATCATTTTTTGAATTCATCTTGGTATGCTGACATTTTGTATGTTTTGCTCAATCTTAATGTCCCTCCTAGTTTTTCAAAAACAAAGGCAATGCTCAATCTTAATGTCCCTCCTGGTTTGTCAAAAACAAAGGCAATGCTCAACCTTAATGTCCCTCCTGGTTTGTCAAAAACAAACACAAGATTCTTAAATTTGAAAGCTGTAAATTACTGCATTTTGAATAAATGTTTATATTCGAAAAATGCTAGTGGATTATTGCTTAAATCTTTGCCTGAGAATGATGCAGATAAGATCAAACATGAGTTTCATGAAGGGGAATGTGGAGGCCACCTCTCCTGGAAGTCAACTGCTAACAAAATCCTTAGAGCTGGTTACTATTGGCCCACTCTCTTTCAAAATGTCCATAAAATGATTACTGCCTTTCACAAATGCCAATTTTTGAAGGCAAAATAAAACTGCTTCCCTTACCTCTGCAACCAATCACTGTTGAAGCTCCTTTTTAGTAGTGGGGTCTAGACTTCATTGGGGAAATCCATCCTGCCTCATCTGCCCAACATAGATGAATCCTCACAGCAACAGACTATTTTACCAAATGGATAGAAGTTATCCCCTCTAGGAATGCCACAGACTCTGTTATCATTTCATTCCTTGAAAACCATATACTCTCCAGATTTGGTAGTCCTAGAAAGATCATAACTGACAATACTGTTGCATTTGGATCTAAAAAAATGGTGGAATTCTGTCATAAATATCATATTATATTTGGTCATTATACAGCTTATTACCCTCAAGGTAATGGGTTGGAAGAATCATTTAATAAGAGTTTGGTAAACATTATCAAAAAGTTGCTGGAAGATAACAAGAAATCGTGGCACATTAAGCTAGTACATGCATTATGAGCAAACAGATTGACAGATAAAAAGTCAATTGGGATGTCTCCTTACCAGCTAGTTTATGGAACTGATGCAATATTTCCAACCAGTCTAGGAGTGCCAGTCATGAAGATGATCCAATAAGTACAGTCTGAAGATGATGATATGACAAGAATAATAAATCAGACTATACATCTTCAAAAAACCAGGGAGGAAGTCTACAACATATCATAACAACTACAAGAAAAGATCAAGAAGTTGTTTGACAAAAGAACCAAGGCAAGTGATTTTAAGATTGGTGATAATGTTTTAAAATGGGATTCAAGGAGGGAAGATAGGGGAAAACATGCAAAATTTGATAACTTATGGCAAGGCCCTTACCTTATCCAATCTGTCATTGGAAACAATGCCTTCTTTTTACAAGAGTTGGATGGAGCTGAATTTTTTGGAGGTCCTTTCAATGGCAAGATGCTCAAACATTACTTCTGTTAGCTAATATATTATGTTTTAGAGATTTTTATTCATTGTATATAACATTGCTTTGAATTTGAAAAAAGAAAAAATATAAAAAAATATAGAAAAAGAGAAAAATAGGGCATACATAAAGAAGAAAGGTACAGCCCCATACCAAAAAAGAGAAAAAATATGAGAGTGTGCAAGCTTAAATGCCACTACTTGAGAAAACACTACTATTTTAGTCATAAAGCCTAATTATGACTAAATAGATTTCAATTTTCTGCTGATAGGTTAGTGAAGAAATATTTTCCAAAATGTTCAAACTTGGCTTATCAGTAGAATAGATTAGGATAGAAAGACAAGGTTCAAACATGCATAAATTCTAACCCTGTAAGTTTGATTATGAAAAAAGTGGATCTAAAAATAGACCATAATCTGAGCCAAAGAAGAAGAAAAAGAATGGTTTTGATACACTCAAAACTTAAACCAAGGGAAAAGAAAAAGATGTCTCAAAGCAGATCTAAATCTGAGTTATAAGAAAAATGAAGGATATTTTATTTTTCAGATCTTAAGCCTTCATATTTTTGTTTTAAATTTTCTGCAAATAAAGTCTATATGCAGCTTGTACATATAGCTATAGACATCATAGCAAGTCAGGCAGTTTAATCATGACTTAGCTATGTTTTAAATTTTTTGTTTTAGAAAGTAGTGAATAAAATTTGCCAGATAGTCTAATCCTGGCAGGTAGTAGCTTAAGTAGAGAATTAATGAGTTCAACTGCTTAATCTGAACTCATGGAAGAAATAAGGGTAGATTTAGATTATTTTTTCCTATTTTCAAAATAATAAAATGTTGATGTTTAAGGTCTGCAAGTCCAAATGCACCTTATGAAGAAAAAGTGTTAGGAAGTAGGCTGTGTAGGTAGAATGTTTGGGAGAAATTTGTCTATTGATGTGAAATACTGATCACCTTTTCTAAAAAAGTAACATGATCAAAGAAGAAGGTTGTCAAAGGATAAGGCACAGGTCTGCATCCCAGAGATAAATTTATGAAGTTCTTGACACCTCCAAGGAGCTTCCATCCCCAAGTGGAGCCACTGCTAGCCATCAGTAAATTTTTGTCATAGAAAATGATGGCTAAAAAAAATCTTTAGCCTTCAAGACATTATTTTCACAGAAAATTTCTCATTCTTGAAGCCTCCTGATGCTGCCTAAACTCAAAGAGTAATCTTCATCGCTGCTTCATTAAAGACATCCACTAAGAAACCATGCTGATATCCAAGAAGACTGTTTTTAGGCCATATTTCATCATTTTCTAAACCTATTTTTCACTCCTTTTTTTCCCTTATTCATCCTTCACTTTCCCCTGAAAAATCCCATTTCTCCTTCTATATTTTCCCTTCATTATCCTCAAAAACCTTCAAAATTACCTTTCATTTCATAAAATTCCCCTTTTAAAACTATAAAACTCATTTTTTTGGTTTTAAAACCCCCATTTTTTCCTTATCAGAACACTGAAAAATCTTAAAAACCCCATCCGCCCCTTTTGGGCCTTATGCCCCCTTGGATTAAGCCTCCTTTCCCTTTTTTCATCAAACAACCGAGGCCTGAAACCTCGCAGTAAAGCCTTAAAACCCTTATCACAATCGTATATCGGCTTTTTCCTTCTTTTTCCATGCCTTTGCCTATTTTCCCTGAAAATTGTGATTTGTCGATGCACTCTCCAAATCTAATCTCATCCATTTATTCCCTCCTGAGATCGATGGCCAGCACTTATTACATCGACACTTCTTCATTTTTATCTCCCATTTATTTTGCCTCCCCCCGATGCGATTTTCCCCTCCTTCCCTGGCCCGTGGTCATATATCCCTCTACAAGACCATCCCCAAGTGCCTAACCCCCAAGCCCATCACATCGGTATTTCCGTTAAGAACCCGCACCTTTCTTTGTAAACTTCTCATGCCGATGGCGAAGCTCCGACGAGATCTACACCGTAGATCTCGAAAGATCCGACGGTATCCATGCATCCACGTTCTTCCCCTATCCTCTCGAGCTCTTCTATCTATCCACCCCTTAAATGAATCCCCACCATCGATCCATGAGATCCAACGGCCCTGATCAAACCCGATATACCAACCCCCTCCGGACCCACCTTCCACTAGTCAAACGCTTGTCCAATCAGTGCGTGCCACCTGGCTCCCCCTGAAGCTTCCACCCGAGCATCTCTTTCCCTCGCGCTCATCCCTCCACCGTTGGATCTACTTCTCTTGATCCAACGGCCTACGTCACATTTTGCATAGATTTTGTTGCCGAAGTTTAACCACTGAAAAAAACACGAAATATGCGGTATTATGAGGGACACATGGCACAAGATGATTGGATTGCATTCGATCAAACGAAAACCACTTACCGCCCGAGAGCCACGCGAAAACCATTCGTGGTTTTCGTGAAACCACCAATCTGCTTGTTCATGCCATATGAAATTTTAAACTTGGGTTTTGTGGATTTTCTCCATAAAACCTGTCCCGCTCATCTGCATAAGCTCCTTTCACCCTCCGCCCAGCTTCTGAAAGCAGTTTAACCATATAAACTATGATTTTATGTAATAAGTTTGTTTATGTTGGAGGTTTCATGGCAGATGAGCTATAAAGCCATCCCACTGTCACGATAAAGTGACAAAGGGCCAATGATGATGATCATCAGGCTAGAATCACACGGAGAAGGAATTCCACAGGGTTCAAAACCATGGTTTTACTAGTGCCTTATGAGCATTGGTTATATATGAAACCCTCGGCTCTCCAAGACCCCTGCACACTAACAAAGGAAAAAGAAGAAGAACAACAATGAAGAATATCAAAAGAATTAAAGTTAAAGGGTTAATACATAAAGATTGAAGATGAAAGAGCTTCACCCGACTGTTAAGGATAAAGCACAATTAAACCAAAAGGATTAAAGGTTAGTACAGTTGATAAAGACAAAAAGCCCGAAGATGCTTAAAGGAGGCCTTAAAAGCACAATCAGAGGCCAAATCAGTGTCTTAAAACGACTAAAGCAGACATATCAGCAGAAGGAAAGCTTTAAATGCCAAATATCAGAAGCCTTTACTTCTTTGAAGACCAAAATGCCACCTGCCAACTGATTTCACCTCAAAAGAACACAAATTAATTACACAGTCAGAGATATTTGTTAAAGACAACTCAGAATTAATTATCAGCCTACCATAAACCCCCAAGGTCAACAAAAGTTTATGAAGTTGATGAAATTTAATGTAATAATCGATTTTCAGAGTTAAAAACATCTGAATACTTCTCCCTTTGGCCTCCCAAAGCGCGAGAAGCACTAACTCTGCATTAATTGAGCAGATAGACCTTTCTTTCACTCCACCTCCTCCTTTTTGTATAAATACTTCTCTAGAAGACAATATACGGGTTGGTTTTTGAATACTTATCAAGTGTAAATAGCTATTGAGGTTGCTGAAGCTCTGTTTGTAATTGAAAGAAAGATAGGCTAAGATGAGAGTCTTGAAGCCTTAAAAGACCCACTGGACTTGAAGATTGTAACTGGTTTGAACATCAAATACACAAGCTGATTCATGGGATCCTAGTTTATGTCAAATGGTGATGTGTTTCTTATTGTAATTGTATTTTCTGTGTTTTTTTCCATACTGTCCATTATTCGCTAATAAATAACAACAAGCATAGATTAGGACTTACTCTCAAGTACCCTAAATCTCACTGATAAATCTTTATCTTTATGTTTTCTACTAAGTTGTGTTTTAAGGATAATTCAATAGAGTATAACCAGTGAAGTTTTGGTAAGCCCATGTTTCATGAGTACAACTTGAGATATTGTCTTTGAATGTTCTTGAAAGGTCTAGTAATTAAAGTTGAACTAGAGAAGTCTATGGTTAGCCCTATCCTCTATTTTATCTCTAACAGTTGCTTTGAAAGATCCCTTGAAGAGTATGTTAAAAGTAGGCTAGTTTAAAAGTACTTACCTGATCTTAGACTACTTTTTATATTCATCTTGAATGCTTTTCCTTTAAGAATATGCTGAAAGCAGGCTAGATTAAAAGTTCTTACTTGATCTTAAGCTATTCTTCCTTTTTTTAATGTTTTCTTTGAAAATTATATCAAAAGCAGGCTAGTTTAAAAGTACTTACCTGATCTTAGGTTACTTCGTGTCTTTCCTTTAAGAGCCTGCCAAAAGCAGGCTAGTTTAGAAGTACTTACCTGATCTTAGGCTGTCCTTTGTTTTTCTTGTGTGTTTGTTTTCTTTCACAACACTTTTTATGTTTCCATATCACAAATCAATCTAAATAATCCTTAGACATAGATGACTTGCCCCATGGACCAATCTTGAAACTTGTTGTGCAATTAAATCCTCTTGTGACTCCATTGCCCAATGGAATGACACTTTTTCTAAACTCTCCTATAATCTGAATCATTATTTTAACCTACTCACATCTTTACCCCTTAACATACTTCCTTCATTTTGATGATATTCTGCCCAACCAAAACAAACAAACAACCTTGTACTTCATATCTAACCTAAAATCATATCATAAAGCATAAAGAAATATTTTTGAAAACACATACATAGAGAGATCCCTCTCTGAATCTAGGATGGATAGATCCTCAGATTCCATAGTGGTTTTGATGTAGGCTCTGTAGCATTTGTATTTTCTAATCTTGCAAACTACAGAGACCCTAACATAGTATTACATTAAACTAAGAGGGGAGTTTTCCTTACTTGGGGAAGCACACTTCTCAGCAACTTAGCTTAGACTGTGAACACCTACAAGTATATTTTTCCTATTATCTGTGTCCAACAACTCATCGCTAGTTCTTCTAGGTGTTGTACTTGCACGTTCCACTTTAGATCATTATATTCAACTCGTTGAGCTGGAAAAATAAGAACTTGACTTGGGACAATTTATATAAGCCTAGACACTCTGGACCGAGGAGATGCCCACGTTTTTGTATCGCATCAGAAGGCAATATTCAGCTGTTTTACCTGATGTCATGTGGCTCAAGAAATTTTGTACAATATTTTTCTATAATTTCAAATTCCATACACGTCTTTCTCTCACGTCGAGGAGTGTACACTCTGGTGGATGTTGCGGGTGCATTTTCTTGGGACTATTCAACCCTTTTTCACTTGGCATGTCTGGACGACTAGGAATAAGGCGATATTTGAAGATGATGTTGTATCTACATTTTATATTATGTTGGAAATTGTAAATAAACAAACAACAGAGGAATGTGTTCCCCTTTCAACACAAAGAATGCAGAAATTTGTGGAAATAAAATTCATATATTCACGGACAGACAACAAGAAAACACAAAATAGAAATTTATTCAACTCTTCTCTAAATTCGGTTTATTCCACTCTCTAAAAACATATGGAAATTACATTTGGTTTTATATAAAATGGTCAAAGCCTAAACATTTAAATCAATTCAATGCTCAATCGGATGTTCAACAACCAAATTGTCCTTTGGCTCTTGTTCGACTGTTTATACACGAAAATACGTACACAAAACACATAACAACGGATGTGAAGTTTTAGTGGTCCCGCTTGCAAAACCACATCACATCTGGTGCTCCATCAGACATCGACGATCTTAACATTTAACATATGCATGATATGGGA
The DNA here is from genome assembly GCA_034641835.2 of Pinus albicaulis. Classification (NCBI taxonomy): domain Eukaryota; kingdom Viridiplantae; phylum Streptophyta; class Pinopsida; order Pinales; family Pinaceae; genus Pinus; species Pinus albicaulis. The sequence goes on along the minus strand of CM076582.1, from coordinate 981,483,264 downwards.
TAGAACTTAAAACTTGTGATGTGCGATTGTGACGTGGCACATATTGCATTGCAATGTAAACCATTCAACTTATGGGTGCTTATCCGTTAAACTCCTAAGCTTGCGATGCATGGTATGCACTATCCTCCTGAGCTTGACACATGGCCTTTACTATCGCATCGCCAAAAAAAAAAGATAACTTGCAGGAGGCTTTAAAAGCTAAGTCATTAACATTACGATGTGTGGGTTGGGATTAGGTAAACTGTGGGAAATGTGAAATGCAAAAAGTAAGAAATAAAGTGAAATACTAAGGTTTGTGGCGGTTGTAATGAGGTAAGGTTGTGGGTCCCACCAGATCACATCGGTGGGGAAATAACATTCGACGGAGCACTTAAGAGGTAAGTGCTAAATGTTGCAGGTTGCGATATGTGGTGAGTTAAACAATAGGGATTGTGATAAGGCAATAAATGAAATAAATAAGGTTTGCATGGTTTGGTTAATGTGGTGGAGGTAAGTGGTGGGTCCCAGTGATATCGCATTGGCAGGGAAATAAATTTGGTGAAAGGCTTAAGGATGAAACTTAAATGTTGTGGGCGATGAAGTGCGGGTAAGCATGTAAGTTAACGGCAAAAAATAGAAATTAAACATAGAGAATGGGTTCGATACTCTGTTTTGGATTTTGGAGTGGATTGCGAACAAAACCTGTAGATTTGAGTTCTGAGCCTCATCCTTCTCTGCAACGAAAATTCAATGAAGGGTATTTCCAACACTCCCCCTTAATCACAATTGCCACCATCAACCATTCCCAGACATTGTCTGAGATTAAAAAAAAAAACTTTTCTCTCCCAATGGCTTTGTGAGGATATCTGCAAACTATTCCTCTAACTTACAATGCTGCAAAATAATTTCACCATTGTTAACTAATTCTCTTATAAAATTATATTTGGCATCTATATGATCTATTCTCTTGTGGAAAACATAATTCTTTGACAATGAAATTGATGAGCTGTTATCACAGAAAATTGTGGTTCCTTTGTCTTGTTCATGACATAAATCCCTCAGCATCCTTCTCATCCAAAATGATTGGCATGCTGCTACTGTTGCTACTACATATTTGGCTTCTGTTTTTTATAATGAAACTATTGGTTGCTTCCTGGAAGCCCATGAAATGGCTCCCGATCCCAAATGAAAAACATACCCTGATGTGCTCTTTCTGTCATCTGCACTTCCATCCCAATCACTATCAGTGTAACCAATAAGGATCTAATTTGAAGTTGTTGAATCTCTCCTTCGCCTTTTCATCTCTGATTCATTACAACTACGAGAAATTAGATTTAATTTTACAATATGCACTTGGTCAAGACTCACGATAACTCTAAACTCATTTCTTAGTGTTTAGTCCAGGTAAGTTTGATGGTTTGTAGAAATTGCATGTTGTTTGTTTTTAATGTGGAAAACGTAAAGCCACATACTCACTAGAATAGTTGTATTTTTCTTGTAGATAAGAAAAATAGAGAGTTGGATTATATATATGGTGTAGCTTCAAAAAATGTATGGTTATTCTTTCTCAAAATATTTAAATATATTTTTGGTGGAGGTTACAAAATCTATATGGGATCCCATGTCATTCGGGCTATGGAGGTGGATTTTAAATTTAGCAAACCTCTTATATATCAACTTCACTCCCGTGGAATTTTTTTTTGGTTGTAAATAATTGGCCTAATGATTCCTCGAATTTGGATGTATGTTGAAGATTTGGGACTATTTGGTGCACTGCAATTGAATGGGAAGACTTCAGGTACAAGTTGTGATGTGCTAGATTACATTAAACTAAGAGGGGAGTTTTCCTTACTTAGGGAAGCACACTTCTCAACAACTTAGCTTAGACTGCGAACACCTACAGGTATATTTTTCCTATCATCTGTGTCCCACATACTTATCGCTAGTTCTTCTAGGTGTGGAAGTTGCACGTTGCAATTTAGATCATTATCTTCAACTAGTTGAGCAGGAAAAATAAGTATCTCACTTAGATCAATTTATGTAAGCATGGAAACTTTGGACCAGGGAGATGCCCACTTTGTTTCATCGCATCAGAAGGAAATATTCACCTATTTTATCAGATGTCATGTGGCTCAAGAAATTTTGCACAATATTCTCCTAGAATTTCAGATTCCATAGGTCTTTCTCTCACATCGAGGAGTGTACACTCTGGTGGATGTTATAGGGGCAATTTCTTGGGGTTATCCAACCCTTTTTCATTGGCATCTCTGGACGACTAGGAATAAGGTGAAATTTGAAGATGATGTTGTATCTACATTTCAGATTATGTTGGAAATTGTAAATAAACAAACAACAGAGGAATGCATTCCCCTTTCAACACAGAGAATGCAGAAATTTGCGGAAGTAAAATTCATACATTCACAGATAGACAGCAAGAAAACATAGAAGAGGAATTTATTCAATGCTTCTCTAAATTCGATTCATTCCACTCTCTAAAAACATATGGAAATTGCATTTGGTTTTATACAAAATGGCTGAAGCCTGAAAATTTAAAGCAATTCAAAGCTGGATGAGACGTTCAACAACCAAATTTCCCTTCGGTTCTTGTTTAGTTGTTTATACATGAAAACGCATACAAAAAAAAAAAAACAACGGACGTGAAGTTTTATTGGTTTCTCTTGCGAAACAACATCGCATCCAGTGCTCCATCGCACATTAGGGATCTTAACATTTAACGTATGCGTGATACAGGATAGAACTTAAAACATGTAATGTGTGATTGTGATGTGGCACATATCGCATCGCAATGTAAACCATTTAGCTTGCGAGCTCTTATACATTTAAACTCTTGAGCTTGCAATGCGTGGTATGCGTTATCCTCCTGAGCTTCATACATGCCCTTTGTGATCGCATCGCTGACAAAATAAGATAAATTGCGGGAGGCTTTAAAAGGTAAGCCATAAACATTGTGAAGTGCAGGATGCGACACGGTAAGCCTTGGGAAATGTGAAATGCGAAAGGTAAAAAATAAAGTGAAATAATAAGGTTTGTGGCAGCTGTAATGAGGTAAGGTTATGGATCCCACCAGATCGCATCGGCGTGGAAATAACATTCGACGTAGCGCTTAAGAGGTAAGTACTAAATGTTGCGGGTTGCGGTATGTGGGGAGTTAAACAACAGGGATTTTGATAAGGTGATAAACAAAATAACGAAGGTTTGCATGGTTTGGTAATGCAGTGGAGGTAAGTGGTGGATCCTACCAATATCGCATCAGTCAGGAAATAACTTTGGCGAAAGGCTTAAGGATAAAACTTAAATGTTGTGGGTGGCAATGTGTGGGTAAGCAGGTAAGTCAATGACGAAAAATAGAAATTAAATGTAGAGAATGGGCTCGGTACTCTCTTTTGGATTTTGGAGTAGACTGTGAACAAAACCTGCAGATTTCAGTTTTGAGCCTCGTCCTACTCTGCAACAAAATTTCAATGAAGGTGTGGGTTTTTGCCACTGTTTATTCATGGCGGTGGTTGCGAGTATTTCCAACACTCCCCCTAAATCACAACTGCCGCCATCAACCATTCCCAGATACTTTCTGAGATAAACAAAAATTTTATATCGCAATGGCTTTGTGAGGATATCTGCAAACTGTTCCTCTGACCTACAATGTTGCAAAACAATTTCACCATATTCTTTTATAAAATGATATTTGGCATCTATATGCTTTGTTCTCTTGTGGAAAACAAAATTCTTTGACAATTCAATTGTTGAGCTGTTATCAATGAAAATTGTGGTTCCTTTGTCTTGTTCATGACATAAATCCCTCAGCATCCTTCTCATCCAAACTGCTTGGCATGCTGTTGTTGTTGTTGCTACATATTATGCTTCTGATGTTGATAATGAAACAATTGGTTTATTCTTGGAAGCCAATGAAATGAATCCCAGTCCCAAATGAAAAACATACCCTGATGTTCTCTTTCTGTCATCTACACTTCCAACCCAATCACTGTCAGTGTAACCAATAAGGATCTAATTTGAAGTTGTTGAAGCTCTCCTTAGCCTTTTCATCTCCGATTCATTACAACTACGAGAAATTAGATTTATTTTTCCAATATGCACTTGGTCAAGATTCAAGGTAACACTAAACTCATTTGTTAGCATTTAGTCCAGGCAAGTTTGAGGGTTTGTATAAATTGCATGTTGTTTCTTTTTAATGTCGAAAATATAGAGCCACATACTCAGTGGAATAGTTGTCTTTTCTTATAGATATGAAAAATGGAGAGTTGGATCATATATATGGTGTGGCTTCAAAAAATGTCTAGTTATTATTTCTCAAAATATTTAAATATTTTCTTGGTGGAGGTTACAAAATCTATATGGGATCCCATGTCATTCGGGTTATGGAGGTGGATTGTATTTTTAGCAAACCTCTTATATATCAACTTCACTCTTGTGGAATTTTTTTTAGTTTGTAAATAATTGGCCTGATGATTCCTTGAATTTGGATGGATGTTGAATATTTGGGATTGTTGGGTCCACTGCAATTGAATGGGAAGACTTTAGGTACAAGCTGTGATGTGCAATATTACATTAAACTAAGAGGGGAGTTTTCCTTACTTGGGGAGGCACACATCTCAACAACTTAGCTTAGACTACGAAAACCTACATGTATATTTTTCCTACTATCTGTGTCCCACATAATCATCGCTAGTTCTTCTAGGTGTGGCAGTTGCATGTTCCACTTTAGATGATTATCTTCAACTCGTTGAGATGGAAAAATAAGAACCTGGCTTGGGACAATTTATGTAAGCATGGACACTCTAGACTGGGGAAATCCCCACTTTGTTGTATCACATTGGAAGGCATTATTCACCTATTTTACCATATGTCATGTGGCTCAAGAAAATTTTCACAATATTCTTCTATAATTTTAGATTCCATATAGGTATTTCTCTCACGTCGAGGAGTTTACACTATGGTGGATGTCGCAGGGGCAGTTTCTTGGGGCTCTCCAACCCTTTTTCACTTGGCGTGTCTGGATGACTAGGAATAAGGTGATATTTGAAGATGATGTTGTATCTACATTTCATATTATGTTGGAAACTGTAATAAACGAACAACATAGGAATCTATTCCCATTTCAACACAGAAAATGTAGAAATTTGCGGAAATAAAATTCATACATTCATAGACAGACAACAAGAAAACACAAAAGAGGAATTTATTCAACTCTTCTCTAAATCCAATTCATTCCACTCTCTAAAAACATATGGAAATTACATTTGTTTTTATACAAAATAGTCGAAGCCTGAACATTTAAATAAATTCGATGCTCGATCAGACGTTCAACAACCAAATTGTCCTTCGGCTCTTGTTCGACTGTTTATACACAAAAACACGTAGATATAACACATAACAGTGTATGTGAAGTTTTATTGGTTCCTCTTCCAAAATCACATCGCATCTGGTGCTGCATCGCACATCGGCAATCTTAACATTTAACATATGCATGATACGAGACAGAACTTAAAACTTGCAATGTGTGATTGTGATGTGGCACATATCAGATCACAATGTAAACCATTTAACTTGCGGGTGCTTATCCATTTAAATTCTCGAGCTTGCGATGTGTGGTATGCACTATCCTCCTGAGCTTGACACGTGACGTTTGCGATCGCATCACCAACAAAATAAGATAACTTGTGGGAGGCTTTAAAAGGTAAGTCATAAACATTGTGGAGTGTGGGCTGTGATGCGGTAAGCCGCGGGAAATTCAAAATGAAAAAGTTAAGAAATAAATTGAAATACTAAGGTTTGTGGCGGTTGTAATGACGTAAGGTTGTGGGTACCATCGGATCACATTGGTAGGAAAATAAAATTCGGAAGAGCGCTTAAGAGGTAAGTGCTAAATGTTGCGGGCTGCGGTATGTGGGGAGTTAAACAATGGTGAGTGTGATAAGGAAATAAATGAAATAACGAAGGTTTGCATGGTTTGTTTAATGTGGTGGAGGTAAGTGGTGGTTCCCGCTGACATCGCTTCGGCGGGTAAATAACTTTAGAGAAAGGATTAACAATAAAACTTAAATGTTTGGGTGGCGAAGTGTGGGAAAGCATGTAAGTCAACAAAGGAAAATAGAAATTAAATGCAGAGAATGGGATGGGTACTCTGTTTTGGATTTTGGAGTGGATTGCGAACAAAACTAGCAGATTTGAGTTATGAGCCGCGTCCTTCTCTGCAACAAAAATTCAATGAAGGTGTGGGTTGTTGCCACTGTTTATTTATGGAATTGGTTGGGAGTATTTCCAACACTCCCCCTTAATCACAATTGCTGCCACCAACCATTCCCAGACACTGTCTAATATAAAAAAAAAACTATTCTGTCCCAATGGCTTTGTGAGGATATATGCAAACTGTTCCTCTGACCTGCTTTGCTGCAAAACAATTTCACCATTGTTATCTAATTCTCTTATAAAATGATATTTGGCATCTACATTATTTTTTCTCTTGTGGAAAACTCAATTCTTTGGCAATGCAATTGTTGAGTTGTTATCACAGAAAATGGTGGTTCCTTTGTCTTGTTCATGACATAAATCCCTGAGCATCCTTCTCATCCAAACTTCTTGGCATGTTGTTGTTGTTGCTGCTACATATTCTGCTACATATTCAACTTCTGTTGTTGATAATGAAACTATTGGCTGCTTCTTGGAAGCCCATGAAATGGCTCTCGATTCCAAATGAAAAACATACCCTAATGTGCTCTTTTTCTCATTTACATTTCTAGCCCAATCGATGTCAGTGTAACCAATCAGCTTAAAATTATCAGTTTCAGAGAATAGAACACCGTACTCCTTTGTTCCATTTACATACCTCAATATTCTCTTTCATGCTTGCCAATGTTTCTCCTTGGGTGTCTCCATGAATCTGGATATCAAGCTTACTGCACACATTTTATCAAGCCTAGTTGCAGTCAGATACATTAGATTGCCAACCATGCTTTCAGATCGACATTCTTGCTGCAATATTCCTTGCTTAACTTCAACCCCATGATAGTTGGAGTTGATGATGGCTTGTTGTTCTACATATTGAACCTTTTTAAAACTTCTTCAACATACTTTGCTTGGGAGATAGAAATCCCCTTTTCTGTTTTCTTTACTTCTTTGCCCAAAAAATATCTTAGCAAACCCAAGTTAGTCATTTCAAATTCACTTTTCTGACTACTTTAAAATCAGCAATGAGAGAAACATCATTGCTTGTGAAAATCAAATCATCTAAATATAAAAAAACAATAAGAATTTTCCCATCATTTTCTTTGATGTAGAGTGTGAGTTCACCATCACACTTGTCAAACCCATTGTCTATCAAGTAAGCATCAATCCTATTGTACCATGCTCATGGTGCTTGCTTCAGCCCATAGATATTTTTCTTCAACTTACACACCTTGTGTTCTTGGCCTTCTATTTCATACCCAAGAGGTTGTTCAACACATACCTCCTCTTTCAACACTCCATTCAAGAATGTTGACTTCACATCCATTTGATAAAATTTCCATTTTTTTTGTGCTTCTATAGACAACATTGTCCGCACTATCTCCATCTTTGCAACTGGTACAAAGGTTTCCTCATAGTCTCTCCCTTGCTGCTGCTTGTAGCCTTTGACAACAATCCTTGCTTTATGCCTTTCTATCTTTCCTTCAATGTTGCTCTTGCTCTTATAGACCCATTTCACTCCAATAACTTATTTTCCTTGTGGGAGGTCCACTAACTCCCATGTCTCATTATTTTCTATTCCTCTAATTTCTTCATTCATTGCTTCAATCCATTTCTCTTCTTTTATTGCATCTTCAAAATGGATTGGGTCATCAACATGAAAAAATAAAGAAAATAAAGAATTCAGGCCATCATTACCATTTACTTCTTCTTGCTCATAAATTTCACTTAAATTTCTGAATCTTGGTCTTCTTGTATTTGTTGAAGATGTTCTTGGAGTTTCACTTGAAATCGAGCAAGTTGTTGATCTCTGTGGTGTGCTTGGAGAAGCACTTCCTTGGTTTCTCAAGGTTGTTCTATTGCTTGCTTTTGGTGTGCTATGTTGAGATTGTGTAGGTGGAGGAGGAGCCATCTGTTGGGTGTTGGTTTTGTACATTTCTCCTACACTTATCTTCCTTATTTTTCCTCATAACCATAACCAATGGGAGTATTTTTACCCCTTTTTCCTACCCTTTTACCCTAACTTGTGTTTTTTCACCTTGCTTTCATTACTTTTCCAATTCACCAATTATTATGATCTATTACACCTTTTTATGATTAATTTATGGTGAATGTTTGGAGAAGGTCGATGGTATTTTTGTTTCAAATGTCATTTGTAGCACCAAAAATCCCGGACACGGAGTTCATAGGAGCAGTTTGGATAGTGTTGTTACAACAAAGAAATGCTGTTACACCTTGTTGTTACAGACCTGCCGGCAAACTAATGTTACACTGTGCTGTTACAGACTCGTTGGCAAACTGCTGATACAGTTGTACCATTGACTACTCTTGTCTGTATTGTTGTTGATCTGTCCTTTGGCGGTTGCACTATAGTTGTGTTTCCATTATGATAGTTGTAGGAGTTGTTAGCATTGTATTTTACGATAACAGCCTAAGGGTAGTTCCAATTGTAATCTTTTATTTTATAATCATAACTTTATTAGGAAGTGGTTATAACTGTATTAGTTCTATTTCGATCAGCATGAGAATCCTTCTCTTGAATGATGTATCCCTATCTTTTATGATGTAACCTGTTCAGCTGAGAATATATCTGCTTCGATTTCAATACTTTATATGCTATCACACGTGATAATAGAGATACCAACTGGGTACTTATTGTGTGGCAAGCTAGACAGATCAATTGAAGTGTGATTTCAATCTTGCAGATTCTTTTATTTTTGCATGAGCAATTTATTTCCAACATTTACTTCAGCAACAATCTCTTTTCTTTGAAATTACTTCTGGTTGGTGTATCGTCACAGACAATGTAGCTGTCATTGGAATAAATAGACATCCCTTGATTGATAATTAAATGTGTGTTGTTCATTCATTTAATAAGTGATTATATAGTCCAATATTTTAGCGCCATTGTCGGGGATAGCAGTGACAATCCAATCAATCAGAGTTATTTCTAAGAAGTTCAATTTCTGTGTGTTTTCATAGAGTGTCTCCAACAACACAATTGTCGAGAAAAAAGATGAGAGGTAAGAACCTACACAACACTCTAACAGGCTTGAGCGAGCTCGCCAATGTCTTGCTGGGACACTTAGGAATTGAATTTTGGGTGTTTTTTTAGGGTTCCTTCAGCTATATAGTCGTTGGGTAGTAAGGCGAGAGGTAAGAACCCACACATCATTCTAACAAGCTTGAGCAGGCTCACTATTGTAGAAAAGGAAGCACTTATAGGATGAATTGATACGTATAGGGCCCATGTGTGCTGGTAGGACAACATCAACATCTAAAAACACACCCCACTCTACTAACTACAAGAAAGACGAGTCATAAGAAGGAAAAGAAGGGTGCAGATTTGGGAAGGAAAACATTCTTTGGAGATCTGATTTCAAGGGAAAAAAAGGAACAATCCACGTCATACATAGATAATAGGAAGACAGGACCATAGAAAGCAGCTACCATATCAAGGCCTGGACCATCGATGTCTTCAGTGGCTAGACCTCACCATCCTTTGAATAGCATATCCACTCCTGATATGAAAACTCTAGATTCAAAACGACATTGGATAATTATTGATCAGGGTCTGAGAATTGAAGGACACGGAGAGACCAGTGGAGGTCATCAGGAACCTGAGGAACAACAGTCAGTTGATCATCAATTGGATGCTGGTAGTGTTGTTAAACAATTGATCCTGTAGTAGCCTGATCCTTCTATTTTTCAATCTCCAGTGCACTTCAAGGCTAGTGCATCCTATCAGGAAGAATCAACCATGGGGGACGAGAATGTTAAAACAGATAGCTTTGTTACTTTTGAATTCCCAATAGTAGTAACACGGGATGAGGCTCCTATGAATAACAAATCTTTATCATCCCTACCATCCTTTCAAGGGATGGATGTTGAGGATCCTGATACCTTTATGTTTGAATTCAATGTGATGTGTAGAGGTTATGACTATACTTCAGATGCCCAAATGTTGAAATTATTTCCTGCTACTCTGAAAGGAGCACCATTAAGATGGCTCATGAGATTGGGTGTTGGCACAATTCGAACATGGAATGATATGAGATAAGCCTTCCTCTTTAAGTATCAGGACTACTACCGAACCAGGGATTTGAAGGATGAAATTTTCATAATTGCACAGAAGGTGGAGGAAAACCTGGAAGACTATCTGGAGCGATTCCACTACAATTTACAGAGGTCTACGTTTAGTAACTTAGATCTAGAGATTCTAAAGCCAATATTCTTAAGAGGTTTAAGAGATAATTTTTTGGAACATCTGAACATAGTAGGAAAAGGAGACATGTCACAAGAAACATTTGATGAGATAATTAAGCTTTGCGTTATACGTAGCTCAAGAGGATCGGTCAAGGGGAAAGTTTCAGTTCGGGACCCTTCACTTCGGATACAAAATTCCACAAGTGGTGGAGTAACCAGAGCAAATATTGGGAAATTATTCAAGGATTTTAAAATCGATATCCTTAACACTCTCTCTGCCAAAATCAGTATGGTACAAGTCAAGAAGGCACAAGCAGAAGCTGAAGCAACCTTAGAAATAATTTTTCCCCGATGCAAAAAGAAACATTTGGAAAGAGAATGTGGATTGAATAGTGTCAGCCTGTGCAACATCTGTGAGTTGGCACACTCTACAAATCAGTGTCCTGAGTTGCCCAGACTTAAGGCGGTACTCCAAGAATCAAGCGAGGATGTTCAATCTTCTTATTTTATCAGATCAAAGAGACCATGGAAGCCATGACCTACAGGTATGCCTTTAGATTTTTTTTCTTATTATCCATGGAATAATATTTATAACAGTCAGCAATACCCATGTCAGTATCCTAATCCTTCCTTAACACAATTTCCTTCACCATGGAACACGTGGCCATTTCCTCCACCAATGCAATATCCTCCATCACAACCCAATCCTTGGGGTCAGAACTGGAGAGGAAATGGCCAAGTTCCAGTACCCCCTCCAATACAAATGCAGCAGCAGCAGTTACAACTGCATTCTATTCAGAATCCTACACCTTTTGTTCGACCCCAATTATCTGTACAACCTAACCCCAATCCAAATAATAAGGCAGCCTAGAGCACGGATGCTTCGGTTACCCTCCAGACTTATCTTATTACTCCTATTTGACCTAATGAGGTTCAAATTCAGTCAGGGAAAGTAATCATATCTAAACACACTCCCATTATTATCGAAGAAAGTGAATCACCCAGGAAGGATATGGACGATTCTAAGGCAGTTGTTACACATGTAACAGTTGATACAGCACCCGTTGTTACATGTAACAGTTGATACAGCACCCATTGTTAAATATGCAACAGCCAGCTTAGGAAAACTTTTTGTTCCTACAAAATCCAATCTGAGTAAGGCTGGTACATCTGTGGTAGCTGACTCAGCTATTAGAATTCATAATCCCCCATACCCTCAACAATTAACTGAAACTGGGTTGTTCTTACAACCTGTATCTGAATTCCTTAAGGAGCTGCAAAATTTATATGTACGGATTCCATTGTTACAAGCTCTTAAGGAGGTGCCTATCTATGCTAAAAAAGTGAGGGATTTATGCATCAAAATACCTAGGAGGAAATCTAAACACCTTGTTACTATCCATGTCATGGGAAAATTTTCCGATCTTATGATTGATCAGCCTTTGTTGACCAAGTATAATGACCCAGGGAACCCCAAAGTGACTGTCCATTTTGACAATCATCCTATAACCAATACCTTGATTGATCTAGGGGAAGCTATTAACATTATGACTAAAGACCTCTTCATCTCTCTAGGACTTCATGGAATTAGACCTACACCTACAGTGCTTGAACTAGCAGATAGGTCCCGTGTTAAGCCCGAAGGAATAGTTTAAGATGTGGTTATCCCTGTGGCCTCCTGGAACTATTCGGCCAACTTTCTCATTTTACAAACAAAATCCAATCTGGGGGGTCATCCTTTAATCTTGGGAAGATCGCGGCTAGCCACTGCAGATGCATATATCAGATGTAGGTTCGGATCCATGGTGATCTCAGATGGAAAAGCTACTCAAAACCTGAATATTTATCCCCTATAAAAATCTCATATGGATTCAAATAGTCCCTGGTGGGATGAATTTGCACCTGAATCTGATCTTTCCCTACCTCTTCTCACACTCGGAAAAGCACAATACTTTAAGGATGAAACAGATGATGATATTATTAACGGTTTTATCAGTAATCCACTCCATGTTTCCTCCATTGGAGATTTGGGAGAAGAAGGTGAGGAAGATGATGTAATTATTGAACATTTGAAAACAACTCTACTTACTATCAGCAGTCCCGTTGAAATCTAACCTAGAAAATGTTTAAACATCAATCCTAACCTGACTACTGAACAAAATAGGTTGTTGATACAACTGTTACAAAATTACAAAAATGCATTTGCATGGGACTATACTGATATGAAAGGAATCCATCCTACCTTATGCACTCACCACATTTACCTTAAATAAGATTGAAAACTTGTTAGACAACCTCAGCGCCGAATGAGCCCCGCACTTAAGGAGATGGTAAAAGAAGAATTGCAGAAACTCCTTAATGCTAATTTCATCTACCCTATTTCTGACAGTTAGTGGGCACCTCCGCTTGCCATAGTTATGAAGAAGAATGGCAAATGAAGGGTTTGTGTCGACTATAGAGAACTTAACTAGGCCACTCAAAAAGATAATTTTCCCTTACCATTTATTGATCAAGTCTTGGACACTCTTTCTGGAAAAAAATTATTTTCATTTCTAGATGGGTTTAGTGGCTATAATCAAATACAGATTGCTCTAGAAGTTCAAGGCAAGACAACCTTTTACTTGTCCATGGGGTACTTTTGCATACAGAGTCCTTCCCTTTAGTATCTAAAATGAACCAGCAACCTTTCAAAAGGAAATATTAGGTATTTTTTCTGATCTTTTGAATGATTGTCTTGAAATATTTATGGATGATTTTACACCCTACGGGGATGCCTTTGAGACAACATTAGCTAACTTGGAGAAAGTGATGGAATGTAGTGAACAAACTAATGTTTTTCTAAGCATAGAGAAATGCCACATGATGATGATCAAGGGAATTGTGCTGGGACATTTCATTTTAGTAGATGGAATCAAGGTGAGGTAATCTCGAAAATCCCGACCCCTAAGACTCCGAAAGTGGTACGTAGTTTTTTGGGACATGCAGGATACTATAGGAAGTTTATAGAGAATTTTTCAAAGATTGCATCTCCTTTATTTTCACTACTGATGAAAGATGCGGAATTTTTGTGGACACAAAAGTGTGAGTAGGCCTTTTTAAAGTTGAAGAACTGTGTAACAACAACACCTGCTTTATGAGGACCAAACTGGGAATTGTCGTTTCATATTGCTACAGACACATCTGACATGGTTGTGGGTGTTGTTTTGGGGCAGTTGGAGGATAAGAAGCCTTATTCCATTTATTACATCAGCAAGAAATTAACTCCAACAGAACTTAACTACACTGTTACTGAGAAAGAATTCCTAGAAATAGTGCATGTTATCAACAAATTCCGGCACTACATCACCGGGTACCAAGTATTTGTACACACTGACCATGCTGCAATTCAATTTTTTATGAACAAAACTGTTACTGATGGTAGAGTTACACGGTGGTTATTTTTGTGACAAGAATTTGACATTACTATTTTAGATAAACTCGGAAAAGATAATGTAGTTGTTGATTTCCTTTCTAGGTTAACCATAAGGGATGATTGCACTGCTACTGAGGATTCTTTTCTAGATGAGTATCTTTTTGCCATTTCTACACACTCAACATGGTATGCAGATATAGCCAATTACCTTGCTGTAGGAAAATTCCCACACCAATTTTCTTCCAAGGAAAGAAGGAGGATTATATAATATAGCGCTACCTACTCCTGGATAGAAGGTAATCTCTATCACACTGGGCCATATTTCTAGATTAGGCGATGTGTTAGAGAATATGAGGTATTTGAGATCCTAAAGGCTTGTCATGAGGAGCCTTGTGGAGGACACTTCGCTGACAAGAGGACAAGACATAAAATACTCTCAATGGGGTACTACTTGCCAACTATATTCCAGGATGCCAAGAAGTTTGTGAAAGGATGTGATAGTTTCCAAAGGATGGACTAGCCTCTAAAATCACATGAGACGTCGTTACAACCTCAGATAGTAATAGAACCATTTGAGAAATGGGCCCTAGACTTTGTGGGGCCAATTAATCCTTCATCACAGCGAAAAGTGTACATATTGATCTACACCGATTATGTCACAAAATGGGTCGAAGCAAGGGCACTAACTAGAGAAAAAGAGCAAGATGTTTCAGACTTCCTGTTTCAAGATATTTTTTTTTGCTTCGGGATATCCAAAGAGATAGTGATAGACGGGGGTCCACAATTCACATCTCATTTAATCAAGAATTTGGTTGAAAAGTATGAAATCCATCATATAATCACCACACCCTATCATCCACAATAAAATGGTCAAGTAGAAAGCACCAATAAAGTCATTGAGGGAATCTTCACAAAGACAGTAGCCAGCCACTGAAGAAACTAGGCTGAGAAAATTCCAGAGGTACTGTGGGCTTACAGGACAACATGGAGGAACACTATAGGCTTCTAACCATATGAACTAGTGTATGGTAAGAATCCCTTATTTCCCATAGAATTTGAAATAAAGACATTAAGAATAGAATTGCAGGTCAATCTAGATTTGAGTATAGCACAGACTCAAAGATTGAACCTGCTCAACGAGTTGGAAGAGAAATGGATGGCTTCCATTCAACATACAGAAATCATCCAGCAGCAAAGAGCTAGATGGCATGATGGGTTTATTAAGAAGAAAAATTTCCAGAAGGGATATTGAGCTCTTTTGTATGATTCAAGGTTCAAAGATTTCAGAGGTAAGAGCTGCACCAGATGGCTAGGTCCTTACAAAGTGGATACGGACTTTGATAATGGGACTATACAATTGGTCACCATTGACAGTGCTAAGACACTATTACTGGTTAATGGGTAACATCTAAAGTTATATCATCAACTCGCTTTGAAGGTATCATTTATCAACATTGTCACAGACTCTGATATTCATGTTACAACAACAGGGGAACATTCTCCTCTACAACATTAAAAGTTGAAATTCCAATAAGTGAAATAACTATAAACCACCTTTGTGGTAGGTGTTACACCTGTTTGTTAAAAATAAATAAATAAATAATAAAATAAAATAAAAAACAACAATAAATGTAACTGTAAAAACCCCTTTTCGGGGCGCAGTCAGACAACCAATAATAGTTGAAAACAATTCTTGTGGCGGCTATTACACCCATGTTTTTCTCACAGTAATATCATCTTCCCTTCTTGATCTATGTCATAGGATGATGGTATTCATGTAATTTCCTTTTCTGTACCAATTTCTTCTGATTATTATGTTTTTTTGAGAATAATTTAAAAGTTGTCTTGGTTGTTACACATATAACAACCGATAGCCATGAATACTATTCTTTGTAATTCATTCCATAAACAACAATAAGTATGTAGGCTAAACACAACAACACGAGCGCTACAAGCAAGATGCCATCAATTCAAGTCTTCCTCCACGTCACCTCAGGTATGTCATCAAAAAGGTAAATGATTTTCATTGATGATTTAGTGATTAATTGGCAAAGTAATGACACTCATGTGATGGTCATGGGCGGTCGTCACCATTAAAGTTGGGGAGGGGATATGACTTGAAATCATTACAAAAAGGTTGTAATCAAAATTATCTATTAAATTTGCATGCACCTAATCAATAACATAATCGCTAGTGATGGCCGAATTCGTTTGGAAAAGAGCGTGTGTACGAAATCCCATTACTTTCCATAATAAACCATTTATGAATATTAGTGTAGGGTATGATTTGGTAAATCTGTGAAAGTCGTCACCTTTTATCAACCTCCTTGATTGAAACCTTGTATTCTTATTGTAAAATCGTTGGTTGGGATAGGCAGAGGTGTCGAGCAACAACTATTTCAAAGACACAGTGATGTTACAGTAGGAATGAACATCAAATAAATGAACTCAAAAACTCAATGATATTATAGTGTTGCTGAACATTAAGAAGAAAATTTAGAAACAAACATTAGAGATGGGTGGAGCAGTGATCAAGCATGAGCCAGATTCCATGGATGCTCTGTAGAATTTCCTAGAAGATTACCATATATTCAGAGATGTTGGATGGGTTGAGTTTTTCCAGAAGCTTGAAGGCTCAGACGAAGCAGTGGCAATTGAATTTTCTCAAAACTTGAACAATAATCAAACTTGAGTAAGAGGCATGCAAGTGGAGGTGACTGAAGAGGCAATTTCCCAGGTAACTTCATTACCAGTAGAGGGTTGGAGGTGGTTTAACATAAAAATCAACGACCCCTCCTTGAAAGAGGATTTCCTAGTAGGAGAAGAGAAACTGGAGAAGAAAGGAAAAGGAATTGACTGATTATCACTTCCTCATCCTTAGGAAGACGTTGCCCTAGGCTTGATCAAATATATAACTTGTGAGGGAGATCCACGATAGTGTTCAACTATCACTTTCCTCTTCTTAACCACCTTCGGTACTAGCAAAGAATCAATCTTTCATTCTATTTGCTAGGAAACATCAAGCACATGGCAGCAGTAGTAAAAACAATAGCACACCCAGAGGCATGTGTAAATAATCACAGACTCATTAAGCTAATTGTGTTGGATGCCCTAGGCCAGTAAGGAAAAACTTGGGAAGAATTCAAGAGAAAAATACCAAGGACAAGCCGAGGGAAACAGACCACGACTTCAGGAGGAAGTCAAGCAGAGTTGGAGACCCAGACTTGGCCTGCTGGAGTTAGGATTGGGAAGAAGCCTATTGATGAACCAATTGGGGATAGAAGACTGAAACAAAAAGTGAAGGTCAGCATACCTTCAAAACCGTTGCCTACGGCTGAGAAGCAGATGGAAGTAGAAGTTTTAGATGAAGAAAGGCAACCTTCCTCATCATGTAAGGATGAAACCAATGCCTTGTGTTTAGAAATTGAAAAATTAAGAAAGGAAAACAAGGAATTGAAGCAGAAATTATTTGAGGGAAGGGAAATTCTAGTGTCAGTATGCATGATATGTTTTCAAAACTTAACAACAACAGGATATAATTCCCGTAGAGAAAATATCATCCCAATGGAAGTATAAACAGAACAACAAGAGGCTATTACACAAGAACCTGTTGATGATGTCGTTGTTTTGTAAGAACCAACAGTTAAAGCAGAGCCTCCTGTAATAATCGACCTAGAAGCTGACCCACAAGAACCTATGGAGGTCACTCCTATTGTAGAAGAAACAACAATGGACACAAAGGTGACTCTAGGTAAAAACAAAGGGGCTGGCACACAAGAACCCACCGAAGGGGCTGCTGTTACACAAGAACTAGTAGTAGAGGTGGAACAACCCCATGAAGCAGAGGCTTGTACACCTATTGTTGATGAAGGTATTGAATTTAGGAGAACGCCGAGTCCCATCTCGGTATGGAACTCTGAGGAACTCCTATTAATTTCTGAGTTACAAAATTGGAAACAAGAAGCAATCTCCCTTCGGGATGGGATGGTTTCACTAAAGGAACATCAAAGAGAAATAAACACTTTACATGAAAGATGGATGGAAGAAAAGTTGAAGAAAATGTGGGAGAATTACAAGAAGAAAGAAGCTCTAAAGAAACAAGGAGAACAACTGTTACTGTTACAGGAGCAGATTCGAGACCTCACCGTAGATAAGCAGAGACTTCATGACCTCGCCCTCAACTTGCTGAGTTGTAGGCGGCCTTCTCCATCCTATCCTATTTTTCTATGGGAACGTTTCTTCTTGCTTCAATTGAAAGAAATTATGGAGGACAGACCTTATTTATGTTCCTCCACTCGTACGTTTATGGATGTTTTTTGTGCCTCAAATTTTGATGAGAAAAGTTTGTTGTGTGAATTATTTTTACACAACGTTATTTGTGAACATGTGAGTATGCAGATGATTATGACATTATTCTCTTATATTGGAGATCTTCAATTAAGGGCTTTTTTATCCTTCATGAGGAATCAAATTGAATGTAATTTGGCCATTAAATATATGGAGACTAATGAGGAGAAGAAAACATTGTGGGTTTGGGAAAAACCAGGATGGGTTGCTGAGTTGAGACAAGAACATAGGAGAATTATTAGTACCCCTGGGATTAAAGAACTGGTTGCCACTTATAGAAGAAGAATTGGGGATTTCTACCTCAATCAATTTGCAATGATGAAGAGTCGAGCTTTGAAAGGGTGTTTAAAACACATAGAAGCCAGCAGTGCTGAGCTATTGAAGTGAGATCCATTCTTATTCCAGAATTTTGTGGTGGCTGTTACACATGTACCATCCTACACGCAGATTGTACAACCCATTGGTGCTTTGTCGTTGGGATTTAAGTTCAAGTTTCCTTTGATTTGTTTGCCCATTGAGGATTACTAGACCAATTACGAATTAAGCAAGAATGAATCAGAATCCTAGGTACGACAGTTGATGGCCAATCAGGGATATAGGTTTGCAGATGAGGACACAGTTGGTGCTTATGATCTCACCAACCTGCATCGAAGATATTCCCATGAGAGATGAGTTTTCATGAGGACATGCAAGTATTTCAGTAGGGGGAAGATGTTGGGTGCTGGTTTTCTAAATTTTTCCTACACTTTTCTTCCTTATTTTTCCTCATAGCCATAACCAATGGGAGTCTCTTTACCCATTTTTACTACCTTTTTACCCTAACTTGTGCTGTTTCACCTCGCTTTCGTTACTTTTCGAATTCACCAATTATTACGATCTATTATACCTTTTTATGACTAATTGATCATGAATGTTTGGAGAAGGTCGATGGTCTTTGTGTTTTCCTTTCAGATGTCATTTGTAGCACCAAATATCTCGAACATGGAGTTCACATGAGTAGTTCGGATAGTGCTCTTACAACAAAGAGATGTTGTTACACCTTGTTGTTATAGACCCGCCGACAAACTGCTGTTACAGACTCGTTGGAGAACTACTGATACAATTGTACCATTGAATCCTCTTGTCTAGATTGTTGCTAATATGTCCTCGATTGCACTACAGTTGTGTTTCCATTATGATAGCTGTAGGAGTTATTAGCATTGTATTTTTGGGATAATAGGCTAAAGGCAGTTCTGATTGTAATTATTTAATTTCTAATCAAAACTCTATTAGGAAGTGGTTATAATTGTATGAGTTCTTTTTTGATCAACATGAGAATTATAAGATTCTCATGATTGATCTATCCCTGGATTTTCTGATGTAACCACTATATAGCTCTCGGCCCTAGAGGTCGAGAGGTTAGCGGAGAAAAATTTTGTTTTGGCTCTGTAATCATGTTCAGATTAATACAAATTATCCTATTATTGTTGTTACATGCGTGATTATATTTAGTTTTAGTTAAAGTTCCTTCTTAGCAGGGATTGCAGTGATTAAAGTAGTTGTGTGTATGTAATTTTATTTCAGTTTATGTATCATTAGATTGTTGTTGCTACTGTTCAAATGAGAATATATCTGCTTCGATTTCAATACTTTATGTGCTGTTACACATGTGATAATGGAGATACCAGCTGGGTACTTATTGTGTGGCGAGCTAGACAGATCAATTGAAGTGTGATTTCATTCTTGTAGATTCTTTTATTTCTGCATGAATGATTTATTTCCACCATTTACTTCAGCAACGATTTCTTTTCTTTGAAATTACTTCTGGTTGGTGTATCAGCACAGACAGTGCAACTTTCATTAGAATAAACAGACATCCCTGGATTGATAATTAAATGTGTGTTGTTCAGTCATTTAATAAGTGATTTATATAGTCCAACACCATCGTTGAGGAATTACTTTCTTCAATCAATTTCTCTTTGTCTTCATGTTAAATACATGTCTTCACATTCACTATCTTCTGTAAAATTCCATCCCAAGCTTATTCTTCTATGAACCGAAAATCTCTGCTAATTATTACCTTCTTGGTTGATGGATTGTAGAGCTTGTATGTGGATTCATCACTGTATCCAACAAATATACACTTCTCCCCCTTGTTGTCCAGCTTCTTCCTTAACTAATCCAGGACATGTGCATATTCCACACATCCAAACACTCTCATGTGAGTGAAAACTTGCTTTGTTCCACTCTATGCTTCTTCTGGAACTCTGTTCATAATAGATATGGTTGGACATCTATTTAAAATATAAGCTGCACAATTGACATCTTCTGCCCAATACTCATTTGGAAAATGCTTTGCCTTCAACATAATTCTTACCATGTCCATGATGGTCCTATTATTTCTTTCTGCTACACCATTTTTCTAAGGTGTATACCTTGTGGTAAACTGCTTGTGAATGCCATGCTCCCTGTAGAAATGTAGGAAGTGTTTGGAGATATATTCTCCACCTCTGTCAGTTCTCAACACTTTTATGCAGTGTTCACTTTGTTTCTCAACAAGAGCTTTGAAGTGGAAGAACTGTTCAAACACTTCACTTTTCTGTTTTAGGAAATAGACCCATGTCTTCCTTGTGTAATCATATATAAATTTCAAAACTTAATGACTGCCAGCTAATGATGGCATTTGCATTGGTCCACATAAAACTGAGTGGACAATCTCCAAGGGTGTCTTTTCCCTTATAAAATTTCCTACTGGAAACGATTCATTGTGTTTTTTTCCCAAGATGCAACCTTCACATAGGCTGTCTAGTTTTTCTGTGAGTGGTAATCCCTTTACCATGAATTTTCAATGAAATAAATTCAAACCTCTAAAATTTAGATGTTTGAAACTAAAATCCCATATCCAATTCTCATATTTCACTTCTTCTTGAAATATTTCATGTGTGACAACTGCTACAACACCTCGTTCCTTCAATTCTGATCTGATCTTGAGAGGAAACATCCTATTGCTTGTCATATGCACTTTTTCAATGAGCTGTATGCTTGGAGGTTTATCCATAATTGTGCACACATCATTCTTAAAAAAACAAATTGTATCTCTTTTGCATGAGTTGTCCAATGCTTAGAAGGTTAAATTTCAGGCCAGGGACATAATAGATATCTGGCATGAACTTATTCTCTCACTTATTTTTTAGTATGTTTACTCTTCCTTTCCCCATGACAAAGACCTTACTATCAGTCCCTATTGTCACTTCAGATTTTTCACTTTCATATAGATAGGAAAACATTTCTATGTTTCCAGTCATATGGTTACTACAACCTGAACCTAAGAACCATACATCTTCTTATTTTTCTTGTGCTACATTACAAGTTAAAAGCACACTTCATTGGTTCTTATTTTCTTTTGTAAAATTTACACTAGGTTTCCTACCCATGTCATTTTGCTTCTTTCTACATTAATTTTCATAATTACCATAATTTTTTCAATAATGACATTGGACTTGAGATTTATCATAATTCTGTCCTTGTGCTTGATTCTGGCTTGATCCTTTACTTGGATTCCGATTGCTGCCCCTTCCACGTATGTTTTTAGGGCTGCTTCTTCCACCTTTGTGTGGGCTTCTTTCTCTTCCTCAATAGTTTGATATTCCTTGACCTCTACCTTGATAAAAATACATTTGTGTCTTGAATGCACGCTCCAATGAGGAGTTTGTTGCTCTGTTCAGTCTGTGCTCATGAGACATCAGTGATGCATGAAGCTCATCCGCTGAAAATTATGAGAGATCCTTTGTCTCTTCTATGGCCACTTCTATGGCATCAAGCCTTGATGGTAGAATTCTTAAGACTTTCTCCACTATTATCCTTTCTTAAAATGTCTCTCCATGAAACCTGATTTGGGCAACCAAACCAATCACATGTGTGAAGAATGAGTCTAACTTATCAGACTCTTTCATATAAAGAGTTTCAAAATCTCTTCTCAGCATTTGAAGTTTTGTTGTCTTCACCTTTTCCATGTCTTGATAGGTTATCTCGAGGGTATCCCATGCCTCCTTAGACTTTTTTGCTGCTGGAATCCTTGGAAAAATACTCTCATGTACTGCTTGGAAAATATAGAAGAGGGATTTGGAGTCCTTCTTCTTATTTTCTCTCAACAAATCTCTTTGTGCTTGTGTCAAAGCATTATATGTTGCTGCATCTGCTGGTTCTTGGAAACCATGTTCCACCAGCTCCAAAATATCTTGTGAGGAGAATAGGGCCTTCATTGTAATAGCCCAATAATCATAATTCTTCCCATTGAAATATGGTAGTTGGGGATTATTGAGGCTTGTGCCTGTTGCTACCATCTTCACTGTGTAAACACACCTTCTCACTGTTGGAGAATCCGCTTCTCAAAAACAACCTTTCAGCTTCTTCATTAAAGAGTGAGATGGTGCTTATTTCAATGAGAGCCTAAACCTACTCTGATACCATGTTGGAAATTATAAATAAAAGAACATAGTAGGAATGTGTTCCCATTTCAACACAGAGAATGCAGAAATTTGCAGAAATAAAATTCATACATTCCCAGACAGACAACAAGAAAACACAGAAGAGGAAATTATTCAACTCTTCTCTAAATTCGATTCATTCCACTCTTTGAAAACATATGGAAATTATATTTGCTTTTATACAAAATGGCCGAAGCCTTAACATTTAAAGCAATTCAATGGTGGATCAGACGTTCAACAACCAAATCATCCTTCAGCTATTGTTCGGTTGTTTATACACGAAAACGTGTACATAAAACACATAACAATGGATGTGAAGTTTTATTAGTTTCTCTTGTGAAATCACATTTCATCGAGCGCTCCATCACACATCATTGATCTTTAAATTTAACATATGCGCAATACGGGACAAAACTTAAAACTTGTGATGTGCGATTGTGACATGGCACATATCGCATCGCAATGTAAACCATTTAAATTGTGGGCACTTATCTGTTTAAACTCCAGAGCTTGTGACGTGCAATATGCACTATCCTCCTAAGCTTGACATGTGCCCTTTGCGATCACATCGCCAACAAAATAAGATAACTTGTAGGGGGGGCTTTAAAAGGTAAGTCATAAACATTACGAAGTGTGGGTTGCGATGCAGTAAGACGCGGGAAATGCGAAATGAAAAAGGTAAGAAATAAAGTGAAATACTAAGGTTTGTGGTGGTTGTAATGAGGTATGGTTGTGGGTCCCACTGAATCGCATCGATGGGGAAATAACATTCGACGGAGCACTTAAGAGGTAAGTGATAAATGTTGTGGGTTGTGGTATGCAGGGAGTTAAACAACAGGGAGTGTGATAAGGCAATAAACGAAATAACAAAGGTTTGCATGGTTTGGTTAATGCGGTGGAGGTAAGTGGTGGGTCCCACCGATATTGCATCAGCGGGGAAATAACTTTGGCGATAAAACTTAAATGTTGCAGGTGGAGAAGTGCAGGCAAGAAGGTAAGTCAATGAAAAAATATAGAAATTAAATGCAGAGAATGGGACCGGTACTCTGTTTTCGATTTTGGAATGGATTGCGAACAAAACCTGCAGAATCGAGTTTTGAGCGTCGCCCTTCTTTGCAACAAAAATTCAATGAAGGTGTGGGCTGCTGCCACTGTTTATTCATGTTGGTGGCACGACGGTGGTTGGGAGTATTTCCAACAGATTACTCAAAAAAACTTCATTACTCAGAAAACTTCCTCTCCACCTCCTCAGGATATTTCCCTTCATTCATTATCACACCCTAGGTTCTTCGATGGTGTGGCAAAAAATAAATTGTGTGGATGTGGGGCGTGGCTCAAATTGGATCAGATATGCCATTAAAAACTCCACTGGAATGGTGGAAATAACACCAACACTCATGCAGAGGTGATTGCACTATGGAGATTGTTATGGTTTTCGAGACAACTTTATAATGAAGCCATATTTGTTTATGGGGACACACATGTCATCATTAACTCCCTGAATTCATACAATGTTTTTTCTCCTCCTCTCCTTGCACACTGGATGGAACGAATCTATATATTGTGGGACTCCTTCACCTACATCTCTTTCCTACATATTTTCCAGGGGAAAAACGTTGAGGCCAGTCATTTATCTAAGATGGCACTTTCGAGGTATTTTGGTAGTCTTCATCACACATTATATGAGGCTGATAAAGTTTGTGCACAAGGCACAATGCATATTCCTTAGTGTTTATATGATTTCATATCTTCACATATTGCAAGATCTCCCTTTAGGTTTTTGGTGCTACTTTTTGTAACTCATAGTTTTGATGTTTTCACTTTAGATATCCTATCCTGTGGACTTTTATATTTTACTGGTTTAGTTCACTATCTGTTTCGCGACTGTTCCTAAGGCGAGGTGATGGCTACTATTATTGTGCACTTGTACATATGTTTTTTTATGTTTTTCCTTCTCGTGGACATACTTTCTATTGGTCCAAGACCATATTCTGATTTTTTTGTTAGATGGAAGCCTTGGACATACTTTCTATTGGTCCAAGACCATATTCTGATTTTTTTGTTAGATGGAAGCCTTGGACATACTTTCTATTGGTGCAAGACCATATTCTATTTTTTTTGTTGGATGGAAACCTTTACCATAGATGGATGGAAGCTCTTGATCACACATTAGTGTATATACTTTGATGGTATATTTTTACAATCTTGGGTTGCTTATAACTTTATTGTCTCTATATATTGGTGATACTCATACTATATTATAATTTAGATAAAAATTTCTACTGTACATTATATAAACTAACATATTTTTTTTTCTGGTCACAAAATATGAAAAATAGAGAAATTGTTTGTTGCAATCCTTCCTCGAAAATTTTAGTACACTTTCAATACAAATGCGACAATGAAAAACGAATACTAACATACACTACGATTTTTTCTACATATTCTAAATAGTTTACTTGTGGAATAATGTTGTACTTTGCAATCTAATCAATAACTTAATAGTAGTTGCCTCTTTCTTGCACTCCAATCAATAATTCTTATGAAAGTAAATCCTACCTTTTTCCTTCTCTCTCTTTATTAACCATCATGATTCATTTATGTAAAGGTCATGACTCTACTGCATACTTCATATTCATTGGATATGTGAAAAGTCAGACTAGAACTAAAGTCATAATAAAAATAATGAATATGACTTTTGTACTTTATCACATAACCATCTTTGTCACAAGTTACAGAACCCAGATATCTTTACAATAGAATATCATTTCACTTTCACTTCGCTTGTTTCTCGGATCCATGATTTCTAATTATCTATTTTTGGTTGTTAAACACAGTCGATTTGTGATCTTCTTTTGTTTTTAAAGTACTTGAACACATTTCATTTGATTTGTAATCTCCTTTTTCATGGGTCAAAAAATTTTATTCCATAGTTTGAATTGACCAAATTTTTCCGTTGAGAAGTGAAAAGGTAGCAAGAACCTTGGATTGGCCAAAATTCACTGCAGTAATAGTTTTTTATTTCTCTGAAAAACATTTGGGTGAAAAAATATGTTTCAACTAGAATCTTGGATATGCCAAACTTTTCTGTTATAATAAATTTCTTTTATGAAAAATTTTTGGGTGAAAAAATCGGTTTATATAGATACAGGGAATAACCTCAATCTGTCTTCACATTTTGATATAAAACTGTCAACACTTTACTGGATCCAATGTCCATTTTTCACCTAAATCATCACCTTCCTGCTCCTTAGAATCTTACCTAGATATTAGTGTGCCTGCAATTTCATATTCTGAATTTCACTGTTGTTAATCTTAGTGGCAACTTACTATAAAGTGATGTTGTTTAGAGAGTTATCCATTCTATTTGGTTTCATACTATCATCAAATTTATATATGTAGTTGATTTCATTAAATTATCATAATATAAAATTTACATCAATAATACTTTAAATCTAATTAAGAAAATAATAACAAATTTACAAAGCTGCCATTTTAAATTTTTTAAAATTAATTTTTTTAAACTTACAAAATATATTTTGTGTCATAGATTATTTTTAAATATATGGTGTTTTAAAATAATTTAAACTCTTAAATAACATTAAGTTTATCTATAAAAAAATGGAAAAAAATAAGATGTAAAATGTTAGAAATTGATAGAGAGATAACTATTACACACAACGCCAAACACATTTGGATATCTTTATTGACTATCATAGTTACAAATATATAAGACACAAAATACCGACTTACACAAATTTAGATCACAACTAGAACTCATATGTAGGAAACACCAACTTTGAGAACTCACAATGACAACTGACAACAACACATGGAAGCATTACTTCCAACACCCTCCTTAATGCTCACATGGAAAACAATGAAAAAAAAAATTACAAGAATAAATGAATCTTTGTCAAATTTGTCTGATATGGTTATCACTGGCACTCATATCCACTCTGAAATCTCACTATTTCACTCTTTTATCCACCACACTTTCGAGCTTCCCACTTGAGACACATATAACACATAACCGCTTCAAACCATTGTTGACGTACTTTGCAAAATTGACACTTCTCAACCCTCCAAAGTGCAACGTCGGGTCAGTGTCGATACTGAATCATCTTATGGAACTACCACCATCTGTTGAATATGTGGTCTTCTGCTATATTCACCAGTTATCTAGGATAGCATTATAGGTACAGAATGTCTTCAATAAACAATTCTACAACTTGATATTGTATAAAATAAGTTGTACTGAAGCTCCTGGAGCATTACAGGTCATATCAACTTGACCTTATTAAGAACTACCTGTAACTAATGCTCCCAAAGCACGACTCATCACATTAGTCTATTCAATAATCGTATGGTTCTTTGTGGTTCTGAATCATTTGATTTTTTTTCACATGTCTATTTAACTACACACTTGAAAACAAACAAAGAGCTAAACAGACTCATGATGAAAACAAAACTAATCTTCTTCACAGAACAAAAACAATATTCTGCTACAAAAAATTATACTGGAACCATGGAATCTCGGCCACTAACATACACTAACACTGTGGCATCTCCACCACTCTAAAATTAATTAAAATATTTTTAATAAATTTTAATTTTTTTAAACAAGATATAAATTTTACTAAATTCATAAATTACAAATAAAATATTAATTTTTTCTAGAATTTTGGCTTATGTGATTCATTATGTATTATATAATTCTTTCTGTAATAATCACATGCAAATAAACATTTACATGTGATTATTACCAAAAAAAATATATAAAAATATTAAATTATTTGAAGTTAAAATATGCTTTAATGAAATTCAATTACTGAATCAACTTTAAATAAGTAACCTTAAATATTTAAGTATAAAAATATTAAAGTAAAATATAAATTGTTATATTCAATACTCATGTAGTTTGACATTATAACTATAATTTATAGAGATTATATTATATAATTAATTAGAAAAGTGTAAAATTAATATAAATATTTATAAATATAATGAAATTTCCATTTAAAATTAAAATTATAAATAGTTTTAATTTTTTTTTTTAATATTATATAATTATCCAATAACTATATAAATTAATTTCTGTAAAATATTAAGTAAAGTACCAAAAATTTTATGAGTATATTATTATAATAATCTATAGAGTTAATAAAATATTCTTATTAAGCATTGAGTTAGCAAAGTACTCAAATGTTTTCAAATTATTTTATATTATTTTAGTATAATACTTTGTTTGTTTCGATAAGTTTTATCATTTATTTCTTATAAAAAGATTGAAGGAGTAAAACATTAAAATATTTATTAAACCAAGTGAGGACGCGTGAACAATATTTTCACAGCGAAAAATGGTTTTTGTGGAGATATTTTTTTCGACAATGGGAAGACACTGTAATCCAATAAATTTACAACTCCTTGCAAAAGTCAAGATTCATTGGTTTCATGGCGATTATCCACACATCTATTTATTTGACGCCACTGAATAGGGTTACTAAGTTCTGTGTCTTTTCATTGTAACAAAGTGAAGGTGGGCCCTTCGTTTAATCGTCTAATAGACGACAAAAAATTGTAGTTTCGTATATATAAAGAAGGTAAAACGAAGCCAAAGATCACTGAAATCTAGATAGCTTTCTTGGGAATCCAGACCTATGTGGTGATCTGGCTTTCCAGTGTGGGTTTAGATCATGTCCTTCAAAGGGGAGAGATTTACATTATTATTTTCTTTAATTTTAGTCTCAATTTTGTTGCCAGTCATGGCAATTATATTATTTTTTTGTGTTTGATTACCAATAGTAGAGTGAGAGATTTGTTTGTTGGAAAGCCAAGTAGCTCATCGTTGGGATGGGAAGTGGCATTTTCACTATGGCGAGAATTGAACGAGACATATATCCTCCAACACACTTGAGAAAGGAGAATGTGATTATGTCGGGAGGATCTAGAAAAGTGTACAAGGTCACTCTTTAGAATGGTCTGGAGGTGGCTGTGAAAAAAAATTTGAAAAGAAAAAAGGAATTTGAAGCAGAGGTCGAGACCCTGTGTTTGATCAAACATGCTAACATCTTAAAGCTCCAAAGAAATGCCTTGAAAAAATTTATGGGTAGTTTTGTGCATGGTTTTCATGCATGGTTTTGGGCATGATGGTTTTTTGTCCACAGTGTTTTGTAGATCCGATCAACGAAACAAAAATTATGTTATGATCCAGGGTTAGTGGATTGGGGTTTATGAATGTTTTGACATGTATATATATGTATTGTAACATTGAAAGGAATATAATGAAAAATCAATTCGGTAGTCCTAGTTTTGGGATCTAAGGGAAAATCTATGTTTATATTTGTTTTATGTTCCCACCATTGTACATTTTTCTATTTTAAGAAATTTTTTGCAGGTAATTTTTGTATAGGGTTAAAACCTATAGTTCTACCCACTAAACCCATCATGAAATGAAAATTATTTCTTACCAACTAACAAGTCAAAAAACTTATTGGTTAATTGGAGGGTGGAATAGTCCTTAAGTGTGTGATTATTTAGCTTTGTTTAATGCACACAATCTACCACTATCCATTTTTCTTAGGGAATATCACAAGAGGAGAAACTCACTAGCTATCTAAAATTAGGAAAGTGAAGTTTGTGTATAAAAGTTTCGGTAATTCTTCTTAAAACTTCTTTAAGAGTTGGGTTCATTGATTTCTTAGTTTTCCTAATAATTCAAGCACCCTCTTAAAAGTAGATGTGGTGTATATAATTTTTATGGGAGACACCATTCATATTCTTTTAGCTCCAGGGGAAGGAATTGGTGTGTTTTTACAACATTCTAACTACATGTAATTGTTGAAATGTATCTAGTTGAGAATTTATATAAAAATATTTACCTAGGATAATTTCAACAAGAATGGTATCAGATCTTAATATATCTATTACAGTTACAAAGTTTTCTAGTGATGATGAGGTTCTTACGCTATATTTTTATTAAAAACTAGGGCTAAAAATGTGATCAAGTGGATCTTCAGTATACTCTTTAAATTGCATGATTTGATCAATGGATGAAATAGACTCAACATTCTCTTCATCATTATTAGAATTTTCAAGCCATAAGGGATTTTCAAATTCGTAATAGGATTTGGTGGTGGGAATATAGAGTCACTTTCCTTTTTTATTCCCCTTGCAAAATGAGCATATATCTCGAGTGAAAACCAATGTAGCCTTCAATAATAGCTAGCCATGGTCATCCTAGGATCAAAGGGTATTATCCCGAATAGTTTTTGGGTTGCAAGGCCATAAATTATGTTGGATACTCCCAAGAATATAATGATATTATTACATCATCCAATACACCTTAAGGTTTTATTTTGCATGGATCAACTAATTCCAAAAATATAAGTGTAGGATGAAGGTTATACAATTGCAACTATTCCATGTTTTGTCTTTTCATTACATT
This sequence comes from Pinus albicaulis, assembly GCA_034641835.2. NCBI lineage: Eukaryota > Viridiplantae > Streptophyta > Pinopsida > Pinales > Pinaceae > Pinus > Pinus albicaulis. The sequence continues at coordinate 981,453,206 of CM076582.1, read as the reverse complement.
GATTTCTACCCCCAAGTCTATGAAACTATTTGAAACAAGGATATTATTGATGTTTATTGAAACAACTAGATTGTTAGGATTCATATATTTCTCCATAAAGGTCAATCCTAACATTACATTAGTTATTTTCCTAATGAACTGAATGGTTTGTGTCTTTATCCTCTTCCTCCCTAGTTTCTTTAGGAAAATCTCCCTAATAGTTTCAGCATATATTGGGATGCTTTTCATGGCTTGTAAAAAGGGACTTTGATGCAAATGTTTCTTAATTATAAAACCAAGTCAAATTCAGGGTGGTCACTAGGATTTTCTAAAGTCAACCCTTCTAGGCAGGGAGGAAAATTGGACAATGGTGTAGGTTCTAAATTTAGAGAATTTTTTCTTATTAAAACATCATTGTTTGTTTATTTTAGAGTTTCCTCCCTCATTACTTCCTCAATGATAATAGAAGTGTCTTTATTTTTATTGAGAACCTTCACCAATTGTAGTTGGATATCGTGCAATCCAATTGGTGTGGTCAAATATGTGGGAAACAGAGGAAACTTATCATTAAAATCTTGTAGATTTTCCTTATTATTATTAGATTTATAAATTATTTTGGAATGTTACTATGTAGGTTGTGGAGGTTGTTCAGTTAGTGGATGTGATTGTGGTAATTGCAATTTTTTTGGTGGTGCAACTAGTTTATTTTTTTGAGTTTGGGGGTATGTTGGTTATCACTATTTAAATGGTGTAGGATATGGAAGCTGTGATGGTATGGGATAGGATTAGGTGGGAATATTACCATAATTTCATCCCCACCGTCTTTTTTTCTAGGGATGGTTATGGATTTGATATGGAGCATATGCTTGACAAGACATATGAGGACCCAAGGACTGAAATGAATGTTGTTTTCTATGAAAAAAGTGAGAAGTGTTAGATGTATGATATGAAGGTATACCTAAGGGTCACGGTGTCCATTTTTTCTTTGGTGCAAGTGCATACAACTACCCTGTTGTTTGAGTTTCTCCCTGATAGATTGTGTTGAGATTAGATAAAGAAGGAAAATTTAATGTTGTATGGTCACCTGCATAGAAAAAACATGAATTAATAACATCTAAGTGAAATTATTGCAAAGGGCGTTTCTGTCTACATTTAGAAAAAAATATTGAAAATTTTTCTTTTTCCTCTTCTTTCTTTTTCTTGCATTGTAAACTATATAATTGTAAATTAATATTTTCAAGATTAGTTACACTTATTTCCACACACTTGGCATTCTTAAATATAACATCTCTTATTATTGTACTATGTGTAGTTTGGTTGCAAGAATACTCCCTGCACAGGTAACTAATTTTTCCAAAACAAAATTGCGAGACATCCCAAATCCCATTAAATTTAATATACTTATAGAATAATCTAGGACACCCTCAAGGAAATAGTTCTGATTTTGTCTTGGTCGAACTTATTTTTTTATATCTCTAGATATTGTATAGGAATCAGTCAATGCAATCCTATAGTATTTCATCCTCTTTTTATGAGATCTTAAATATTTCCTCCCTTAATTCCCTAACTTTACAATATTCTTTGTACTTTCTGGGGAAATTCCTATGTATCTCATCCCATGTTCTAATGGTGTTTCCCCCTAGCTCCATGAACCAACAAAAGGCTACATCCTTGAGTGTGGTAGGTGATGAGCCTTAGTATCACAAAAAGAATGTTGAGACTCCAAGGCTACCAAATTTATTTATCAACCCATGGTTTGAAGAGGTGAAAGTGTTATACACAAAGTAGGCCACATTCTACTCAAGACATATTCAAGAAATGAACCAGATCAAGGCATACATATACCATTTTTTAGCGAGCTCGAGGAAGGAAAGTGCATGAAAAGAGAAAGAGAGGTATCTTCTAACAACATGAATGAAAACATTATTCTACTTTCATAAATGAAAATGTTATTCATTCAAATTTAAAGGCTAACTCTAGTTGCAGGAATGTAAATATCGTGCTAATTGCATAGATGAAAAATACTAGTATACTTGAAGAATGTGAACCCCATGCTACTTGCAAAAATATGAATAAATAGTCTAATTTCATAATGTGAGGATTTTCTTTGAAAAGGAAATTAGCTCGTGAAAATAACAATGTTTGTAACTGAAACTCTAATAAAGCATGAATTCAAGGATTAGGCCTAATCTACTTTGTATTGATGAATCGCCCTTCTCATCACTGTCTTCGAAGAAACTTATCTTTAGTGACAGAGTCCATGTGCATTTCATAAGAAAGTCATCATTAATATTCAAATTTGGAAATTTGTCCTTTAACCCTAATTGCACAATTGTATTTGTAGTGAAGAAAATGAAAGTCTAAATTTTTATTTGGTCCTCCTCAATCATGGGTTCAGAGCCTAGGGATCATTATTCAAGCCTAAGAGACCAAAATCTAGCTTTCAGAGTAAATTTGGTCAAGTTTGGATAGTGCTACAAGATGCCACAGGATTGCCTTGTTTTGCTACAATATTGGATCTGTGAGCATATAAAAATGGAAAATGTGTTATGAAGGTGGGAAAGGGTAGATGAGGGTGTATGAATTTTGTATGAGTATTTTTCCAATACTAGCACCTCTCATAGGCAGATCTTGCACAAAATAAAATGCACGCGGTGTTCTTCAATGACCTAGAAATATGGTTTCGGTGGCAAAGTTTTGAGAGAAATGTGAGATGACAAAGAAGAGGTTTATGATAACATGATAGAGGTAGGATGAGTGTGACAACCTCGAAATACACTAGTAGTATTTGCATACCAAAAAGCAATCTCTTTTTACACTTAAAAATAATGCCAAAATAACGATCAAATTGCAAGAAACTGAACTAGAAAAGAAAGGGTGAGTTGAATTTTATTTCATCAAAATTTAATCTATATTGCAACATGCATCTAACCTACATACATGAAATCCTAAAGAAGAATGTGATTTAACTCCTAGATATGTAAAAACAAAGTATGTGAAAGAGAAATGATATAAAGTCTAGCAATATGCAAAGGAAAATAACCACATATTTTTGGCTTGCCACTACAGACTCTTTAACCACGCTTCCCATAAGAGAGGTGGTAACCAGACCTAAAAAAACACTTTTTCACACGTAAACTTCAACTAAGAAAGAAGGAAATGTTGCTGCTAAGAATAATGCATAGATGCGATACACAAAGAGATATTAGAGCTTTTGGTTTAGGACCTAACCCAAGGTGACTCTGCTCTATGAAACAACATTAGATGTGAGACAACAATAGACCTTTCATTGAAATAAAACAAATTTTCAAGTACATTATGCAAAGGAAAATGAAAATTAGAGTCTCAAGCTCTTATCTCTTATTAGCTCCTCCCCTACTCCAAAAATTTGAATCCTAGTGAGTCCTTAGGTTTGTTTACTTATACAAAAATAAGAAAGGGGAAACCTCCTGAGAAAAAGGATCACTTCCCTCTAAAATTTCAAAAAAAAAGGATCTGGCTCCCTTACATCCTAGCAATTACTTGAGTTCATTGGCTTCTAGTAAACCTCTCATCTTACCTTCCCACTCCAAGTATTAAATATTTGGAAAGTGGTCATGGAAATTCTTACCTCTCATTTTACCTTCCCACTCCAAGTATTAAATATTATATTGAGAAATAAAAAAACAATGTTAGACCATTAATATCTTATGTCTCCTAACTAAATATAAAATTATTATAAATACTTATAAATGATAAAATTTATAATTCCATTTAAAATCAAAATTATAAATAATTTTATAAACCTTCTAATTACTACATAATCATCAAACATAAATAATTTTATAAACCTTTTCAATACTACATAATCATCAAACAACCGCATCATAGGTACATGTTGTTTCTCATAAAACTTTATGATTATTTTATTTTAATAATCCATCCATCTAAATAAAGTTAATACGTTATTTCATTGTAATAATCCATAAAGTTAAATTTCTTATAAAACATTTTGTAAAAGAAGCATTCAAATGTTTTAAAATTATTTTATAATAATAGTTTATTTATCTTGATAAGGTTAATCATTTATTTTTTTTAAAAACATTGAGTGAGTAAAGTATTAAATATTTGTAAATTATTTTTTATAATAATCTATGCATTTGATATTCAGTTTTATAAGGTTAATGAGATAAGTTAAATTTGAATAACCTCAATGTGGAAGTGTAATTATCTTATGTTTTGAAGTTTTTTGGGGAACATTTATTTTATTAGTAAAAAAAAAGTGAGAATTTAACAAGAATTTGTTAGAATCACAAGTTTGATGTGTGAAATTTACATAAATTGAGTGTATATGAGTCTCATTGAATCCATTTATGCATTCAAAATTTGATTTTAAAACAACAAAAAAGATAATCTCACAAAAAATTGTTTAGTCAATTTCTCGACAAAAACTCCAAAAAATAGAATAGCTAGACAATACCAATCTCCATAAACAATACATATTCAAAATTAATTAAAGTAATTATAATAATTTTTAATTAAAAAAAATTACAAAATTATAAATTATTAAAAAATATTGAATTATTTGAAATTAAAAGTAGTTCCAATGACCCCACAAAGTTAACTCAACTGACAATTGCCTCTATATTCAATAGTCAAATCCCTTAGAAATATTTAAAAAAAAAAAACTCCAATACAATTCATTCACTAAAAAAACTATACTAATTCGAAATAAAAAATTACATAGGCTACAGGCTGAGTTGGTAATATGCGCTTAGTCACTCCCAGCCTTCATTTCTTTCAAAGTAGCACATGTATGGGGCTGCCTCCTTGGAGGAAACCAACCCTGTAATAACATCAGACATAAAATAATCAAAAATGTGTCGTGGCACTAGTACAAGTAAAGGTTCTGTAATGTGAGCTGAAATAATAGAAAACGAAAAAAAATTGAGTGACTGCACAATCATGGTGTTCCTGCATCGTCCTCATTATTTGGGTCCTCCTCCTTGATATGACAATCGTACTCCTGTGTTATGGCCTCCTCCTTAGCAAAAGGTCGACACATAGGCTGAGAAGCAAGTGTGCAAAGAATGGGAGTGATTGGGTACTCAGCATCTGGTACTCACGTCCATACATCGTTCGAGTCCATAATCCATACATTTGTGTCTTCCCCCTCAGCCTCCTGAACTGAAGAGGCTCAATTTTACAGGGCATGGGTTTCTCTTGGCGGATTTCCTGGGTCCACTTCTCCCTCTCTGCATTTCCTAAGCAGGGGCCTCCTTGTCTAATCGCGTGCAGGGCGATGAGGGGCATCCTTGGAAGAGGAGCCCTCAAAGGATTCCAAACGATTAGCAGGCCCTCGCTGGTAGCGTATGGTGTACACGCCTCTTTGGTCGCCCTGATTATCCTTTGGCGCAGACGTGGAGCCATGAGAGAGTGAAGTAACAAAGGGGCAGGGGGTTGAGAGGTATCAGATATTGGCTCTTTGGGGGGGGGTGTTAAAACACGAGCGGAGTTGAGAACTGCGCAACTGAGTGCTGATGGGCAAGGTGTATGGGGTGTGCAGCAAGGGGAGCTTGATGCTAGGAGTGTGCAGACGGGAAGGTGCACAGTCAAGAAGGTGCATAGTCAGGAAGGTGCACAGGCAGGGGAGCTTGTGGGAGGTGCACGGTTGGGAAGGTGCACAGACGAGAGGGTGCCCAGCGACAAGGCACTGGGGGAGGTTGCGCAGCTAGTGGAGCATGCAAGAGGGCTGTTATTGAAGCATAATGACTAAGGGGGCAATGAGGGCTTTGCATACCAAAAGGAGCGAACTGTTAATGACACAATGTCGAGGGGCATTCCTTTTTATAGACTTGTGGCACAAGTGCAAATGTTGTGCATTATTGTGACATGCTCGTAGGTGCATGTTGCGATAGTTCTCATGTGGTAGCATGTGCTTCAAATTATGACAATGAATCATGTTCATCCAAGAGCTCATTCAAATGATTGCAGAGGAGAGGTTCCACACCAAGTGGATGCTGGCGTTGCATATCTTCGTCATCCTGTGCCTCCACAGCTTCATGTGAATTATTGCAAAGAGGTGGATCCACTTCAGGTAAAGGCATGTGTTGTAGATCTTCGTTAGCTTGCACATAGGAGGAAACATTTTCATGTGTTTGTGTCATGTCACCCGCATCTGGAAACAAATTTATAAATATTATATTGTATAAATAATTAAAAAATTAAAATACTATTATAAATATTTATAAATAATAAAATAAAAAATAACAATTATAATAAAAATTATAGTTATATATAATTTTAAATATCTTTTAAATACTGATGATGATGATGATGATGGTTAACATCCATTGAGACAAGACATTGGTCTATCGGACCTATAATTTTCTTAATTCTTAATTTGTCTGGCTTCTCGTCTTTCTTTGCAAGATTGGTGTTCTAGCTTTCTTTTTCTTCTCTACGGTTTTCCAACTTCCTTTGTCTTGCAGCTCCTTCATCTCTTTTGTTCCTTGGGATACTGGTGTCTTATATTTGGGTTTTGGGAGATTTTCTTTTCTGCTAAATGAAGATTTCTTTTGCGCGGTATTTGAATCCTCATAATTGTTGAAGCTTGAGGAGCTGTCGAGTTCATTTTTTGTTTTTGGGCGGAGCTTTCTCCCTGATTGTCTTGAGGATTGTTTACTTCTTACCTGATTTCTTGTGATTTAGATTTTTCTGGAGAGTACTCTTCCTTGACAGTGTAATGTTCCTTTTGTGCTCCTTCCCACCATGTAGATCTATGGTGATTATTTCTAGCATAATTTTTCTGAGAGACTTTTAAGCAATTTTTCGCTAGATGGCCTGTCTCAAAGCAGGATCGACATCTGAAGATAACACTTTCATAGTTGATTTTCTGGTTCCATACATATTATTTTCTTGTTAGGATTATTTCAGCTGGGAATCCGACGCTAAAGTCCATTTCTACAAAGATGTGTGCATAGGTGGTTCTGACATATTCCTCTGTTTCTGAGCACCTGTAGTAAAATTTTCCAATTGCATTTCCAATGGCTTTTAGTGAGGAGAGATTCCAGAGATGCAAAGGTAGGTTTGGAAATCTGACCCAAACTGGTGCTGAGGTTATGAATTTTGTTGAGGGATTGAATGATGGGTTCCATGGTTTCATGTAATATTCCTAATTAGCGACAGCTAATTGGAATATTCGATTTTGTATAGTTTTGCCGTCTATGGTTTGTACATAAATAAAAAGTGAGTAAAGAGGGTCTAACTCACTTAATTAGAATAAGACATCCGCCTAGTAGCACAACGTTGTGACTCAAGGGGAGTCAATGGGGCCAAACACCACGTAGAGGAGGGGGGCCTACGTACACTCTAGAAGCTTTTGTGCAGATAAGGATGAGTATGTGGAGGAGAGAGAGGCTATGTTGGGTTTTGGAGGGAAACCAATGCTATAAAAGATGGAGGAGCCTCCTCATTTGGATCATTCTTGAGTTGATGATTTTGGAGTGAGACTTTTTTCTTCTTGAGCACGCTAGCTGTTTAGCCTATTTGCAGCACTATTTAGTGCATTGAGTGTCTCCGGTCAGAGATCTTGCCCTTAGCCCCGGGGGACTTCGAGTGCCTGCTCGGGCAAGGTTTATTTTCCCGTATTTTGTGATTCGTTTCATTGTTTGGGTTTGTTGCAGAGCCGACGCTTATAGAGACTGCGCAGTCACTGGGAGAGAGGACGCAGTCCATTGTGGAGGAGCTTCGGATTGGGGTTTTTGCAGGTGATTTCACCGGGATTCTGAGCAGAGGGTCAGCCTTTGCCCGTCGGAGGTTTTTGGCGGAGTTTGTGGCAGTATTTCAACTGTTTCTATCCAGCCACTGCTCTGCACCTTGGAGGCCAGCATATTTCACTGGGGAGGCAGTTTCTGGTGATTTCTGGGGTTGGCCATTCTTGGAATGGTTTTTGGATCTTGTCTGGGTTGTTAGGGAAAGGAGATTTGTCAATTTTCAACTTATTCCGGAAAGGGGATCAGCCCCTAATCTTCAATCCATTCCAGCCATAGCAGCTACACAGCATTTTTCCAACAGCTGGGATGCAGTTCATAGAGCAGCCATTTCTTGTCTTTTCTGAGAGTGATTTCTTACTTGCTTTGGGCAAGATCGCCTCTTGTACTTCAATACATTTCTCTGATTAATAAAATGGCTCAGCATTTCCTCTCTATGTTTTCTGGTTGAGTTACCGTAGTTGCCGTTGTTGCCGTAGTTGTTGTATACTCTTTCTATTATATGTCTATTGTTGTTTTTAAGCATTCTATTTCTATACCACTTGGTGCATTTATCTTTCACTCTTAGACATAGTCTGAAAAGGGCCAGGTAGCCTCTAGTTCTCGTCCTCTTTTTTAGAGGAAAAATATCTGGTAAATCCCCTTCTAGTCTATCTCTGGTTGGAGTTTTGCCGTGTTTTAGAGATATCCCCGAAACGAGATATTACAGTGGTATCAGAGCATAGTTCTGGCTCAGCCTGTGGTCTATGACATCAGGAAAGAGACCGTACGGAGGCAGGAAGTATAGAGAACGTGAGTGTAGGTTGGAGGCCACCTATGAAGAAGAAGACTGTGCCTAGGTAGAAAACGCAGATCAGAAGAGAGATCCTGTGATGGACACAGATCAGGTGGAGCTTGTAGTAGATTTGAGAGTGAAAGAACCAATGGAAGATGACATAGAGGCCAAACAGTTTGGAGAGGCACTCCTCAAGTCTGTGTAGGATTTAGCTAGACAGATTGAGGTGATGGGACAGAGGTTCACAGCTGTGGAGGCTAGAGAGCGTGAGACTCCACATGTTTTATAGATTGGAGAAGGATCAGGTACATCCCATCATTTGCCGAAGTAGGGTGCTGCTCAGCACTGCTCAGCCGATGGCTTCATGTGCGCCTACCCGCTCTACCATGCCCACTTTCTTGGGAGCAGATATAGGGGCAGGAGCCTGGAAGGAGGCAAAGCCTGGACACTTAGATGAGTATTTTGCAGAGTATCAGTCATACGGGCAGGAGTTCAGGGATGCTCTCACATTTAGAGATTTTGTGCAGCTCCATCGGGACAGTAGACCCCGCGACCATCATAAAGGGCACTGACATGACCATGATGGAGATTCCCACCATGCCTCTAGTAGATTTCATTTGCCTATGTTTGATGGATCATCAAACAATTCGGAAAAGTCTCGGGTGGAGAAGTTGGATATCTATTTCCAGCTTAACCAGATGTCAGAGACGGAGGCCATCAAGGTGGCGACATTACATTTCGATGGTGAGGCCCAGGACTGGTGGTTCCATGTGATGGTGACACTCAGACATTCCACAGTGACGACATATGCCGAGTTTACTAGGATATTGATAGAGCGTTTTGACCGGAGGGATCCGGAATAGCATTTTCTTGAGCTGACGAAGCTCAAGCAGACATGGAGCCTAGAGACATACATTGCAGATTTCTTGAGGGTTTTAGTGATGGTGCCAGATCTATCCGTGACAGGGACAATCTATATGTTTATGGAGGGATTGGCAGAGCCACTTCGAGGTCTAGTCAGATCCACTAGACCAGCTACACTCCAGGATGCTATGAGTAAGACCAGGGATTTGCAGGATGCATTGCCTAGGATGCGGACACCTTACCCCCAGAGACAGGGTTTCCAGCCCAAGGGATGTGAGGGTTCCTCCTCCCAAGGGGAATCCAGGACAGGCACAAGCAGATGATGAGGCCAGGAGGGAGCTGAGGAAGAAGCGGTTGTGCTTCACTTGTTAGGAGCCATGGGCACCAGGGCATAGGTGTGTTGCTGGTAAAGCACACTTCATTGAGGTCTTCTCCAATGATAGTGGGGAAGAGGATGAGGAGGATGATAAGGAGGCAGGAGATAGTCAGATGACCCAGGATCAGTTGTTGCCTCCACCTCTAGGGACAGGAGGTGCAGCTTTTTCACCCACAGGAGGAGCCCTTGTTGCTTTGTGAGGAGTTCCTAAGTATTTGACGCTGAGCATACGTGGGACAGTATGTGGCCAATGAGTATCAGTCTTGGTTGACAGTGGGACAACCAACAACTTCATTGATGCATAGATGGTTGAGCAGAGGTGTATATCAACCAAGAGTTTTGATGGGTTTTCAGTCTTGGTCCCAAGAGCCCAGACAATGTAGTGTTCTCGGTAGGTTCCAGAGTTAGCACTGACGATGCGTACTTACACCATGACTGATCACTTTTTCATGGTCAACATACCAGATACCAATGTGGTACTGGGTGTTCAGTGGTTGATTACTCTGGGGAAGGTCACTATGGATTGGGAGGCCTTAGAGATGGAGAAGGATGACAAGAAGACCAAGAAGCATGAGAAGATCTGCGAGATGCATACTTACCCACCCCAGACAGTGTCGACACACCGGATAGAGGCATACTTCCGAAAAGGAGACATAGAGTGGGTGTTTGAGTTGTGGGCATTAGAGGCAGAGACCACCGGTCGGGCAGTTCATCTAGAGATACAGGCCATCCTTGACAGGAATGAGGTAGTGTTTGGGGATATACCACCAGGTCGGCCACCGGATAGAGGGTTTGAGCATACCATCGAGCTTGAGCAGGGTATCCAAGCGGTGATCACTACACCCTATAGGCATCCCAAAGCCTATCGGGATGAGATTAAGCGGGCCATCCAGGAGTTGTTGGCTCTTGGACACATTAGACCAAGCACGAGTCCATTTGCTTCTTCTGTAGTGCTGGTGAAGAAGAAGGATGGCACCTTGAGGATGTGTATTGACTACAGGGCCCTGAACAAGAAAACTATGAAGAACAGGTACCCTATACTCAGGATCGATGAGCTGATGGATGAGCTGAGAGGAGCTAAGTTCTTCTCAAAGATTGATTTGAGATCACGGTACCATCAAATTCGCGTGAGGGAACAGGACATTCCCAAGACCGCCTTCAGGTGTCATTATGGGCACTTCGAGTTTTTGGTTACGCCTTTTGGGCTGATGAATGCACCAGCCACCTTTCAATCTTGCATGAACGATATCTTCCGCAGTCATCTGAGGAAGTTTGTATTGGTTTTCTTTGATGACATACTCATATATAGTAGGACTTGGGAGGAGCAGCTCCAGCATATAGAGGCAGTACTATGCATCTTGGAAGAGCAACAGTTTTATGCTAAGCTATACAAGTGTGAGTTTGGGATGACAGAGATGTTGTATTTGGGTCACATCATAGGAGTGGACGGAGTAAGGGTCCATGAGGAGAAGATTAGAGCCATCAGATATTGGTTGAAGCCGAAGAACGTGACGAAACTTCGAGGGTTCATTGGGATATGTACCTATTACAGGAAGTTTGTCAGAGGGTTCTCAGAGCTTGCTGCACCCCTTACAGATTTGATGAAGAAAGGGGCATTTAGGTGGAGAGATATAGCACAACACGCCTTTGATAGGCTCAAGGAGATGATGATTAGCTGCCCAGTGCTTGCATTGCCAAATTTTATGCAACCATTCGTCTTGGAGTGTGATGCGACGGGAGAGGGGATCAGCGCAATATTGATACAGGGGGGACACCCTATAGCTTTTGAGAGCCGGAAGCTCCTTCCGCATGAGAGGTTGTATTCCATATACGACAAGGAGATGTTGGCCATCATGCATGCCTTGGCCAAATTCCGACAGTATTTAGTAGGGAACAGATTTAGGGTGAGAACTGACCACAACAGCCTCAGGTTCTTTTTGGAGCAGAAACAACTATAGGAGAGGCAACAGAAGTGGATCAATAAGATCCAAGCATATGACTTTAACATTGAGTATGTCAAAGGTAATAATAAGCTAGTAGTAGAAGACCTTTCACGTAGACCAGTCACGTTATCTCTTATGCGCTTGGATACAGATTGGAGGGCTTGACTTTTAGTTGAGTACTCCAAAGACAGGTTTTCATGTGAGGTGCTGGACGGACGGGTAGAAGATGACAGATACAGGGTGGTCGTCGAAATCATCTATTATAGGGATAGGATGTTCTTGACCAAAGGATCTTATCTTAAGAAGAGGATACTCCAGGCATCACATGATTCTCCATTGGCAGGCCATTAGGGGTTTACCAAAACCTACAGGGCCATTAGGGAGAGGTTCTCATGGAAGGGCCTCAAGGAGGACGTACTCCAGCACATCACGGAGTGCGATGTTTTTCAGAGGAACAAGGGGGAGATGAGCCATCCCGCAGGGTTGTTGCAGCCTCTTCCCATTCCGAAGGGGAAATGGGAGAGCATATCGATGGATTTCATCACAGGGTTGCCCATGGTGCAGGGCAAGGATTGTATCTTTGTCGTCGTTGATCGACTGACAAAGTATGTGCACTTTTTCACCATATCTATGCGTTACACAGCAGCACAAGTGGCCGAGCTGTTCTTCCGAGAGATTTTCAGGTTGCATGGTCTTCCTAAGACCATCATCAGTGACAGGGACAGCCACTTCATGGGTGGATTTTGGCAGGAGCTTTTCCGGCTAGTGGGGACGGAGTTGACACTGAGTACCAGCTACCACCCACAGACGGATGGACAAACAGAGATAGTTAACAGGTGGCTGGAGGGCTACTTGCGTAACTATGTTAGTGGGCAGCAGCGGGCATGGTTGAGATGGTTGCATTTGGAGTAGTACTGCTACAACTCGACACATCACATGTCTATTGGTATGTCACCATTTTATGCTTTGTATGGGTACCATCCTTTATCATTTTCTGATGTGATGTTCGGTGCGAATAAGGCTCCTAGAGCCAAGATGTGGATCCAAGAGAGTCAGGACATCCTTTGAGCTCTGAAGGACAATATGGCTACAACACAGAACCAACAGAAGTTGTATGCCGACAGAGGTCGGGTGGAGCGACAGTTTGAGGTAGGAGACTTGGTCTACCTATGATTACAACCATACCGACAGTCATCGCTGAAGCAGAAGGGAGCTGAGAAGCTCAAGCCTTGTTTCTACGGGCCATACAGGGTGATACGCAGGATTGGGCAGGTTGCATATGAGTTGGAGCCACCCCAAGGCTGAAAGATCCACAACATTTTCCATGTATCATGACTAAAGAAGGCGCTGGGACAGCAGGTGACAGTGACAGAGGAGCTTCCTCCTACAGATGACGAGGGGCACTTGGTGTTGCAACCGGAGGCGATTATTGATACCAGGGAGAGGCGGTTATGGAGTAGGGTGGTCCGAGAATTCTTGGTGAGGTGGAAGAATTTTCCGGATGAGGATGCCACGTGGGAGAATGAGAAGATTTTGCAGCATCCTTCACTTCAGTTGCTTGAGGAAAAGAAACATTTTTCTGGGGGGGACTGTAATATTCCTAATTAGCGATAGCTAATTGGAATATTCGATTTTGTATAGTTTTGCCGTCTATGGTTTGTAAATAAATAAAAAGTGAGTAAAGAGGGTCTAACTCACTTAAGTAGAATAATACATCCGCATAGTAGCACAATGTTGTGACTCAAGGGGAGTCAAGGGGGCCAAACACCACGTAGAGGAGGGGGGCCTAGGTACACTCTAAAAGCTTCTGCACAGATAAGGATGAGTATGTGGAGGAGAGGGAGGCTACGTTGGGTTTTGGAGGGAAACCAATGCTATTAAAGATGGAGGAGCCTCCTCATTTGAATCATTCTTGAGTTGATGATTTTGGAGTGAGACTTTTGTCTTCTTGAGCATGCTTTCTGTTTAGCCTGTCTGCAACACTGTTTAGTGCATTGAGTGTCTCCGGTCGGAGATCTCGCCCTTAGCCCCGGGGGACTTTGAGTGGCTGCTCGGGCAAGGTTTATTTTCCCGTATTTTGTGACTCATTTCATTGTTTGGGTTTGTTGCAGAGCTGACACTTATAGAGACTGTCCAGTCACTGGGAGAGAGGACGCATTCCATTGTGGAGGAGCTTCGGATTGGGGTTTTCGCAAGTGATTTCATCGAGATTCTGAGCAAAAGGTCAGCCTTTGCTCGTCAGAGGTTTTTGGCAGAGTTTGTGGCAGTAATTCAGCTATTTCTATCTAGCCACTGCGCTGCACCTTGGAGGCTAGCGTAATTCACTGGGGAGGTAGTTTCTGGTGATTTCTGGGGTTGGCCATTCTTGGGATGGTTTTTGGATCTTGTCTGGGTTGTTGAGGAAAGGAGATTTTTCGATTTTCCGCTTATTCCGGCAGGGGGATCAACCCCTAATCTTCAGTCCATTCCAGCCGTAGCAGCTACACAGCATTTTTCTAGCAGCTGGGACGCAGTTCATGGAGCAACCATTTCTTGTCTTTTCTGAGAGTGATTTCTTACTTGCTCTAGGCAAGATCACCTCTTGTACTTCACTACATTTCTCAGATTAATAAAATGGCTCAGCATTTCCTCTCTATATTTTCTGGTGGAGTTGTCGTAGTTGTCGTTGTTGCCGTAGTTGTTGTGTACTCTTTCTATTATATGTCTATTGTTGTTTTTGAGCATTCTAGTTCTATACCACTTCGTGCATTTATCTTTCACTCTTAGACAGAGTCTGGAAAGGGCCAGGTAGCCTTCGGTTCTCGTCCTCTTTTTTAGAGGCGAAATATCCGGTAAATTCCCTCCCAGTCTATCTTTGGTTGGAGTTTTGCCGTTTTTTAGAGATATCCTCGAAATGGGATATTACATTTCATGAATAGACCCAATTTTTCCCAAAACCAAGGTCCAAAATCTAAAATGCATTGTCTGCCTTCAGAGTTTTCAAAATCTACTATAAAGAAACCCTTAGCATAGGGGTAGAGATTAATTTCATTAGAGATGAGAGGCTTCCATATCTCTGAGATCCAACTGTGAAGGGCTGTTAGTCGTGGCCAAAAGCCATTAAACCGATAGATTAAGGCACTTTCAAAAAACTTCAAGGCCTCATCCAGTGAGGCCTTCCTACACAGTGGGAGCTAGGGCTTCACTGACAATATGGGCAGGAGCTTGACTCTTAGAGACGGATGGAACTGAGCTGGTAATAATATTTGCAAAGTTGGAAGCCATACTGAAGAGGTTCTCTCAACCTCAGAAAACACGAATTCCAACACTGAATATCAGCAAACCGGACAACTGACCTTTAATGCAGAATTTTCACCATAAAATTTCACCACGAAATTTTCACTACAGAATTTCACCGCAAAATTTTCACCTCAAACCCAAGTATTAATTGATAAAATTCATGGCAGACCCAAGTATTAATGGAGAAAATTCACTACAGACCCAAGTATTAATGGAGAAAATTTTAGAATTTTCACCACATAATTCACGGCAGAATTTTCACAATAAAATTCACCGCAGACCCAAGTATTAATCGAGAAAAATCACCACAGACCCAAGTATTAATGGAGAAAATTCACCACAGAATTTACCACAGACCCAAGTATTAATCGAGAAAATTCACCGCAGACCCAAGTATTAATGGAGAAAATTCACCGACCCAAGTATTAATGGAGAAAATTTTAGAATTTTCACCACATAATTCGACACAGAATTTTCACCATAGAATTCATGGCAGACCCAAGTATTAATCGAGAAAATTCACCTCAATTACTTATTTGTGGTAAAACATTGAGTTGAGTGAAACACTCAAAATTCTATGATTATTTTATTACAATAATCCATCCACATAAAATTAATAAGTTATTCCTTATATAAAACATGAAGTGAGCAAAATACTAGAATACTTGAATATTTTTATTATAAATATTTTTTTACAATTGATTTCACAATTACTAAATTTGTTGTAAATAATTAATAATAAATATATAAAAATAGAAGAAAATATTCTATTCAATAACAATAAATTTATAAATTTATAGATATTATATATTATAACTATAAATTTATAGATACTATATTATGTATAAATTTATAGATATTATATTATCTAACTAATTAGAAAAATATAAAATTAATATAAATATTTATAAACTATAAAATTAAAAATTCATTTTAAAATCATCTAAATTTATAAACTTTAAATACTATATAATTATCAAATAACCCTATAAATTATTTGTTATAAAACATATTGAATAAGTGCAAGTATTCAAAATTTTGTGATTATTTCATTTATAATAATATATCCATTTATATAGTTAGGTTATTTTATAATGGATAAAGTTACCAAGTTGGCGAAACACTCAATGTTGTTAAATTATTTCAATAAAATAGTTTGTTTATCTCGATAAGGTTAATCAGTTGTTTCTTATAAAAACATTGAATGAGAAACATTAAAACATTTATAAAACCTAGTCAAGACGAGTCAACAATATTCCACAAACACTTTTCCACAGTTGTCGTCGGGGATTTTCTTTTTGTGGACAATGGCCAGTCACTGTAATTCAATAATTTTACAACTCCTTCGAAGCAATGTCAAGAACAGTCAAGATTCCTTGTTTTCATGGCGATTAATTCGGTTCATCCATCCTATACCCACACTACATCAACTGACTTGACGCCACTCGATACGGTTACTAAGTTGTCTGCCTTTTCAGGGTAACAAAGTGAAGGTGGGCCTTTCGTTTGATCGTCTACTGGACCGGGAAAATTTTGTAGCGCCATTTAAAGAAAGTAAAATGAAATGAATCAAATTAATTATAATAAATATACCCTTGTAATATAACACCATTGTCCCAAATTATATAACTCAGACATCTTTACAATACAATATCGTCACACCTTCACTTTGCTCGTTTCTCTGATCCATGGTTTCAAAATCCCTATTTGTCGATTGCTGATCTTCTTTGGCTTTTAAAATCCTAAAACACATTTCATTTGATTCGTAATATTCTTTTTTATTCGTAAAATTTTATTCCATAGTTTGCTTGAATCGATCGATTTTTTCGGTTGAGAATATTTTATTTTCAGTGAAAAGTCAGCAAGAATTTGGATTTGACAAAATTCTGTGCGACAATATTTTTTTTTTTGTTTTTCGCTGGAACACTTTCGGGCGAAAAAATAGGCTGGGAAAACAAGAATCTTGGATTTTCCCAAGCTCCTTGTTATAATAATATTTTTGATGAAATTTTTTTGGGTTGTTAGAAAAAAATAGAGGGCGAATTATGACCCAAAGTATTTGATGTATTTATTTATCACAATAATTACAAATATATATAGGAATATAGAATATAGACTTTAACAAATTTAGATTCTAAGAAAGTGGATTTATGATTAGGAGATGGCACAACCACAATTCAAACATGGGAAACAATGATTTCTAGATTGACACTGTTGGATTCACAATGACAACCTGTAAATCACATCATACACATAAAATGATTAACATGGACCAAGGCCTAGGTTTCAACAAGAATCTTGGATTTTTTTCGATGAAAAACTTTTGGACGAAAAAATTGATTTATGTCGATACACAAAACAACCTCAATTGTCTTCGCGTTTTAAAATAAAAATGTCAACACTTTACCTTTCTATTCATTAGAATGATACTTAGAGGTTAGTATGCCTGCAACTACATATTTTGATTATTAAATAAAACTGTTAGCATTTTACCTTTCTGTTCCTTAGAATAGAAGTTAGTATGCCTGCAACTTCATATTCTGAATTCGACTGTTGTTCATTACAGTGTTAACGTACTCAACGTTTCAGTATAGATATTGGTACATATTTCAACTCAGGATAGATATTGGTTTGAGGAATAACCTTACACTGTGGTCTTGCGAGTTACACTATTTAAACATTATTTTTTAAAGAGTAAAATTCTGAATTTTCCCCACGTTTCACCTACCAGGCCATGTTTAGAATGGCCTTTGCATTTCAGTTTTTTTTTTTTTTTTTAAGTCGGAAAAAAACTTGTGGTTTATATTTATATTTAGTACTAGCACAAAATCATTATAAATAATCAAATTGAAATATAATAGTAGTCCTGCAATTTGAAGCTAATCTGATGTAATACAAGACCATTCAAAAATATTGTCAAAACATTTACATTCTATCACAAAGTTATTCTCTGTCCATGTAGCCATTCTTCATTTACCCAGCTTACTTCCTTTGAAGATGAACTGCGTCTTCATCTTTTTCATTGAACAAACCCCATAAGTGATTACAACATTTGAAGTCTCTAGCACCAGTGCTCGCTTCCATACTATCCATTTCTCTTTTTCCAACATCAAAAAATATGGAACATGCTACTCAGCCTTGTACTGCAAAAACAAAAACACAGATTTTGCCTTGGATCCAAAGATATGAGATGTTCCCCAGCCCTGTAAGTGAGTACCTTCCATCAATTTAGTCAAAAAAATTTTACAACTCCACTCACCCCTAACTCCTAAATGCATCCACGAGCTCATAATGCATCTCGCTGAAATTACCAGTTAGTCCCTTCTGTGACAACCTATCTGCTTGTGTGTTCTTCTCCCTGTAAATGTGTTTAAAATTCATGGTAGAGAAGGAGATAGTTAGTTCATTAATTCCTTCAAGCCAAGTAGTAAGGTGACCTAGATTTAGTGAAGTCCCCTTGTTCATGTGATCCATGAGGACATGTGAGTCCGCAAACACCCATAACTTATCCAGATATACTTGATTTGAGAACCAAAGCAAACCTCACAATGCCAGCATCTCAGCCTTCATATTCGTACCCAACCCACCATACCAAAGGATTTTATAATGGCACATTGGTGAAATCATCAACCATGCTCCACAACCAGATCACATATTCTGCGAAGCCCCTTCAAAAAAACCGACAGGGTACTAGATTTCTAAAATTCTAATTCTTTTCAATAAATCAGAGGGGGGCTTCTATCAGATTCTTAGTTTTTCGCATGTTTTGATAATTTGTTGACTAATTTTTCTTGGGGTGCTTCCATGTTCGTCAAGGATCCACCTATTTCTACAACACCAAATGCACTAGTGATAAATGATTGGAATGTTCCTATAAGATTTACCTTTTCTAAACCACCAACTAATAGAGTCCACTAGATTGTCATGTTCTAGAAGTTGTAATTTGAAATGATTGCTTAGGTGTAGTTGGACCTCATGTGAAAAAGGACATAGATAAAATAGGTGTTGATTGTCTTCGAAACCCTTCATAGAGAGTCTGCATATACCGGGCCCAATCTTACCTTTTCTTTGAAGATTAACTCAGGTTATATTTTTATTTTGCCATACTATCTAGTAAAATATAGCCATCTTAGTTTGAACATTAACCTTCCAGATAACCGTGAACCAGCTGTTATGGTCAACTCGATATTTGATATTCATAAGCTCCTTGTATGTTTCACTAGTTTTGATATGTCCATTTTTTAAATTCCCTCCCCATTGAGCTCTATATTCTGATCTAATTCCCCTCAGACCAAGACATGTCATCGCTTCTGTGTACCTTTTCCACTCAAGTTCCATGTTACCCTATAGATCTAGCGTCGTAGCAGACTTCCATCTCGACGCAGAGCCAACCCGGTCCTGAATGACTTGTCCCAAATAAAAAGGCCTTTTCAATTAAGCTTAGACACCAGTTCCATACTGAGTGTTAGATCATGTATCATTCCACTAATCCTTGGTTGTCCAATTAGAATTGCCCCCCCCCCCCCCCCATCACCAAATATCCATCTTAAGTTCTCAGTGAAGTGTTTCGAGATCTTTATAAATTTGTTCCAAATGATGGATCCCCTAGATACATTCGCCCATCCTTTAATATATACGTCTTCCACTCCCATATTATTTATGTATTTATGCTTTAATATATCATTCCATATACTCTGCATTTTCAAACCTCTCCATAAATATTTCATAAGCAATGTATTTCCAAATGTCTCTAAATCTAGGATACCCCAGCCACCTTTCTCTTTTGGTTTAGCAATCAAAACCCAACTAGCTAGATGGTATTTCCCACTTTCTCTTCCCCTATTCTAAATGAATTTCGTCATGATGCTCCTTATATTGTCTACGATTTTCTTCAGTATGATATAGAGGTGGGCCCAATACACAATAAATTGTTGTAGTACCACTTGTACCAAGACTAATTTTCCCCCTTCGAAAACCATTTTAAAGTCTATCCCCTGATCCTGCGTTTATATTTTTTCGGCATCCATAACTAGTCCTCCACTCTATAACATACAACCTTCATATGGAATCCAAGATAAGTAAAACCCTCATCCAGGGGAGTCGTTTCGAAATTATACATAGTCCCAATATAGTCAATTATAATCCCATCTCCAACAGCATAATAGATGCATGATTTATCTTCATTAGCCATCATTGGATTAGAATTAAAAAACTTTTTGAATACGTTATGTAGTGCTTCCCAACAACTTTTTAATATGAACCCCAAGATCAAAACATCGTCGGCAAGAAAGTTGTGGGTAACATCCCTATTATCAGTAATCTTAATGACCCTTATCTCTCCCAAGTATGTAGCCTTCCTTAATTTTAAACTTAAAGAATCAATTACAAGAATAAATAAGAGTGGTGAGAGGGCACATCCCTATGCAACCCTCTCCCTAGATTAAAAAATTTGGAAGCAGATCCACTGATTAGTATGGCCATAAGATATGTTGCAGACACACCCCATAATCGATTCTATATTTGTTCTGTCCATGCCAATATTATATAAGATAAGTCTAAAATATCCTGAGTCCACCTTGTCATAAGCTTTTCTTAAATCCACCTTCATGACCACAGCTTCCAGATGCGAGGTCTATACAGTATGGAGAATTTCCTATGTTGTAGCCAAAACATCGTGAATAAATTTGTTCTTCAGGAAACCAGAGTGATGTATTTAGCTAAGACCTCCTTCATACGCTTATCAATTATGTTAGAAATAATATTTTATAGGGTATTGCAAAGTGAAATAGGCGTATATTATTCAAAATATAGCGTTTCTTTTTTCTTTGGAATGAGTGCCAGAAAGATGGAGCTTAACACCCCATGAATCCTGCCAGATATTCTAGTTTCTTCCACCATATTAGATATGGCTTGGATGAAATCCTCAGAAAAATCAAGGAAAAAATCTGGAGTCTATCCATCTGGTCCTCGGCTCCTATCTGTTGTAAATGATTTAAGGACCCCAATCACCTCTTTAATACTGACCCTTCTATTAAGTCTGAGTAATTCCCCTTCCTCAAACATCTTGGATAATCCTCGAGAGACCATAAATGATTTGCAACATCAGTATCTTCTCTGGCCTTATACAAATATGAGAAAAGCTTAACCGCTTCATGTTGGATATTCACTATGGTGTAATGTGAAATCCCATTTACATCCACCTGTAATATAGCATTTTCATTTTTTCTCCCAGTTGCATATGCGTGGAATTATTTCGTGTTTTTTCCACCCACATTCAGCCATGTGGCCCAAATTTTCAGTCTCCAGGTATGTTCTTCGATGAACAGGATCTTTCATTTCTCCTCTTCCATGTTTTTAAGTCGTAACTAGTAATCCAAGGACCGAATGCCCTCCTCCAATTCTTTTAGAATGAAAGTTGCGTCATTATATATGTTCTTTAAACTTGTGATCATGTGGCCCTTTTGTTGTTCCTCCCATGTGCGCACTTCCTGTTTTAACCCCCTTAGAGTGTGATACAAGTGTTCCATAGCTGACATGTCAGTGTCTTTCTTATGATTTCTCATATATTCTTTTACCATAGTGTTGAATTTTTATTTTTCAAGCCACACCCTATTGAATTTAAATGGGCAACCTCCCGGTATTTTTTCAAATTTCCATTCTAATATAATCGGTCTATGATCTGAGATTACGATGTCCTCTACCCTTGCATAATGACATCCCATCTGTGATAGAAGACTAGCCTGAACCAGAAACCTGTCAATCCTTTTCCCTATAAAATTAGGGCCCTTTATTCCATTTAACCAGGTTAGGAAATTTTTAGCCCTATTTATATCACATAGGTTTGCGGAACTAAAAATATCTCTGAGATAACTAGTCGTCAGATCCAATCTACCCTAGTTCCCCCACGTCTCATCCAGATGAATAGGGTAATTGAAATAACCAGTAAAGATAGAGTAACCCAGTAACAAAATATAACGTTCCTCCATCCTTTTCCAGAATTTATGTTTATCATAGTATGGAGTGTTGTGGAGGTAAATCCCCTCTGCGGACAGAGGCGATCCCTACTAGCCTAGACCGGGTCTAGCAACAATCATCACATGCTATAGTGCAGGTTCCTAATTGCAAATAAAACAACTAGCGATGAAGGCTTACCTGGAATCTAAAGCTTCCACTTGTAGAGAAAGTAGCGCTTCCGTTCTTTAGCTCTGGCAGATCATAATCCTCATGATCTTCGTGATTGGACACCTGCACACGCAAGAAACAAAACAAACGCAAGCGTAAAATCCAGTACATGCAACTATATGTCAGTCAGAGAAGACATAACTCATCATCATAATCATCAACAAGAGTGGAAGCATAACCAATAGTCGCTTATCATTAATCAATCAAAGAAGAATACAACCATAGCCCTGACACTGAATTCTCCTTCGGAGGGTCGCCAGTGGAACACGTCTCGAAAAATCCTGTCGGGGATGGGACAAACCTCTCTCTTTGGATGTCTCAACAATAATCTCCTTGCTTGGATTTGGCCTTAAGGGAATGAATCAAGGCTTTTGCAGCACTAGGCTCTGATAGCTCTTGGGAACTCTTTGAGACAAGCTATTCAGCCATTCATCCATTCAGCCATTCAGCCTCTTCATCAATGGATGAAGGCTATATTTATAGAGCAGAGGAGGAGGTTAGGATCCCTACAATAGTGGAAGGGAGGCCTTATCCCTTTGGAGGCTCCCCATAAGGTGGAAACAAGAGGCCAAAGGAGGAAGGCCATGGTTATTCAGTCAAAACCACTCCTGATGACTCATCCACGAAGTTGTTGTAATTGAAACTTCACCTCTTTTTTAAAAAAAAATTCCAAAAGAAGATTGGTGCGGGTGCTTAACTGGGACAGAGCGCCAATTGGCGTGGGCTCAATGTTAATTTTCCTCATTGGCGCGAGTACATAACGAGCTACCAGCGCCAAGGTAAAAACATGTGTTTTTAGGGGTCTGCTGAGGAAATGATCAACAGAAGAAATGTTGTCCTCATGGAAAGGTATGCAATGATGGTATTTGCAAGGCTTGACACTGATTATTGGTCATATAAATGACCCTCCAATGGGCGAGAAGGGGATTGCAGGGATGGTGACAAATTGTTGTGTAACAAATGCCCCCTAAAGCATGAGGCCCGAAAGAGAGAGAGGAGTGAAATGCTTTACAAGAACGTGTCCAACTAAAAACACCGCCATCGAAAAACCTGCGTAGAGAAATAAAACTGATATCTCAAATACATGATATATATGTGGTATGGGCGCAGCCATCCAAAAAAGAGTATGTAATAATCCAGATCCAAGGTATGGACGCAGCCATCCATAGACTCATGTATGGTCGCAGCCATCCATAGACTCATGTATGGTCGCAGCCATCCAATCAATGAGTCATGTAACTAATCATAGTAATCCACAAAATCGCAGCCTGGATTATAACAGGCAGAATCTAGGGTCTTGCGCTCCATCTCGACCCGAACAAAGTACAGGTTCAAGCATGAAAATAAGTGAGCTGAAGTCGAACATGCAAGAACATCGTCTGATTACCAGCTAATGATGAAAGCTGTTAACAGACGCGAGAGGTACCACCATTAATGCCAATGGTCCTTAAGGTACTACAGGTACAATCTATGGCATGTGAACAATGAGATGATATCAAACACCCGTAGAATCACTCGATCGGAGGCCAATGATGAAAACCTCACGTCGAATGCGAAGAACCTGCCATTAAGGCATGCAGGCTCCAAGGTACCAGAAGGGAGTCTCTAGATCAGCTTCCTGGATAATGAGCTGAAGTCAATAGGAAGTGACCTTGATCGAAGGTGGGCCATAGTGTTTCCCACATCATCGACATGAGACAGAGGAACATAATGTCTTTGTGAATCAAGATCAGATGAGAATCAGAGGAAGGTTGAAATTTGCAGAGGTCAACTTCTCTTGAACATGTTGGTGGCACGACAGTGGATTTGGCAGTATTTGACATCAAAAGATCAGAGGTCATGATGAAGAGGAAAAGAGTAGATGAGAGGTCAAAAGGGATCACCCAAACCCACGGAGGAAATCGGATAATGAGGTGAGATGTTCCCAACCCGACACAAATGCAGACAAGTGCCATGTTCATGATTGACATACTTTCGACACGACAATGATGCTGGTTCCATTTTTCCCTACCATTTCTGGTGAGTACCTCTTTATTTTTACACAAGCTTGAAGAGGATACCATATGCTTGTCATATAAGTCTGTCCTTCGGACGAATCCATCCTAGTAGATTTAACGAGCCCTAGGAAGGATAAACTCGAATATCGTCATTACGACTGAATCCAATGTCATCAAGGTTTAACAAGTCTGAAAAAGGAAGAACTTGGCGTATTTTCATGTTTAGAGAGTTTGAAAAGACAGCAGAAAAGTAAACTTCAATGGTCCCTTTTCGTAAATAGTTCCTCAGACCCGAAAAGGTAGAAAAAAATACTTGAGAAAACCTCCTAGTCGCGATAGGCTAGGGTATTCCTTTTTCGTAAGTAATCTATCCCAGCCTGAAAAAGGGGTAAACGTATACTGGGCAGATGTCGTTTCGTAGCCACTTTAACGAGATCAAAATGACAAGCGACTCAACAATATTTTCAAATTTAGAGAGTCAGAAAAGAGCTGAAAGATGACTCCTCTTGGAGGAACGAGTGGTATAAAGGGTAGCAACTGGTTCCAGTAATGATGGAACTGCTCAAAACAAATAAAGTTCAAGAGGCTGGCTAACAAGACCACTCATCGCAGCGGTTCCTCAGGAACGGGTAAAACAACCAAGTGAAGGCATATGATCGGCCAAGAAGATAGTGACAATGGAGTGAGAAAACCAAGGCTCATCTGGCAAAAACAGGCTGACAAAATGGCAATCACAAGAAGTAAAATGGGGATGGTTTCATTTTTACACAAGCTTGAAATCAGGAAACTCTGCTTGAAGTTGGTTTCATTTTTACACAAGCTTGAAACAAAGATAAACTATGCTTGAAACCGGTTTCATTTTTACACAAGCTTGAAACGAAAACAAACTATGCTTGAAAAAAAAGGTAAGCATGCCCCCAGCATGGTGACTCAATTCAAGGTACATGCCCCCCAAGCTTCAGTCCATGCACCTGAGTAAACAGATGGAGGGAGTGAAGGTTGAAGTTACGAGATCTAAGAAAGACTCGACTGGGATTTTACGAGATCTGATCAAAGACTCGAATTGAAAAAAAACGTGTTTCATTATTTTAACGAGGTTGAAAAATTAAAAGAAATATCCTCAAGACACCTTGTTTCATGGTTTAAGGAGCTTGGCACAAGATAAGGAACTCTGCTCCGGCAACCTTGTTTCATTTTTTAAGGAGCTTGACACAAGACAAGGAACTATGCTCCGATGACCTTGTTTCATTTTTTAAGGAGATTGACACAAGAAAATGAACTATGCTCCAACAGACTTCATCATAATGAACAAGAAGTCCTCGCTTCCAAGAGTTCCACTCTCGATGGAAGGAAAACATCCTGGAAGTCAGGACCCAATGCCCCCAGCACCTGATGCACAATGGCATCAACACTGAGTACAGGCATGGGGTATGTAGCCACATAGTTGACCTGCTGTGAGGCAGATACAATGGGTGGATAAAAACCAGGAAGGGATGATGGCGAGCTAGCTGCCATATCAGGACCAAAGAACGAAAGCTGATCAATGGTCACGATCCATCCTTCATGCGGAAAACAGACCACACGAAAAAGGGAGGAGACAATCACTCCCATGGCATAGGTGTAATCACACCCCAACAGCATATTGAAATCCAAGGGGCCTGGAACAACCATCACGTCCATATGGATGGTTTTACCTCCCAAAGTAACAAGTAACCTTGGAAGGATCCCTAACGGTTGACTAGTTCTTCTGTTAAATGCTAACAGATTCTGCGTAACAGGCACAAGTGGCGGCGACCCAAAAGCTTGCCAGGTAGTTGAGGATAAAACACTAATAGAGGTGCCTTCATCTATAATGGTGCTGGGTACGACCAAACCAAAAGCCTGTACTGTGATCTCGAAAGGCACATAAGACGGAAGGCAGTATCCTGAAAATCGATTCCAATCAAAGGAAGCAACCAAACTACTCGGAGGAGCTACCATCGAACCAAGATGGTTTTCCCCTGGTGTTACGGAAGAAGAAAGAGCATCCTCCATGACCTCCATCTCGAAGGCGGGAGGAGCATCCTCCAGGACCTCCATCACAGGAGGTGGAGGAGTAGCTTCTTGAGATATGGGGACAGGAGAATCTTTCTCCAAATCTGAGGAATCTGAAGAAACAAGAAGACCCTGAGGGGTGTGAGATCCACTCTCCACAGAAAATACCTGGTGCACCGTAGACGGGGCCAGCTCAATTGATCCCACGAAGAATGGTTGGTCGGGAACAGATTCCTGAATTTGAATTTCCGAGGGAGCGGGATCGACCAGGGATGACTCTTGACCAATCATGGAATCAGCTGGTGGAGGACTCAAAGAAAGTCGTTTATAACCAACCAGGAGGCATGGTGTAGAAACATTTGAGTTGTTTGAAACTCTCTTGGCTTCATCCATATACAGACAAAGGTGAATGGCATGGTGCCCTTCACACAACTTACAGGGATTGGTGAGCTTACCCTGCTTCTCAGGAGCCTTACCAACACCAGTTGAAGACGTGCCCCCAACTTGACTCCCAGAAGCCAAAGGCAACGGTGGGCGGCCGTTGGACCATACTTCAAGCACCTTGGGAATGCCAGGGCAATCTCGAAGAAGATGATCTCCTGTGCACAACATGCAAGGGAACTTGACTTTCCGTCGAGGGTTGGAAGGTTTATCAAGAGGAGGTGCATTAGAAGTAGCAGCTGCAGCCTTAGCCTCTCTCTTATCAGACTTCTTCTTCTTTGTCTTCTTCTTCTTCTTCTTAGCCACCTAGTTACTCGAATCCAGAATTTCACCAGGTGAAGTAGAAGAGGACGATGCAGAAACAAGCGGAGAAGGGGAGAGGTCCACCTTCGAATCAACATGTTGTTGTTCAGGTGGAGGAACTGATTGAACAGCAGTCGAGACATTCAGGACCATAGAGGTTGAAAACAACCACACAGGAAACCCAACAGTTAACCCAGGAAGGGACAATGTTGCCATATAAGGAGCGCCAACATTTCCAAAAGGAGGAAAAGGACCCGGATTCCCATCGGAGGGGATTCCTTGGTTGGTGAACTCCGGAAAGGTTGCCATCAGAAACAACTTCAGAACAACACCTAAGGAAACTAACTTTAACCAGGAATATTTCATGGGCAGTTAATTTTTAAAACATTGAAACAAAACTCTATCGTTTCATCTTTTAAGAGTCGAGAAACAGGAAAAAGGTGACTCTATCACTTTCAAATTGGAAACGGGCGTGAAAGGACAAGCGCTTGATGACCTTTTCAAATTTAAAGAGTCAGAAAAGATCAAATGATTATCAGGAAGAATAAAAGGGTAATTACATTCAGAATTATAAGAGGACTAGTTTCAAAAAATGAAAGAGAAATCAACCAAGACTAACGAAAGACGCAGCAAAAAGTACTCTCGAATGTTGTGTTCGGTGTATCATGGGTATAGGGCGGCAGACTCAGCTTCCTATGGATAAAGGATAGCAACCTAGTGGGGTCTCCCTTTATATACGCGACGGTACGGGGAGCACAAGTCCGTACTAGTGCTGTCTAAAGTCAAGAGGCGAACGACAGCTACTAGGTTTAAAGACGTTGGAACACGTCTCTAGCCTAGACCTCTAAATGTTGCGTTAATGTTTCATTGCTGCCTTAGTGTAAATTGAATAAATTTTATGGTTTATCTTCAATTATGTCTCAGTTTCAATGCCCTAACGAATGTCATTTGACAATCTCCTATATGCAACTATATGAGAAAAGAAATCTTTCAATTTGATGAATGCTATCTAGTTAAGAGAAGAGTTTCAAATAATGATGCAACAAACAACAACACTGCAAATGAAATCTTTTCCAAACTAGATGAATTTCACCATCCAAAAGTAATTTCAAACATTCAACGATGTGAACAATGCAATGTAATCTATGCAAAATCCTCTTTTTCAAAAACTATGCAATTGTAATCTATGCACAATTTCCTTTTTCTTTTTCAAATGATAAGAATGCACTCAATGCATTTTTCGATGAAATGAGAATCTAATTAATGCATACTTTTAATGAAGGAGAATGCACTCAAAGCGATTTCTAGTTTTCAGTCATTAAACACTGTGATCTAAGTTCAATGATGAATCTCAAAAAACACTTTTAAATGCAATGTGATCTAATGCATTTTGACAAAAGCAAACTTTGAGATGAAAACTAAATAAACGGAAATCTTCTTAATGAAGGATGAATGCAAAAGAGATGTAAAAAAACACTAAGAATGCAATCGTTGTTTCAAACACTTTGTCTCGAAATCCCTCAAAAGGCGACAAGACATATGAGGTCAGACACAAAGAGGACTTCCAAAGCAAGAGATCAAAACAAGGCATTCATTCCCTTTTACATCAAACAATCATGGAAAGAAGAAATTTCAAACAATGAGCAATGTAATCTATGCTCATACAGTGAAAAGACTAGAAGGGAAAGACATGCTGGTGAAGGATTTAGGGAAAAAACTCAGTTTTCACACACCCTGAAATTGGCCTGACTTTGTCATTGACAAATAGCGCCAACTGGCACGACTTACTCATTGAAAACTAGCGCCAATGCCCAATTGGCATGGGTTGCTAACTAACAACAAGCGCCAACACCTGAAAATGAAAAAACAAAGAATTTCTCTCAACCAAGACCAGACTCACCACTTCAAGCATAATCTAAAATAAACCCAGAAGCAAAGTACTGACCAAAAGAAACCTCCGAACAAGGGTAAACCCTAGCACCTACAGGAGATGGCGCGATTATCTGGCTGTAATCTGCACCAAACAAGGGATGGCGCGAGTGATGAACTGGCAACCCAGGCCAATTGGTGCGACTGTCAGGGTGGAAACCGCGCCAATCAAGCCAACCATGAAAGGATGACAACTCGGAAAAGCAGAGGTCAGATCTGATCCTCTGGGGCTAAAGCAAAAGCCAAACACAAAAAGACCCAGCCAAAAGAGCCGATCAAGCAAGAAGAATCGAGAAACAACTGAAAAGACGAGACAATACTCCAAGTGTTCAGTTCATAAACTAAATCGGAAATTGACTGAAACAGCTTTGATCTACTTCGCTAATGCAGAGAAATAGCGTTTCGAAGGCTATCTGGCTAACTTCAGGCTCCGTCTGTAGCTTACAAAGCAGAACAACAACAAGCTAGATGATCCCCAGTGGAGTCGCCAATTTGTTGTGGAGGTAAATTCCCTCTGCGGACAAGGGTGATCCCTACTAGCCCAGACCGGGTCTAGCAACAATCGTCACATGCTATAGTGCAGGTTCCTAATTGCAAATAAACCAACTAGCGATGAAGGCTTACCTGGAATCTAACGCTGCTGCTTGTAGAGAAAGTAGCGCTCCCGTTCCTTAGCTCTGGCAGATCACAATCCTCACGATCTCCGTGATCGGACACCTGCACACGCAAGAAACAAAACAAACGTGAGGGTAAAATCCAGTACATGCAACTATATGTCAGTCAGAGAAGACATAACTCATCATCATAATCATCAACAAGAGTGGAAGCATAACCAATAGTCGCTTATCATTAATCAATCAAAGAAGAATACAACCATAGCCCTGATGCTGAATTGTCCTTCGGAGGGTCGCCAGCGGAACATGTCTCGAAAAAGCCTGTCAGGGATGTACAAACCTCTCTCTTTGGATGTCTTGACAATAATCTCCTTGCTTGGATTTGGCCTTAAGGGAATGAATCAAGGCTCTTGCAGCATTAGGCTCTGATAGCTCTTGGGAACTCTTGGAGACTAGCTATTAAGCCATTCAGCCCCTTCATCAATGGATGAAGGCTACTTATCTAGTGGAGAGAGGCTGGACCTTGTAACAGGAAGAGGCCCATCCCCTGGGGCCTTTGGAAACAAGAGGCCAAAGGAGGAAGGTCGCGGTTATTCAGTCGAAACCACTCCTAATGACTCATCCACGAAGTTGTTGTAATCAAAACTTCACCTCTTTTTTTAAAAAAAATTTCCTAAAAGGTGATGAAGGAAGGAAGAGAGGAGTGCCAATTGGGCGGCGGCTCGTTGTTAATTTCTTCCTCATTGCGCGAGTACACACCCAAGCCAAACAAGGCAAAAATGTGTTTTGGGGATTGTCAGAAATGATCAACAGAAGAAATGTTGTCCTCATGGAAAGGGATGCAATGATGGTATTTGCAAGGCATGACACTGATTATTGGTCACAGAAACGACCCTCCAATGGGCGAGATGGGGATTGCAGGGACGGTGAAAAATTGCTATGTAACATGGAACATATAAATTAACTAGATGAAATCTATGATGAAATAATTTAAAAAATCTAGTCATAATGGTCCCTCCAAAGAAACTAAAATACTTCAAACTAGCCCATATAGGATTCCATAATGCTGCCAGATCGACCTTCAACATCTTTCGTCATCATATGCCATGCTGGATACATGGCACGAAAGAATGATAGAGAGTGGTCAACCAAATACATTGTCTCTTGTAGGAATATAATGCAAGGGTTCAAACATTTAAAAAAATCTCGAAGTGATACAAATTTGTCATGCCCCCCAGACCCCTAATAATCAAACAGAAAATCAACATTATGGTACAATGGAAGAGGGTACTAGTGCTCTAAGAACCATGTCAATGGATTGGGACACCGAGACATCTCTAAAATTCCCGGTTGGGAGATATGGATCCTTACCTGACACCATGATGGACTTCTTCTTTACCCTTGGTCTACCCTTCCCCTTCCTTATGGTGATATTGGATATAGATGAGGGGCTGATGATAATGTGTGGGGAGGGTGGCTTTCTCATTTCAACCTTCAAAGGGGCTAGTGGTGCATCGGAATCCAGAAGCAAGAGCTCCAAGTCACTCCCGATGGAGTTTGTAGGGGATAAAGGAGGTAAGTAAGCTTCATGGGAGATGACGGGAGGATCAATATCTAGGAAATTAAGGGTTGTGGTAGAAAGATTAGGTCTAATAGGATTCTACCATCCATAGGTCCCCGATGGAAGAATAATAGGAAGTGGGAGAGGCATCCTCCCAAAAACCAACGAAATCTCAAGAAATTCCAGATGACCCGAAGAAATTCCCTTACTCGGAGATATTCCATTACCCGACAAAGAAAGTGATTCACCTGACAGACCTGAAACCCCCCCAAACTCCGCTTATTCATCCCTACCTCCATATTTAAGTGTGAAGATAGAGTAATAGGGGTTATAGGATCCAACTTACCTAGAGAGTGTGTCGAAGATGCAGTGGAAACCGAAGGATAGTGTTGGCCATCATGTATAATATCAACATTATTCCGACCCCTAGGAGTAATCATTTTCTTTGACACAAACTCTGGCTTCCATCGTTGACAGTAGCGCATCAGATGTCTCGTATCCTGACAGAGATGACACCAGAATGGTGTTTGTCAATAATCAATATGATGTCTGTATACCACCTCATCCAATTCAAGTTCAAAATGGTCAGACAAACCCCTGGCAAAAGGAACCTCTACCAAAAGCCAAGCCACCCGCTTATCAAATACTCCAAAACACTTCAGGCCAACAAAAAGACAAGACCCAATGTTGTTCCCAATTTCTATGAGAACTTGGATAGACCAAAATTGCAGAGGT
This sequence comes from Pinus albicaulis, assembly GCA_034641835.2. Taxonomy (NCBI): domain Eukaryota; kingdom Viridiplantae; phylum Streptophyta; class Pinopsida; order Pinales; family Pinaceae; genus Pinus; species Pinus albicaulis. Next base: position 981,421,443 of record CM076582.1, on the reverse strand, counting down.
AATATGGGAAATTTAACCAACAGAAAATGGTTTTTAGGAGCATTCTTATTAGGATTAAAACCCACATCCCATCAATGTAATACCAGGAAACATTGGCTAAGAAACCATAGCCTTATCAGAATCTCATTCACATCCTCTGATCTGATGAAGTGAAAGCAATACCATCCGCTCAGAATTTTACTAACTCTCAGCATATAACCAAGGAGCTTCTTCCAGGCCTCCATCAACCAATGTAACATATTCACGTTACAGAAACGCTAAAATTGCCACCATCCCACCACAGCACAGGTCAACAGGATTTCAATCCGCTCCCACATAACATCACTACCAAAAATTAATAACCTGCATCCTTGTGCCGACTTGAAAGGCTTAATTTTCGTGTGTGTCTTTCTCCCTTCACAATCAGGCCTCAACAATCTTCTCAGCTTAAAGGAATTCTCACAAGGCAATTCGATGGAATGTTGCATGGGGAGGCAGAGTGGGGTTGATGTGAGCGTCAAGTGGAAAGATTTCCACGTGTAGGATGTGGATCGCCTCTCTCTGGCAGCTCTATTGCATGCAAAAACACCTCGCCATATTCTTCTGACTCGCGTTCGTCAATTAATTCTTCTATGTCCCCCATTGCACTATTCCAAGAAAATTTATATCTGAGGTGATGGAAAGGGTAGCCTAAGCTACAGTCCTTTCAATAGGATATTAAAATGGGATCACAAACATATAAAAAGAACCCAAAAATAGTGGATGGTTAGGGTGCAATAAATACTCTCGCCAATCGATAAGATCCATTGCAGGAGTCTTAAAGGCACATAGTAACGTTTAGGATAGAGGATCATATATACTCATATCATACACCATGAATCCGCCACCCTCAAACGTAATACACCCAGAAATGAATAAGATGCAAAGGATGCCACCCCATAAATAACAAAGTCTGAGAGTATTAAAAAAAGGTAAATCAATATAGAAGTTACCGTCACATTCCGCTGCCATTGTCAAACTAGACACCCTCGCAGAAAAGAATTTAAAAAATCCGTAATCTCGCTTTTCGAAACCTTCCAACTGGAAAAACTAGAGAAACCAGTTGTGAAAGGTCTATATCCTAGGAAGAAAGCGATAAACACATAGTCACAGACAAGATATGTAACACCGACAATCAGGATAGGTTCAAAGAGTAACGAACCGCAGAAAAGTAGTAGAAGTAGGATCTTAACAACCGAACAAAAACTCATGAGATAAAAAATTACCAGTTGAAAAAATAGACGGTATTTGAATCGTTGAGCACAACAGAAAGATAAACTATGTCCAATATTCCACCATCTATCACATAGTTGGACTTTCATGGTTCTACATGGTCTGTAAAAGTGAATAAACTGACACCACTTAAAAAAAATTGAGGTATTGGGTATAGGAAAGTTCTATGAGCCATCCTAACCATCTTGATTGTATAGTAGACCCAGAAACAACCCCCAGAGTCTGCTTAACATGGTCATCTGTCCCTTCCTCAACAACCACTGAACTTTCCTTCCTATCTACCCGAAATAATTTTTTGTGCAGAGTCTAGCCTAGCTGCCTTCCAAGGAAGTAGAAATACAAGTTATCAACAAGTCACAAGGACCCATTTCTCCCCATGGAGCTGATGTTAGCACCAAAATTCTCCCCATTTATACGAGTTACTTATCTAAAATATCTACTACTGATCTTCTGACTTCCATATGTCCACCATTCCAATAAGATGGAATTGTAATGTCATCGAAAATGGATCATTCTCCTTTGTGTCTCAGTTATCAGTGTTTAGACTTTGGTTGGAGTTTACTGGATTAGTGAAATGTCCTCCCACATGGGCTTCCACCATTCTGAATCACCCTATCCAATTTTTTGCAGAGGTTTATATGTTGTTGGATGTTTTTGTTAAAAAAACTAATTATTCTCTTATGAAGATTGATAAATTTTAGTGAGAGAGAGTCAATTCTAGTTCAGTCATAGTTTAATAGTTCAATTTAGTGTGTGGTTTCATGTAAAGTTATTTTAGGTGTGTCAAAAAAACATAAATACACATCAAGGGTTTATTGTAACCAATTAAGTTTCTGTGATCAATATAAGAGCTGCAACTAGTGCGTGTTATTGTGTGTTTGAATTATTTATATTAAATTTGTGCTTTCTTCCTTTCTAATAAATTGGTATAGAAGATGAAAAAAGATCAAAAAATCCATAATTCATGCAAAGGCAGTAAAAAAAAGGTTAAACGATGAAAACACACGCACGTACACACACACACACACACATATATATATATTGATTGATTGGATTGTAAAATCATGTACTTAGTACAAAAACTATGCAACTTCCGTATGATTCAAGTTATTTGTGGAGTACAATTGTGTCAGGGTGGTAAAATTCCATCAGGTATTAAAAAGAACGAAAGCCTAGCATTAATTGTTCGAAATTATTTTAAAAGGGAAGTTTTCCAAAAGGGCACAAAAAATCTTTTGATGTGAAAAGACAAGGTGATTTTCGACTTATATTGTTAATACTAAGTGAGTTTACAAATATTTTAGAAAGACTCAGAGTTTTAAGAAGAGTTTTAGGATTAAGTTTTTATTATATAATTTTTTTTGAAAGGTTTTCTGTATATATATAAAATAATCAAGGGTTTTGTTGAAAGGGTTTTTAAAAAAAAGGAATTTATTGAAAAGGATTTATAAATTTTTCTAGTAAAATAGGGCTTTATTAATTGAAGAATAATTTTTGAAGAAATATGGTTTTCTCGAATTTCCAATCTTAATTTCCACTGTTTACATGGAAGGATTATGATGTGTGGGCCATTAAGATAGATACCATGTAGAAGGCTCATGGTGTTTGGGATCATGTCGAATTTGGGTTTTCATAACCTAAAGATGAAGCAAAAGAATGATCTCTTACTAATGCAAAGAGGGAACTATGGAAGAACGACAAAAAGAAGAATGCATAAACGTTGCAGCTTATCCAACAAGGAGTAGACCGAGCACTATTCCAAAAAATTATGATCATGTCTTCAGAAAAGACAACAAGGGAGACCTTGGTGACAACCTATAAATTTATGACCAAAGTCAAAAATTTTAAGCTACAAAATACTATAGAATATTTTGAGAGTTTACAAATGAAAGAAACAGGGGAAATTGATTCATCATGAATCGGGTTATGACTATCGTAAATCAGTTAAAAAATTATGGTGAATAAATTAAAGATAAAACAGTGGTTGAGAAGGTCCTCGGATATTTTTCTTCCAAATTTGACATCGTGGTAGCAAGAAAAGAAAAAGCTAAGGATTTGTAAACACTAAAAATTGATTATTTGATGGGATCACTTCTATCCCATAAGACAAATATATATAGAAATAAGAATTCCACTTTAGAAACTGCTTTCAAAAGACAGGTTTCTATTTCAAGAGACATAGGTCGAGGCAGAGGACAAGGTTGAAGACATCGTTGTCAGAGAGATGGCCAAGAAGAGCATGAACATGAAAGTGGAAACAAAAATAAAAGCTTCAACAATAATCAAATAATTGACAAATCAAAGGTGAGATGATATTATTGCAATAAATTTGGTCACTATGCCCATGATTACAATAAGAGGATAACTGATCAAGGAAACCATAGAGCTAATGTCACTACAGAGAATACTAACTCCATGTTCCTAGCTTTCCATACCATGCACAAAATTTCTATCATGTGTCTCTATTAGATAGTGGTTGCAGTAACCACATGACACCCAACAAGAATTTGGTTTCAAATTCTAATAAATCTGTGTCAAAGAGAGAGGTAAATTTGAGGACTAACAAGACTATGGATTTATATGGAAAATGAGTGTTCAACATTATGACTAAGCAGGGGGGCCCAAAGACAATCTCAAAGGTATATTATGTCTCTGGTCTCAAACATAATTTAATAAGTGTTGGTCAATTGACGCAGAAGGGATACAACGTTATATTTCAAGGGCAATAGTGTGTTATATATGACAAGCCCCCAAGAAAGCAGTTGATAGAAAATGTGCAGTTGATGATGGAATTTTTTTCCCTCTAATTATGAATTACAATGATCAAGTTAGTTCATTTACAGTTGCAAGTTCTAATGATGATTAGTTATGACACTTTCAGTTCCGACACTTGCACATTTTTGGTTTAAGATTCTTGCTGTAGAAAACAATGGTCATAGGGTCACCTGCCATCAAAGATACGGCTAGTACTTGTGAGTGTTTCATATTGGGAAAGAAACACCATGAGATTTCTCCAAAGGGAATTACATATAAAGGAAAACAACCACTTGATATGATGCATACAGACTTGTGTGGACCTACGAGGACACAATCGATTGGTGGAAGTTGTTGCTTCCTCACTTTTACTATTGACTATAGCAGAAAGCCTTGGGTTTACTTTTTGAAGAAGAATTCTAAAACGTTTTCAATGTTCAAAGAATTCAACGCCTTAGCAGAAAACCAAATTGATCCATAGAAAAAAGTGTTCAGGTCAAGTCGTGGTGGAGAATATGACTCAAAGAAATTCCATGATTATTGCAAACAACATGGAATCAAAAAACAATTTACAACCAGATACACATTACAGTAGGCTAGTGTAACATAGAGAAAGAACATGACAATTGTGAACATGGCGAAGAGCATCTTGAAATGAATAAAATTGTCTAACGAGTATTGGGAAGAAGCAGTTCCATGTGTTGTTTATGTGATAAACATATCTCCTACAAAGAGTGTGATGAAAAAAGTACCACAAGAAGCATTCTTAGGTATTTCTTGCCGCGTATCTAATCTCATAGTGTTTCTATGTGTAGCTTATGCACATGTGCCTAAGGAGCTAAGAGGAATTTTGGATGATAAAAATGAAAAATGCATATTTACTCGTTATAGTGAGCAACCAAAAAGTTACAAATTGTATAACCCTGTCACCAAGAAGACCATAATTAGTAGAGATGTTGTGTTCAAATAACAAGAGTCATGGAATGGGACTATAGAAAAAACAGTTGATGCACAAGTGTCATTGATGGAAGAATATGAAAAAGCATAAAAGGAGTGGCAAGAATCACTAGGGAAGGCACCAAACAGAGTCATTCTAGAAAGGAATCCAAGATTTTCTGAGCAGCATGGATCCTCAAGAAGATCAACAAATCAAGATTCTCCCTGCAGCCAATCGGGTGATGAATCAAGCAATAGTAAGAGAAACATGAGAAGTTTGAATGATATTGATGATTATTTGGATGTTAGTTCAAATTTTTCATTGTTGTCATTTCAACCTTTTTCATTTGAAGAAGAAATAAAATATGTAAATTAGGTGCAAGCCATGGATGATGAAATTGAAGTTATTGAAAATAGTGATACATGAGATTTGGTTGATTTTCCAAAAGAGAAAAATCTCATTGGTGTGAAATGGGTACAAGACAAAGTTGAATGAGAAAGGAGAAATTGAGAGATTTAAATCAAGACTCGTAGAAAAACGATTCCCACAGTAGGAACTAAAGATTGTGGCATAATGTATGCAGTAAAAAAAAATGATTTGATTGGCTATATAGATAATGATTTTGCAGGAAGTTTGGATTATAGGAAGATCACTTGTAGCTATGTGTTCCATCTTTGTTCAGGTGTGATTCCATGGGCATTTAAGAAGCATCTCATTCTGAAAATTTTGTTAGCAGACACAGAACATGTAGGAGCAACATCAACAACATGCCAAGTAGTGTGGTTAAGAAGAGTATTTAATTGAATCAAGTAGAAACAACACAGAACAACAACAATATATTGTGACAACACCTCAATGATTGCACTATCCAAGAATATTGTGTTTCATCAAAAGAGAAACCATATTGATGCTAGATATCACTTTATTAGACAACTTGTGAGCAATGGAGAAGTTCAATTGAAGCCTTGTAAATCGAATGATCAATTGCATAATATATTTACTAAGTCATTAGCAAAATATGTATTTGAGTTTCACAGAGGAAGCTTGGGTGTTGTAAGCCTAGCTAAGACATAAACCAACATACATGTTTGAGTTTTCATGAGTCATGTCTTACTTTAGTAGTCATAATTAAGGGGGAGTGTTAAAATAGATAATTACTCCCACATCAAGAGTTGGGTAAATTTAGAGAGTTAATCAAGTCGAGTTAAGTCATATTATAATTTAGTGTCTGGATGCATGTTAAGTTATTTTAGGCGAGTCTCTAGTCAAAAAAGTATGAATAGACCTTACTAGGTTAATACAGTTTTCATGATCAATAGAAGAGCCACAACTCGTGTTATTGTGTGTTTCAATTATTTGTGTTAAATTTGTGTTTTACCTCCTCTGCATTTCCAATATTTTTGTTTACTTTGAATAAAACTAATTTAATGAAATTAACAAAAATTGCCTATAATTTATTGTTCCCAAAGACAGATGCTGAACCAACGCTCTTGGTTGTATATCCATGACACTGGAAGCTGATTTATCCACACCAAAAGAAATGCAACCATCATAAAAGTTATTGCAATTTCATCAAAGGAAGGATAGTGAAATGTAATGCCGGTACTTAGGGTGTTATCATGAACACGAAAATTTTTATTTGAGACATCTATGTTGAAGTTCTAATGGATATGGAGGTGATGAAATTACCGTAGCTCTATCAATGGTCATGCTAAGAAATAAGATACTTTTTCAATGTCCTCCCAAACGAAAAATGTGACAACCACCCACACCATCCCTGCCCATTCATCAATGCTTTGATTGGGTTGTTACTTTTAAATATTTAGTGTTGTTCATTTAAATATAATGATATTAATTTTCCACTTATTAGGTTTAAAATTTAATTTACTAAAACCTAAATTAATTAGGTTCCTTGGGTTTTTTATTTACAACGGCATGGCATCAAGTTTTCTGACATTTTCTTATTATTTTGAATAAGATATATTTAGTAAGAACACACAAATTAGAGGATAAGAGGTATAACCTATTTTTCACCTATCCATGAGTTTAAATTGGAATTAGGTTAGTGTGAGATGTCATCGCATTGAGTGGTTTAATCAATATTCATTCAATGGGTTGTTCTAAGATGAAGGAGTCTCAACTTTTTGAGTACTAAATAAGGGGGGTTTTTGTTTTCCTTCGAGTATGAGCTTAGAATATTGAATATTTTATGTAAAACAATATGAGGTACAACCTATTTTTTTTGGAGACATGAGGTAATTGTAATAGAGATAAATGTCAAATTTTCTTGAATAAATTGGGTTGACTCATAGAGGAGTTCCAAATATATGAATATTGAATAAGGAATATTTTCTTGATTATGAGTTGGTCAATGATCTAGAGGGAAGAAGTTCTAGATATCTGAATATTGAATAGGGAAATTTTGTGTTTTATTTTCATTAAGAATAATATTACTAGCGTTAGACATTAATTATTGCAATAAAGCAAAGCGAAGGAGTAATATTCTCAATAAAATACGTAGTAAAATGATATGAGGTTGAACTAGTTCTTTTTCATAGGCATGAGGTAAATTGTTATAACATTAGTGTCACATTTTTCTTGCATAATTGCAACTGAGTATGAGTTTTCAACATAGACTAGCATAACCACATTAATAAATGTGGTTTATATACATCAATAGGGGTATATCAATCACATGCACAATCACATTAATAAATTTTGTTGATAAACACATTTATTAGTATTTATTTATTAATATTAACATTAATAATTTTGTTATTATTTATAAATTATATTATTATTATTTAGTACTCTTAAATAACCAACTAAAAGATAATATAATAATTTATAATTAAAAATAATAGATATATTTATATTAAAAATTAATAGTTATAAGATTAATAATTAATAATTATAATAATTGTTGATACACCAAATCGAGTAACACGATAAAACCAAGATATTAGTAAACCCAAAGAATTTGTATTATAAACCCTATGGATTTTAAACCCAAAAGATTTAAATTAAACCCTATGATTAATATCATAAACCTTACAAATAAAATATTACCCTAGGAATATGATCCCTTAGATTAATAAACCTTATAGATTGATATCATAAAGACAAGAGACTAATAAACCTGAGGGATTATAAACAGATGAGAATAATATTAAACACAATGGATTAATGTTATAAACCCAAGGCTCGTAAACCCTGATGCAAATATTATAAACCCTAAAATAAATATTCAACCCTAATATTAATACTATAAATCTTATGATTATAAACACGAGGGATTATAAACCGATGAGAATAATATTAAACACAATGGATTAATGTTATAAACCCAAGGCTCATAAACCCTGATGTAAATATTATAAACGCTAAAATAAATATTAAACCCTAATATTAATACTATAGACCTTATGATTAACATTATAAACCAAAGTGATTAATAAACCCAAGGGGTCAATATTAAAAATCCAAAGGATAATAAACCCAACAAATTCATATTATAAACTCGATGGATTCTAAACCCAAGAGATTTAAATTAAATGTCAGGATTAATATTATAAAACTTATGAATAATATTATACCCTAGGAATATGAATCCTTAGATTAATAAACCCAAGGGATTGATACCATAAGGGAAAGAGACTAATAAACCCAAGGAAATATAAAATGAGGGAAATAATATTAAACACAATGAATTAATATTATAAACCCAAGGGATATAAATATTAAGGAAAATATTATAAACCCTAAAATAAACATTTAACCCTAAGATTAATATTATAAACCTTAGGATTAACATTTTAAACCTGAACGATTAATAAATCCAAGCGATAAATATTAAAAACCCAAAGTGTAATAAACACAAGGAATTTGTATTATAAACCCAAGAGATTTAAATTAATCCCTTCGGTTAATATTATAAACCTTATGAATAATAGGATACCCTTGGAATATGAATCCTTAGATTAATAAACCCAAACCCAAGAGATCAATACTAAAAACTGAAGGCATTTTAAACCCAAGGGAATAACATTAAACCCTAGGATTGATATTAAATCCTAGGAACATAAACCCCAAGATTTTTTTTATTTTTTTTTTCGTAGTTTAGACTAATCCTAATTGCCCACGAGTTTCTAACTAGCGACCTTGCTGATGGAGTGCCTTAATAATACACCCCATCACCGACTGCTCTACACCATGTGGGCAACATAAACCCTGAGATTACTAAACACAAAAAATTAATATTGTAAACCTAAGAGATTATAAGCTAAAGGGATTAATATTAAACCCTAAGATTAGTATTATAAACCATAGACTTAATATTAAACTGAGGGAATATAAACCCTATGCTTGATATTAGAAACCCTAGGATTAATATTATAAATGCAATGGATCAACAAACCCATTGGATTAATATTAAAAACTTAAGGGATTATAAACCCAAGGGAATAACATTACACCCTAGGATAAATATTAAACCCTAGGAATATAAACCCTAACATTAATATTATAAACCTTAGGATTAATATTATAAACCCAAGAGATTAATACTATAAATCCAAAGAATTAATAAATGTAAGAAATTAATATTAAAAACTCAATGGATTATAAACCAAGGGGAATAATTTTAAACACAAGGGATTAATATTAAGAACTTTTTGGATTGATAAATGCAAGCAATTGATATTAAACCATAAGATAAATATTATAAACTATAGAAGTACAAATTATAAACCCAATATTAAAATTTAATATTATAAATCAAATATTAAAAGTCCCTAATATTATAAACATTTTATTAAATCCAAGTTTTATAATATAACAATGTGACATTGAATAAATTACAATGTAATGTAACATTGCAACAATGAACCATGGTTGACCATGGTGACAATGATTCAACATGGTTAAACATGACTGACGATGGTTGAACATACTTGATTTTCATACAGAGACACTCTGTGGGAATGTGATATTGGACCATGGTTGATCACAATTGACCATGGTTAATTTTTATATTGAATTTGATTTACCATAGTTGACCATGATTGACTAAGAATATTATGGTCAATCATGGTTGGTTTTCATAACGACCATGGTTAACCATGATTGATTTTCATATAGAGGCAATATTTGTCACAATGTGACATTAGACCATGGTTGACCATGATTGACCATGGTTGATTTCCATATTGACTTTGATTGGCCATAGTTAACCGTGGTTGACTAGGAATGACCATGGTAAATCATGGTTGATTTACATATTGACCATGGCTGACCATCATTCAACAAGGTTGATTTTCATATTAGCACAATATTTGTGACAATGTGATATTGGACCATGGTTTACCATGATTTATTTTCATACAGAGACAATATTTTTCACAGTGAGACATTGGACCATTGTTGAACATGATTGATTTTTATTTTGACACAATATTTTTCATAATGTGACGTTTCACAATGGTTCACAGTAGTTGACCATGGATGACCATGGTTTTCATAATGTGACGTTCGACTAAGAGACAATCATCATCACAATGTTTCCATGATTATTGAGCATGGTTGAACATGGTTGATGATGGTTTATTTTCACATTGAGATAATATTTGTCACAATGTGACGTTGGACCATGGTTGACCATGTTATATTATAAATTTTGTAATATAACAATGTATTTCAGACCTATGTATTTTGTTAAAACAAAAATCATTTTCTCAACCTTCCGACTCTTGACTTTCGTCTTTACCCAAATACGTTGTAGGTCAGAATTGGGGTTGCCCATGAAACTAAGTTGTATGTAATATCATCCTGACTCCTGAAAACTTGACTGTTTTATGCTCGGACTACAAGTAAAATATTATTTTCATTGGTTTGAGTGCCAAGAATAATTTTATTTTAATTTATTTTCTTTTTTATAAAAAAAGGTCACAAATTGCAATCACTTACTTTTCAATAAAACCTTCCCCAACCTTCGATAATCCAGCCTCACCTCGATTTTCACATAAAAATAGGTGAAATGTCTTTACGATAAATTAATACCTATCATGGGACCCTATCTAAAAAAAAAACTTATTTTTCCATTCTTTTGGTAAACAGTTATCTATTTTAAAAATATCTAAAAATCTGAATAACATAAAATGTCAAAAAAAAAAATGAAACTGAGAGGTCAGACCTATGTATTTCATTAAAACAAAACTCATCTTCCTAAACTTCCAACTTCTCACTATATAGAGTCCTTAATTAATACTTCAACATAATAAAACAACTTTGTTGACACGTGACCTTTCGACTCCCAAATCACATCTTTCCTCGACTATGTTATAGGTCAATGTCGGGGTCACCTATGCCCCTAAGTTGTATGTAATATCATCCCAACTTTTGACTACCTGACTGACTTCTAATCCAACTAGAAAAACATATTATTTTTATTTAGTTTACATGCCAATCATCATTTTATTTTAGCTTTCTTTTTTCTTTTATAAAAAAATTCACAGATTGCAATCAGTTATGTTTCCATAAAACCTTCCGTGACCTTCGATAATCCAACCTCACCTTTATTATTGCATAAAAATGGGTGCAACGTCTTTTAATACCTATCATGGGACCCTATATAAAAAAAATTCTTAATTTTTCTGCTCTTTTTTTTAATAATTATTTATTTTCAATATATATATATATATATATATATATATATATATATATATATAATTAATAACATAAAAAATGTGAAAACAATAAAATAATATATGAAAGTCAGAGGTGAGACCTATGTATTTCGTTAAATCAAAATTCATCTTCTTGAAGTTTCGACTTCTGACTATAGTGGAGTCTGACTTAACACTCCAACATAATAAAACAACCTTTTTGACACCCAACCTTCTAACTCTCGACTTCCATCATTCCCCGACTATGTTGTAGGTTTAAGTCGAGGTCGACCATGCCACTAACTTGTATGTAATATCATTCTGACTTCCGACTACCCGACTGGCTTCTACTCTGACTAGGAATAAAATATTATTTTTATTGGTTTGTGTGCCAAGAATCACTTTCTTTTAGTTTTCTTTTGTCTTTTATAAAAAAGGTCGCTAATTGCAATCATTTGTGTTCCAATAAAACCTTCCCTGACCTTCGATAATCCAACCTCACCTCGATTTTCGCATAAAAATGGGTGAAATGTCTCGTTATTTTTTATGAAAAATTTATACCTATCACCGGAATTTATTATTACTAGCCCCAAGGGCATAAACAAAATTTGGTTAGTTTCCTCCTTTGCACTTTATAATTTTCAATATATTCTTCACACCCTCTTTACACCGCTTTTTTGAAACTTCTTTGTGATTACAAAGAAAGAAGTTCAAATCCACTTTAAGGGTTGTAATTTATGGAAAACATGCACTCTGATAAAGAATTTGAATTTTATATTTGATATTTATTATATAAATATTAATTTTTTTTATTTGTTTTTTCAGAACATAAGATGAGAAATAAAGTAAATCTACCACGTCAAAACAGGTTCTTTAATAAATTAAAGAATGACTAAAGGGAGAAAAAACTTCAGAAATAGAATATTACAATACCAACCCATCATTTATTTCTGACACCACCTTCAAAATTTAGATGGTAGGTATTATGAAGTGGGAAGAAATTTATAATTTCTTTGAGAATAGAAGTTGGTTAAATTCATAAATTTTGACTAAGGAGAAAAGAGCTCAGTTTGAAAAAATTAGAGGCACGAAACAACACAAGGTTGTTGTTAGAGCCAAAATTTTTCCTTATTATGACATGATTGCATGGGTTATGAGAAAAGTGCATATTCCTACCCACAGTATAGTCGACTGCAATAAATATGTTATATCCTCTTGGGAACCGAAAATAATTTCAAGAATTTATAAGTTGAGTCCTCCCGAAGTTTTCTTTACTACTGAGTTTCTGGATAATTTCAACAACAAAATATTCAAGAAGTGTGAAAGGAATTATGATAAAGTTGTTAAAGATTGGATACGAAATGATAGAGAAGGGTTCAAACTTAATTCATCAAAATAATATCATGCTTCCATTTTCAAAAGACGAGTAGGTTTCTCCTCAAAATGTTGTCTGTATTGTATGGAGAGAAAGACCTTGAACATTGCAAATTCCAATCGATGGATTTAATACATAGTCTACTCAATCATTCAAAGCATTTGAATTGGGATGATATAGCTTCTCAGAATTTAATAGATGACCTAAAGTTATCCATTTTATCTCCTCCAGGATATGAACATATTTTTTTCATGTTAGTCTATATTATGGATATTACAATTGATTTTCTTTTGTTTCCTTTGACGAAATGTAATTACCCACTTGACCAACAACTCCCTATTTGGAACTATTCCCATATTTTGTGGGAAAGGAACTTCAAATTCCATTTTGATGAGATTTGTAATTATGTGATGATCCCTTTTCATGATATTCAATTTGTAAAAAACTCTCCTAGGGTTCAAGGCCTTAAGGAGGTGTTAGAATAAATAAGAGACTGGTTTATGGAAGAATTATTCACATATATCATAGTCTATGGAAGAAAATATGGCCCTCATATTATTCCTATATATATTCTAGAGATGATCTCTTTAAGAGAGATATCCAATCAAACTACCTTGAATGATCAAGCTCGAAAGATGAGCCAACTTAAGAAGAAAATTTGAGCAAACTTCCCACTTAACTTTGGAAACATTTTCCTCAAGGATCAAGGACATAAATTTAAGGAGGTCGAAGAACTTCAACATGATTGGTTTGATTCATTACCCCATTTTTATTATTATCCCAGTGGAATCATTATCGAACATTATAAGGCCATGAGCTACCTCAAAATATTCACACATCAAAAACCTCTTTTTGATGATATTTTCATTGATATAGATAATTGTTTTGCGCAAATTTTTGAAAGAGGAAAACTATTGACTGGGAAGGATATAAATAAATTGGAAATAGTTTATAGAAAATATCTTTTAGGACTTCCTAAAAAATAAGAGTCTTCATACTAATATTTCAATTCAAGAGATAATATTCCAATTCAAGAGATAAAATCTATTGATATTTTGAAATATAATTTCAATCATATTATTTCAGACTATTTTCTCTTCTGAAAATAAAAGAATATTAAGTTGAAAATGTTTCTAATGTTTCTTTTACAACTCCAGAGACAAGTACAACAAAATAAGACACTATTAAAGAAAAATATCTAGATAGTCAGATAGACCAACTGGGTCTAAGGATCATAGAACTTAAAGATCAGAAACAATAAAGAGCAGAGAAAGAATAGATAACAAAAAAATAGACTTCCTCTTTCAAGGGTATCATTATTAATGATGGTCCAGATAAAACCACTAAGGCAGATACATAGTCCAAAAAAATTGAGGAGAAAGTCAAAGATATGGAGATTGATACAAATAAAGATGAGAAAATTTATAGCACTTCTCAGTGAACATTGACTGATTTCTCTTCTAGAGAAAAAGAGTTAGTTGAGCAACAGGAGAAAAGTACTCAAGTTTCTATTCTATATACTTCTCATGAGACTTCCATGACTTCTATTTCTACCGAAATTCCTCTTCATTCCTTTTTATTCAAACTTGTAACGGAGGTTCAAACTATTCCTAAAACTCTTCCATCCTTAACTGAGTATTATTTTAATTCTCAATCTAATTCAGTTGTGAGAAGAATGAAGTAAAGAAAGTTTTATAGTTTCAAATCATTTTAGAATTTAGATGGCAAGAAGCAAGAAATGTTGATATAAAAGCTAAAGAATCCTCATAGGCTCTAGGATCCCTTGTTAATTATAATCAACACAATGTTGGTGAACTTTCCACAACCTACAAGAATATTCTACAGAAGGTCAAAGGTTTGGAAAAAAAAGTAGGGAAAAGTAAAACATTCAGTGAATAAAGTAGGAAAAACCATTCTGCAACACTTGTAGGTGGGTTCGACATTGAAAGAGAAAAAATATAGAATCAATTTCAAAATGAATTGAATGAATTGAAGCTCAAGAATTCTGTAGAGATTGAGGAAATCCTAAAGGAACATGAACACAAGAATAGAATATTGAAGGAAGAATCTAATAAACATTGAAACCATGACCAAATCAATGAAGGAAAATATTTTAACTCTTATGTCTCAATCAAGTCAAAGTAATGAAAAAAAAAATAGTCCATATGTTTTTAGGGTCCAAGAAATACAAGTTATTAAAAAATTGAGGAAATATGAGGCTAAGTTTTATAAAAAATGGATAAAATTTGCATATTTTATCAAGAAACTTTGGATCTTGAAGATATAATTGAATCTTTAATTGAAGAAGATAAGTACATCACATAAACAATTACATTAATTATTCAATGTGAAAAATAGCTTCATCCTGAGAACATCCCTAAATTCTCTAAAATGGTTAAAGTACTAATGTATGCTTCTTTGAATGAACGACAATTAGAGGGAAACTAAATAAAAGAATGGATCAAAAGGACCATTGAACATTATCTGTCAATATGGGAGATGAGAACAAATTTTATTGAATAATTTTATTTATTTGGATCCAACCCATTAAAAGGAAGCAATATTTTGGTCAATGAAACATTATTTCAAAGAAAACACTACAGATGATCAGAAAGTGATAGACGACATGTGCTTGTGGGGGGGAATACCCGTGGTACCTAAGACAGGCGTTGCATCACTTTCATCAGTACTTCTAGATGGTACCCTTGTGAAGATCAGGGACTTGCACCAACAAAGGTTGTTTTCAGGAGGTCAGCATAATTGTTTCTATTACCTTCGCTAGTAGGCCTAGGGCATAATTACCCTAGACTATTTTTTGAAGGTCATATTATTTCGCTTTCTTGGATTTTGGCATCCGGTCCTAATCACCTAGAGCGGAAATACTTGAAGGCCGCTTGATTGACCGTATCTTAGGAACTTTTTAGAGTGTTCTCTTTGCTCCCTAAATACTTAGCTACTTATATTTTTTTGAGTCTAAAATTAATCTCATAAAGTGGCTGACCAATCACCTCATCGATCAAGGAGGCTTTGTGGGATTTCTTTTGCAAGTTTCGAGCCTTATTGAAGAAGAATTAGGAGTAATTCAGTGGGTGATTTTTATCTGGTGGTTTCGAACACAATGGAGGTTGATCCTCAGCCTAGGCTTGTTGTTTTTGTAGGAATTCCTAGTTCTAGTGCTATTGTAGAGAGAAGTACTCCACTCATCTCTAGAGTCTTGTTTCCAGTAGAAGAAGTCGAAGTTGAAGAAGTTCCTCAACCTCCTTAGACTCCTTCATCTCCTCTTCCTACTAGTTTCCCTAAAGTCCTTTTGTACATTGGGCCTGAGTCTCAAATATCGGGTAGTCCTTTTCCATCATGTCCCTTACATTTGATGTCCACAGTTGGGAATACAGCTTCGGCTATGAGCACTGCAAGTGTTCATACTCTTCCTTTAGTCGAAGGAGGAGGTATTATTTCCATTTTGAAAATCACTTCTAGTGATGATATGTTTGGCTCTACTTATATTCCATATTTGAGTGGAAGCACCCAAGCATATGATTCTTAATCTGGCCCTTTTCTTTTGGAATGCCTTCTAGTGTGATTCCTTATGTCTCCTTTACTGGTGCTTTAGTTGTCTCCATGCCTATGCCTTCTATGGCTAGTGGATCAGCTTCATTTCAGGGTTTACCCTTTGGAAGTGGGCATATTCCTCATTCAAACTCTTCCTTAGGATCTCTGCCTTTCACCTCTCAAAATCAAGGATTTAATCCTTTCACTGCAGGTCAAGGCTCTAATGATTTTTGGGGATGGAACCCTACTTTTACAGGGTTAGGTCCATGGGAGTATTTTTTTTCTATGGTCAGCAAGGGAATGTTCATTTCCCGTAAATATGTGCTTCTCAGGGGTTTTCTTTATTCTCTAATGTTTAGAACCCTTACCAAGGGGTTTCTTCCTCTTTTAACACTTCTATTGGAGGGAATATCAATGTTTATAACTCTATGATGTGAGGGGGTCCTTCTTTGAATGTTGGGTCACCAGGTATTTCTTATGGATCAACATTTTCTATGAACAAAATCTAGAAACCTGGTGCCTCAACAAATCTAGGCTATTCTTTTCAAATTGTGGGGAATCCTTCCTATGGGGGATGGAATTCCCACGCTCCTCCGCGCTTACAATTCCTGGAAAATTTAAACTTGCCAGATCTATCGAAATTGACTAATGATCATATTCGGCATAGTCCGGTTTGGCCTCCAGTCCCCACTAAAATACCCTTAGACATTCCAAAGTTTGAAGGGAAGACTAGTGAGGATCCAGCGGACCATGTCACCACTTTCCACTTATGGTGTTCGTCGAACTCCTTTATCAATGATTCGATTAGGTTGAGATTGTTTCAACGAACCCTAACTATAAATGTAGCAAAATGGTATATTGAGCTAACAGGGGGGAGTTTTTCTACTTTTGGTTAGTTGGCTACTATGTTCTTAAACCATTTTAAGTTGCATGTCCGTTATGATGCCCAGACTGATCTCTTGGCCAATTTCCAACAGGATAAAGAAACTCACATTTCTGATCATATTCAGGAATGGAGGAGAAAGAAGAGGCTAATAAAAGCTTAGATTCTGAATGGGTTCCTTCTCAAATGGTTTCTGAAATCTCTACAGCTAGAAATCTCAAAGGATGTATTCCTTTCAGGGGTATTTTCTGAAGATCAAGCTATTTTTAGGGCTCAACAGCTAGAACTGATCTATTCTTAGTCTGGAGTCCCTAATAAAATATTGTTGGATGCTCCTGACTCCAAGTTATATTTAGACAAAACCCAACCTGGTCCTCATGGTGATGGAATTATCGGTACGATGGATAGTGGTACAGCTAATCTTCTAAATCAATTACAACAGTTGTCTATACAATCTACTCCTTCTGGTCAAGCTACGCCTTTAGTGTCAACTCCTTCTCAGCCCTTAGCTATTAATTTCGCTCAAAATTCTAACCCAAAATGAAATCAACAATATGATGGGAAGAAGAAGGGATGAAATAATAAGAAGAAAGGCAAGGATGGGAAGCGGAATGTGAACAGATCCAACGATCATGTTGGACAAGGTAAGAGGGATAGTAAAAGAAGGTTAAGTTTCCATGCAAGTTGTGCATTGGAGACCATACTATGCACCTATGCCCTAAAATTTAGGATGCTCAGCACTTTTTAGGTTAGTAGGGTTCTTCTAGCTCCCAAGCTATACTGACAAACCCTTTTCCCCAAGGGTAGCAATTGCTTGCTGGTGCGAATGCGAATACTGGAGCTCCCTTTGGGGGAAACTAGGAAGGGGAAAATCCATCAAATATAGACACGATGAGTGCTCACAAAAATATCACTATGATATCTCACGATTATGGTGAAGCTGATCAGTCTTTGAAAGCTAATGGTGCTCCTAATAATGTTGAGCCACTCCATATAGAGAAGCCTGCAGTTGAGCCTATACCTTGCATACCGAAAGGGTGTACAAAGCGTATGATCCAGATTTATGTAGGAACGCAACATAATACACATGTAACAATAATAAAAATAGGCAGCAGAAATAACACTTCATTTCATTAATATCAAAGAATTGGAATTTTCTTACAGATAGAATAGAAATAAACTAGCTAGGGCATTGGTAGCTTATCTTTGAGAAGAGATGTGGCCGCTACAGGCCTCCGAACTGAGTTACAATGAGGCTCAAGGGCCTATTTATTATTTAGAAACAATGGAAAAAACTAAACATCCAAAACCCTAACCATAGGAGATGAAGCACCAAAACTATGGGCCCCGTTTGGGTAAATTGGTGTTTCAACTTCCTGGGGACATAACTTTGGCATACGATCTCTGTTTGACGCGCTCAATAGCTTGTTAGAAATATCTATCCTAGGAATACAAATTTTGGTGCAAGAAAGGAAATCTCGGTTGCTCTCAGTTTTCCTAAAAAAATGCCGTTTAGGGCCTCAAAATGGCTTTGGAAGTTCAGGACTTGAAAAACTGTCAAAAATAGTAAGTTGTGACGAAACTAAAAAAATGAAAGAGAAAATGGTGGGGCCCTAAGTGAAATAGGTGGGTGGCCACCAATATCCACTTGGATCAGAGTATGATGATCAATCCTAATGCCAAGGCTTACCAGAAATACTCGAATATAGAATATTTGGCTCAAATTCCTTGCGCCATGTTTGTGTTAGAGGTACTCTAGTCATGTCTTGCACAAAGGAGAGAATTTCTCACTTCCATTGGGGCTGTTGATCCAAATAATTCTCTGATGATCACATTTGACATGTCAAATTTTAAAAAGATACTTCCTCATCATATGGATTTCCAGATTAAGTCTACATATTGAAAGTTTAATATCTTTCTAACAATTATCGATTATGGTGCTTCCACGTGTGTGATGTCTCTCGCATGCTGGAAGGCTATTCGATCTCCTTCAGCTGTCCCTTATACTACTCTTCTGACTGTGTTTGATGGTAATTCTCACAGGCCACATGGCATTGTTCCAGCTTTACCCATCTATGTTAGGGGTAAAACTGTCAATATCGAGGTCGAGATAGTTTATGCAAATCTAGATTACAACTGTCTGTTGGGGAAAAACTAGATCTATGATATGGATGCTATTGCTTCCTCATTATTTCACGTTTTATGTTTCCCTCATGAAGGGAGGATTGTAACTATTGATTAGATGGACTATTGTCCTGTAGGTCTGAATTCATATGCTAACTCGACTATTCTCTTGGTTAATGATACCAATCAACCAGTTGAGAATTTGGGGATTGGAATGTATACATATTTGATGGGTACTTTTGATTTTCCACCTCCTTCAGTTCATATAAATGCTATTTCATCCTCCAGGGTTCCCACTCGGAGAGAGTTCTTTCAAACTCATTATTTTTTGGATCCTTGGACCTTTCCTTCTCCTACCTCCACATTAAAAGAAGACCAAGTGGGTGAAATGGAATTTCCTATGTATGCAGCTCAGATTTCTTATTGATCTATTATTGACTCTATAGAATCCATGCCAGTTTCTCTTTCACCAGAATAATTGGATGGATATGTGACTCCAGCTTGGACTCTTATTTCATCTTCTGCTTAGCATTTCCTTGATACCACTCTTCAATTTGAAGGGGCCATCCTTGAACACATTACTAGTGTAGAGAGATCGTGGGATGATTTGCATCATCAGTCCTATTTTCTACCAGACTTGCGAGAAGTTGAAACAAGTTTCTCTAGCCTTCAGTCTTCTAGTCCTGTTCACCCAGTTTTGAACCCTTTAGCACTAACATAGGTATTTTCTGAGGGGAACATGGCTGTCATTTCTCCTACTACCCATTGAACATCTCTAGAGATCCCAACGTTATTGAGAATGTGTTCATTGGAGTTGAATGTTCGCCTAAAAAAAATCATAATTACACCGATATATTTCAAGAATTTTAGGACGTGTTTGCTTGGTCTTATGAAGAAATGCCTGGTATAGATCCATCTATTTTCTAGCATGAAATCAAGACATATGAAAATTCTAACTCGATTTGGCAGAAGCTTCGTCCAGTCAACCCTAGGAAGGCTGCAGCTATCAAAGCCGAGGTTGAGAAGCTGCTAAAAACAGGTTTCATATACCCCATTCCATTAACTGAGTGGCTTTCGAAACCAGTTCCTGTGGACAAGAAACAAGTAACGATATGAGTTTGCATCGATTTCAGCAATTTGAATAAGGCATGTCCTAGAGATAATTACCCCACACCGATTATAGATCATATCATCGATGAGTGTGCGAGGAATGAGATTTTCTCCTTCATGGACGGTTTCTCCGGATATAATCAGATCACTATCTATCCTGAAGATTAGCATAAGACTTATTTTATTTTTCCCTAGGGTACCTTTCCTTACACGAAGATGCCTTTTGGCCTTAAAAATGTTGGAGCTACCTTTTAGCGGGCTATGTCCTATGCATTCCATGAAATCAAACATATTATCGAGGCGTATTTGGATGATTTAGCTGCTCTTTCTCGCAAAATAATTTATCATAATTCACACCTTCGTCAAGTTTTTGAATGAAGTTCTATTACGGACAATGTTACCCTAAGGTCCTGGGTTGATAAACCTCACAGAGCAGGGGCATGTCATCACAATAAGGACTCAAATTACCAACTTCTATGCTTTAAACTAGAAAGTGAGGATTGTAGATGTTACCCATTTACCCTTCGCTTGTAGTAGATCCTGAAGGGTTCAAACAACCTACAACTCCTCATGCTCCAAAACCTGCAAATCAGCCAAGAACAAGCACAAAAACCTAGTTGTACAACATATACGTCCTAGATGTTAGCAAAATAACATACATGTTCTCATAAACATAACATGAAATAAATTCAAGATTATTAAGCATGTATAAGAGACATATGACACATGAAAATTAGGAACAAGATGGCACTTCATTTATTGATAACACGTACAAAAAATAGCAGTGGATAAATCACCTGAGATTTGCCATGGCTTTGAGAAAAACTGTCGTCCGGATTTGTCCAGCCCTAGCCTCACAAAGCTTCTTCCATGAATGGTGCACAAAAGATGTCACATAGAATGAGGGTGATCATCACAAGGAAATGAAGGATTTCTTGAAAATCTGGGAAGTGCAGAAGGCACAGGGGAAATATCAGACTTGATCAGGGCTATAACAGGCTATAATATCATAATTCTCTCCCTCCTCCTGTAGGCCATTCCCTTGAGGGGTATTTGTACTTCTTCAAATTAGTTTTTTCAGTTGGGGAACTGTTAGGTCATGGGATAGGGTAGTTAAGTTACAGGAAAAACCATAAACCCCACCTCAATAATAGGGAAATTTTATATTTTTTAATATTTTAAATATCATACGCAGGTTCGCTAAGGATGAACCCGCATGTGCACGTGGAAAAATTTGGGCAGAGTCGCATATGGATTTTTAAATACTGTATATTTTGAGAAATGTGACCAAGTCTGAATGGAAGGGATTCCCAAGGCCAATGCATAAGTCATAAAGTATATAGAGGTGATAAATGATGCTATAATAGTGGGAAATCTTGCTTTCAGTGCAATGGTTTTGACAGGGATGGATTCAATGCATTAAACACCTAATGGTCAAGCTCAGGGAGCCACCATTGATGCACATATACAGAGAGAGAAATTCAAGAGCCATTATAAAGGTTTTTATATGACCAATGAGCGCTCTATCCTGATTCCTTGAATGCCTTCGGCAATGTCAAAATTTATGTGGTTCACTATAGTCAGTATGGATTTTGGTCCTTTTTTGTGTTTATTTTGGTTTTCAGTAGGCAATGTGCCTAGTAGTTTTTGTTTTTTTGCTCCTTAATGTTGTCATGTTTTGAACAATTTGAACTTACATGGATGGGCACAACAGACATGTTTTCTCCCTGACAATCACATGAGGATATGTATAATGCATTGGTCTAGATTTGCATGGGTTATGATTTACTGATCTGAATTGACTGTATTAGTTTTTTTGTGCTAAGTGTCTTTTTAGTTTATAAACATGTGCATACTTGTCTCATTAGTTTGCTTAAGGATTGAGGATTTTAACCATGAATTGTAGATTATTTTAGGTGAATTAGAAGCATGAAATAAAAATAAATAACATTGAACAATACTGTAAAATAGATAAATAAGTCACCCCATATAATTTACAAAGCAGGCATGATGAAGCATTTCACCCCTCTTGGGCTACATTTGCTGGTCCAGCTCCCAATGGCATGTCCATATTTCATTAAGGTAAAAAATTTGTAAATACATGCACTTACAGTTCTCCAAGGGTTGTTTTCATTGCACCAATGGCTCCATGATGCTCCAATTCGTCAAAATTTACTCTTCATTCACTTAGAATGGGCGAAAATTGAGTCTCCTACACTTTTTCCTAGTTTCACCTACAAAAACACAACTAAAAGTGCAGAACTCCACTTATCTAGAGTTAAATTAGCTAACTCTGCCCAAAATGGTGCACTGGACAAACCTTCGTCGGATTTAACTGCAACATGAAGTGTCATCGTTGGGGTGGTCACATGCGCACCCCAAACTCTGACCTAACCATAATGGTTGGCAGAACTCTAGGAATAAACCTTGGTAGATAAGCTCAAACCAGAGTTTTAAGTTGTGGGTTTAGTTAACCACGTGGAGGATTAACGTTTTACAACATTTCATGTGATAGTGTTGAACGCTAGCGAGTTTGCATAACCGTCAGATTGTGGGTTGTTAACTGCGCATTTGTTGTTATAACATGTGCCATGTGAACATTGCTGCGGGGACCGCTGGCGGGGTAGGAGCGCTGGCGGTGCCCAACCCCCAAACACTTTTGCAATCAAACATAAATATAACTTTCCAATTATACAAGTTAAGAATCATGTGTAGCTCAGGCGGTGTTTCGTGTGTGTGCTCTACCGAAGGTCATGAGGTCGAGCCCTGTGGACCTCACCCATAAATTTTATAATGTGGTTTAGGGGCCACATGGTGGCCTCAAGGCTAGCCACATGGCAACCTATGATTGTCTTTCCCCACCATACCTTGAAAAATAAAATACACACTTTTCCTCCATTGATTGGCCCGGATAAAAGGAATATTATTTGGAATATTCCTTTTTGCTGACTGTACATACACCCTGCTGACTGTGCATCCTAGTCAAACCTGTCGCAAATTATACCTATTTGGAATTTCAATCAGAACACGATATCTCCCTCATACAACATCTTTTTTTCAAACCCTTCACGATGAAGGAATCAAGAAGACAAGATCTACGCAACCATCATAGTTTCAACCCAATCCTGTAATTTTGAATTTTGAGCAAAATTTATGAACTCCTTATCACTCCACCCCATTGGGAAGCTTTTGGACCCCAAAATACTTGATTACCTATTTAGTAGATGAGGGTACATCTCCCTCACCTTTCCAATCTCTATCCAATTTTTCTTGCGTGGTTTAGTGCCTTTGAGCCCAAATCGAAGGTAGTCAACACTTCCCCTCTTGCATGCTCTTGTCCTCCTATCAAAAATTGTATCTTCCTTGAGGTCATTTAGAAATTCTAGCGAGAAATATTTAATAGAAGGTAGTTGAACATAACTTCGTTGGTCATCGATCAAATGTGGCTCATACAAACGTAAGTTTTCAACATTAACAACTGAAGACATTTGCATATAAGAAGGCAAGTCAAGTTGAAATGCATTATTACCAACTTGCTTTATGATCTTGAATGGATCATATCGAATGGGTTTGAGATTTTTACCTTCTCCTTGCATCCTTTCTTTGATAATGTGAAACCATACAACATCTCCCTCTTGAAACTTGTGATGAACTCTATGCTTTTCATGCCTCTCTTTGTATTTTCTTTGACTTTTCCCAAGTTGTTATTGAACTTGTTGATGTATAATCTAAATTTGCTCGTTGAAATTTTGAGCCTTTTCAATATCACTATGGCCATCTATTGCAACATCCTTCCCAAATATGAAGTCTAATGGAGATTTTGGAAAATACCAAAAGCATACTCCAAAAGGTGATGTTTGTGTTGAAGAGTGCTTTTCCCGGTTGTAAGCATGCTGAATGTGTCATGTCCCTGTAATTTTCGCAGATTGGCAAGACTAAAGCTGTAGAGACAACATTTGAACCACTTTGGGATTCTAGGATCTAGCCCTGCTAAATCCAGAGAGGGATCTCTCTATAAGTGCAAATATTGATTTATCTTTAAGGCTTGAAATATGATATTAGGCTAGTTATGAAGAACAAGGTTTTTTATTTTTTTGGTTGGGAAAAGACATATGAAGGTGAAGGAAGTCTAAATGAAGGGTGAAGGTGTGTGAAAGTGAAAGAGTGATTCAGCTAACAAGATAGGCAAGAAACAACTTCAATCCATTGGGCTATGGAGTCATAATAGGATTTAATTGAAACAACAAGGTTCAAGAGTGGTCCATGGGGCAAGTCATCTATGTCAAAGGATCTCTTTAAGTTGATTTTATGGAATGAAAACAATAAGAAACGAAGATCAAACAGATGAAGAACAAAGAGTAGCCTAAGATCAAGTAAGTACTTTGAAACTATCCTGCTTTTGGCATGCATTTAAGGAAAACATAAAAGTAATCTAAGATCAGGTAAAGTACTTTGAAACTAGCCTGCTTTTGTTGCACTTTCAATAGAAAACATTTAAAACACATAGAATAGCTTAAGATCAAGTAAAGACTTTTAAATTAGCCTGCTTTCAGCATATTCAAAAGGAAAACCTTTCAAAGCAACTGTTGGAGAAGAAACTAGAGGACAGGGCTAATGATAGACTTCCTTAGTTCATTCTTTAATTAGCAAAATTTTCAAGACAACATTTAAGATAAACAAAGAATATTCTAAGATCAGGTAAGCACTTTGAACCTAGCCTGCTTTCAACATACTCTTAGGGAAACTTTCAGACAACCTTTAGAGATAAAAATAGAGGACAGAGCTAACCATAGACTTCCCTAGTTCAAATCTACTTAGCATAAACTGGAAATAACATTCAAGAACAATGTTTGAAGTTTAGATGGTAAGACATGGGCTCACCAACATTCCTTGAATGCTTGGACTATATTAAATCATTCTCAAATACACAATTGGAGGAAAACATAAAGATAAAGCTTATTAGTGAGAGTAGGGTACTTGTAAGAGTAAATCCTAGCACTATATTTGTTGTTCTTTATCAGAGAAAGTGGATAGAATGGAAACAAAAGAAAATAAAAATTTACAATAAGAAACACATCACCGTTGACATAGACCAGGATCCCATAAATCAGCTTGTATTTGATGTTCAAACCACTTACAATCATCAAGTCCAGTGGTTCTCTCCAGCTTCAAACTTCTCATCTCAACTTAGGTATCTTCAATTACAAACAGAGCTTACAGCAACTTCATAAAAATATTTACATGCATCAGATATTCAGAGACCAACCTTTATCTCATCTTCTACAGAAGTATTTATAGAAGAAATGAGGAGGTGGGGTGAGAGAAAAGATCTCTAGGCTCAATTAATACAGTTTAATGCTTCTCGGCCTTTGAGGGGCTTAATGGAGAAGATTTATAATATTTCCTTTGTATTAATTGATATTCATTAAGTATTAAGCATGCTGGGCATATTTTGTTGACTAAAAAAAAAGGGAAAACTCTTGAGGTGAGTTAGCAATAACTCTAGATGTCTTTTAGTCAAAATATCACTGACTGAGGCAATAACTATGCCTTCTATGATTGCTTTGAGGCTGCAGGTGGATTTTGGTAGCTGGAGAGGATTCAATTAGCCTCTGATGTGGCAGTGGAGGTTTCTCAGACTGACAGATCTCCTTGTTTTTCCCTAAAACACTGTTAATTTTCTTTTGATCTGTGTTTTAGGCCTGATTAGGCTTAGTCTTTATCTTCAGGTCTTCATACTGTCTTTAACTGTGTGGATTAGGCCTTTTATAGTCGAATTTATGCCTAAATCCATCAAAACTATTTTTATAACCTTTAAAAATTGATTTCTGCTTTGATCTCACCGTTTGACACTGATACTCTTTGTATAATTAAGGTTCACTGTGTTTGTTGCTTTTGCAGGCGCGCAGATGGTTTTATAGCATTTCCAATGTTCATGAGACATGGGTAAAATCATGATCTGAACCCTGTAGATTCATTTTCTTCATTGATAGTGTCCTGAGGGATCGTCATCCCTGGCCTTTTATTTCCTTTTAAAGCTGTGGAGAAACCTTAAAAACCTGCAAAAAACGAGCTAAAATTAAGAAAACATGTGAATAATAGGTCAAAGGGAATTTTGGGCGTGAGAATAAATTGTGGTTGTCGATGCAGATCAATCAACGATCGATATTTCTCGATGGGTTTGATGGGGAAGGTGGTTGGGTAAATGGATGGAAGATTAAGTCGGGGCCGTTGATCTAGATTGATCAGCGGCTGAGATAAACCAGGAAGTTTATAATGTGGAGGGGGTAACATTATAATGAAATGGAAGAAAATGTAGTAAAAATTGGAAAAAGTCTTTGGCAGAAGGGAAAAGGAGCTAAAATGAAGTTTGGGCACAACTTTAATTGAGAACCGTTAGATTAGGACATCCAACGACAGAGATTGATTGGGAGTTCAGATGGTGGGGAGAAAATGAAGTGGGAGGGAACGTTAAACTGGGAGCGTCCGATCTAGATGATGGATGGTTAAGATTTCGTGATAAAGCTTTCGGGAGCAAAGGGGAAAGGGTGAATGACTTGGAGGTGAAGTTGCAGAAGAGCCGACGGATTAAAAGCACGAATTGTGGAGATTAAATAAGAAGATGTAATGTAATGTGGGAAGGTGGTTTGACAGAAAACCAGAATGGTTTTCGCGCAGCTCTGAGGTGGTTTCAAAATTTTCCAAAAAAAACGAGATATCACAAACCTGCTGACACGTGTCTTTTCAAAACTGCTTATATCGCGTAATTTTTTGGTGTTAACGTTCAAGAGAAAAAATTACTCGATATGCAGTTTGGGCCTTTGGATGATGGGTAGAAGATCCAACGGTGTGGGTTGAGCACGATGGATGTAAAGTTTTGGGGTAAAGAGTTAAGTGGAGCACATGGTGAAGAAAGGTGCAATACTTTATAAAAACCAAGGTTTAAATTGATTTATGCGCATAACATGGTTTCCAATGTAAAAATGTAAAACTTTACATATGGGCAAATACATAGGAAAACAATGAAAATGAGGGGAAAAGAGGGCACGGGTGGTGGGACCGGGAGTATGGAGGAGGAGATCGACGGGTTAAATGAGGACCGTCAGATCAGATATAGATCAACGGCGGAGATTTAAATCGGGAATCAGCAATCAGAGGAAACAAGGTACGGGGCTAAGTCTTTTGTTTTTTGCCGATGCGATGGAGCAATGCGACGTGGGCCGTCCGATCTGAAGAGAGATTGACAGTGGAGATTAAATCAGAGGTTGGGATGGTGGAGGTTTATGTAAAAATAAGGGCGGGATGTGATGCAACGCTGGCCATTGGATCTGGCGGAATGGATGGTCAAGATTAAATAGCATCGGAGAAAAAGAAAGAGATGAAAGCGTCGGGGCTTTTGAATTTTCGATATGCGATTAAGTGCTGGCCGTTGGATCTGTTTGAGAGATCAACAATAAGGATTAAATCACAGAATACATTAGAGGAAGGCGGAGGGAGGAGTGCGATTGAATCTCAACCGTCGGTTCTTGTGGATTCAACGGTTGAGATTAAATCGGAGGGGTCGCGTCGGAACAGGAAAAAGGGGCTTGTGATTTTGTGATGGGAAGAACTTACAATTGCGATTAGCAGATGGAGTGAGAGTCGTCGATCTGAAAACTAGATCGATGGTGGCGATTTAATCGTAAAGGTGAAAGGTGGAATGGCGAGTTTGGATAATGGAGCAATATGGACCATTGGATCTGAGCATAATGGATTAGATCAACGGTGGAGAAACGATTACAGGATCGCATCGGCAGGAGGCAATAAACCATAAAAAACGCCTAAAATGAATATTTGTGATGCGATTTTATATTTACGATGCGATAAGGCTTTGCGATATGATTTAGCCGATGGCCGTTGATCTGCAGAGATTGATGGCCCAGATTTATTTAAACCTTTCGTCGGGTTTTATAAAAGAAACAAAGGAAAAAGTTTCAGGAAAGGGTTTTTATAGTGTTTTAGCACTCGATTGCGGGGCTATGGTTTTGTGAAGAAGGCGAGGGGATCGGGGGTTTTTAAAAGAAAAGGGCTTAATCGCATCGGAGCTTTTTGAAAGCAAAAGGTAACAGGGAAAAAAGAAAAACCCAATTGTTATTGCACGATGGGGGTTTAACTCTGGGTTACAGCTTCGAATTTTATGCGGAGAAAGGAGCTGGGGCTAAGGCCAAAAGGGGCTTAAGGCCTTAATATAAAATTGGGTTTTTTATCCCAAAATGAAGGTTTTTCAAGGATTTTTTGTCTTTCGGTAGAAGGGGAAAAAAAGGGGTTTTAAACCTTATAAAGAGATTTCACAAGGTTTTAAAGGGATTTTGGAGGTTTAGAGGTTAGATGAAGGGTTTTTGAGGGTTCTTATGAAGAGGGAAAAATGGGTGAATGGAGGAGTGAAAATGATGGAAGAATGGGCTCTCTTAAACAGTTTTCTCTTGGTAAAACAACAATTTCTTTAGGATAAAGAGGGAAACAACAGTGAAGGGTAAATCAAAGGGTAAAGATCATCATAAGACTTCAAGAACTGACAATTTGGATATGAAATTGTTTCTTGAAGGCTAAAAAAGATTTAGCCACCATTTGGTATAACAATTTTTTATAGGTGGCTAATAGCAGCTCCAACTTGGGATGGCAGCTCCTTGGAGGTGTCAAGAACCTTAGACTAATATTCTCTGGAAGCTGATCAATGCCTCATCCATTGGGTTGCAACTTTCTTTACTTTGCTAATCTTCTTTTGCTTTGACAATGTTAGCAGCCATTAAAAACAATGGAATTCTATCAAAACAAGCTTTCTACCTACCCAATCGTAATGATCTAACATTTTTTCTTCTTTCGGAGTGCATTTGGATTGGAAAACTCTTCTTACAAACATTTTATCTAATTCTACCCTTATTTATCCATGAACTCAGATTAAGCAGTTGAGTTCATAAGCTTCTCTACCTAACTACAATCTGTTAGGATTAGATTGTCTGACAGAATTTATTCTCTAAATTCTAAAAAAAGAAATTTAAAAGAAAAAAAGACAGGATTGAACAGTCTAACTTGTTGCTGATCTATGGCATAAAAACAAGCTGCACATAGACTAAAATTGCAGAAAATTAAAGCAAAATGGTGAAGGCTTAAGATCTGAAAGTTTAAGAACATCCTTCTCTTTTCTTCAGCTCTGTTTTTTAGGCTTGTTTGAGCTGTTCTCTCTTTGTTCTCTGGTTCAAGTTTTGGGCATATTAGAACCTGTTTATTTTCTATCTTTGGCTCAAGATTTGATTTTATTTGAGCCATTCTTCTTTTGAATTTCATAGGTTCAGATTTTGAGCTTGTTTGAACCTTTTCTCTTCTATCCTAATCTACCTAACTGATAAGCCAAGATTAAGCTGTTTTGGCAGATCTATTTCACTAATCTATCAGCAGTAAATTGAAAACTAATTACTCATGATTAGACTGTATGACTAACTAGGAGTGTGTTTCTTAGGAGTGGCATTTAAGCTTGCACACTTTCAGACTTTGTTTCTCTTTTTTGGTATGGGGATGTACCTTTCTTGTTTTTTACAATCTTCCCTCTTTTCTCTTTCTATTTTTTTTGTATTTTTTCATTTTCTAACTTTGAATGAAATGATGAGTATGATACTCACAATGAGAAAAATAAAAAGGCTTCCAAACTGATATGGTCAAGAAAAATAATGTTTGAGCATCCTGCCATTGACAGGACCTCCAAAAATTTCAGCTCCATTCAATTCTTGCAAGAAATAAGCATTGTTACTAGCAGTAGAATGAATGAGATAAGGGCCAAGCCATAAGTTATCAAATTTCCCATGCTTGCCCTTATATTCTCTCCTTCAATCCCACTTTAAAACTTTGTCACCAATGTTGAAATCACTGGCTTTTGTCCTTCTATCAAACAACTTCTTGATGCTTTCTTGCTTTTAAAATGCTCTGTTGTAGACTTTCTCTCTGGTTTGTTGAAGATGTATAGTCTAATTGATTCTTCTTATCATGTCATTGTCTTCAGACTGTACTTCTTGGATCAGCTTCATGACAGGCACTCCTAGGCTGGTTGGAAAAATTGCATCTATTCCATAAACAAGCTAGTAGGGTGACATTCCAATTGATTTTTAAGTGATAATTTGTTAGCCCAAAGTGCATGTACTAGCTTTGTGTGCCATGATTTCTTATTGTCCTCTAGCAACTTCTTGATTATGTTTACCAAACTCTTATTTGAGGATTCTACCAGCCCATTACCTTGAGGGTAATAAGTAGTAGAATGATCCAATGTAATATGATATTTGTGGCAGAATTCAACCATCTTTTTGGATCCAAATGCAACAACATTATCAATAATAATCTTCCTAGGACAACCAAATCTAGAGAGGATATGATTTTCAAGGAATTTTATGATGACAAATTCATTGGCTTATCTAGAAGGGATGGCTTCTATCCATTTGGTAAAGTAGTCTGTTGCAATGAGAATCCATCTATGTTGGGCAGATGAGGGTGGATGGATTTCCCGTATGAAGTCTAGACACCACTGTTGAAAAGGAGCTTCAACAGTGATTAGATGTAAGGGTAAGGGAAGCAATTTTCTTTTGCTGTCAAAGAGTTGGCATTTATGATAGGAAATAATCATTTTATGGACATCTTGAAAGAGGGTGGGCCAATAGTAACCGACTCTAAGGATTTTATTGACAGTTGTTTTCCAATAGAGGTGGCCTCCACATTCTCCTTCATGGAACTCATGCTTGATCTTATCTGCATCATTCTCAGGCAAAAATTTATGCAATAACCCACTGGCATTTTTCCAATATAGACATTTATCTAAAATGCAGTGGTTAACAGCTTTTAACTTTAAAAATCTTGCCTTTGTTTTAGAAAAAACAGGAGGTGTATTTAAATTGAGAAAAGCATATAAAAGATCAGCATACCAGGAGGAATTCATAAAATGATCTTCAAAAAGGGGAGTTGACAATTCCTCCTGTTCATCTAATGCATTTATCATGTTTATATCAAGAGCTTCAAAACTACATTTAGCCATTAATCTTTCTAGTCCTTGGCCTTTTATGAGTTTAGTGGGCTTGATTTCTAAATAATATTCAAGTATCACAGCTATCCACTTTCCTCTTTTGCCATCTGGGTCCTATGTTAGAATGTCTTTTACAACTGAGTTTAGCACAAGGGCAATTATGCGGGAGTGTAAAATGTAAACTCTGAAGTCTTTTAAGGCTTTGACCAAGGCAAAGGCTTGTTTTTCCATGATATTATACTTTAGGGGTGCATCTCTTAATGCCTTAATAAAGAATAGCAGCCACTGTATGTTCTGATGCAAATGAAAAAATGAAAAATTCTTTTGTAAAATTAGGACTTATAAGAACTCGTGTTTTGGTTAATGCTCATTTTACTAGTTCAAATGATTTCTTTGCTTCTAAGTTCCATTTAACTCCTTCTTTATTTAACATGTTTTTTATGTTTCTAAGGAGTTCAGCTAAGTTGGGTATGAGCCTTCTCAAGAAATTAATCTTTCCAATGAAAGATTGAAGTTCCTTAATGTTTCTAGGACGATTGATTTGCAATATACCCTCAATCCTCTTTGGGTCTATCTTTATCCCCTCTTCTGATATGTTGTGTCCAAGTAGTTTACCTTCTTGGAGACCAAACATTGTTTTCTTTGGATTTAAAGATAACCCATATTTTCTGCATTTGTCAAAGACTTTTCTCAAGTTTTCTAGGTGCTCTTCATTTGTTTTGGAAAACAAAGTGATATAATCAAGGTAAATAATGATGAAATAGCCTAATTCTTCTGAGAATGCAATATCCATGGCTCTCTGAAATGTAGCACCAACATTCATTAAACCAAAGGGCATTTTCACATACATGAAAGTGCCTCAAGGTGTAGTAAAGGTTGTCTTGAGTTGATCATCAGGATGTACTAAAATCTGATTGTAACCAGAGAAGCCATCTAGCAAAGAAATTCTTTTAGAACCAACTACCTTTTGTAAAGTGTGATCCATCTTGGGTAATGGGTAGTTTTCCTTTAATGAGGCTTTGTTTAAGTTCCTAAAGTCAATACAAAGCCTTATTTCTCCTGTCTTTTTCCTTACTGACACAAGATTAGACACCCACTCTGAATATCGAATAGGAACAATAGTTCTAACCTCATAGATTTTCTTGATTTCCTTCTCAACCAAAGGTAATTGAACAGGGTTTATTCTACGCAATTTTTGTTTAAAAGGTTTTTGGTTTTCTTTGAGGGGTATCTTGTGCTGATTTATTTATGTGTCATAGGACTTTAGATCCCCATAACTCCATGCAAAAACATCAGAAAATTCTTTAAACAGCTCTATGTATTTCAATTTGATGTGAGTTGTTAAAGTTTTAGATAGTTTGATCATTTTTGGTTTAAGTTCATTGCCTATATTACACTCTTCTACCTCAGTTTCAACGAGCTCCAGTTTTGGTTTCTTGGTAACATCATTGAAATCAAACAACTCTTCTAAAGGGACCAAACCTTTTGGCAAACTTTTTGTGTTAGATTGCAATGTTTCTAAGTCTTCTTTTTCTAAAACTGCACTAATCTCTGTGAAATGTTCAACTTTATCAGCTAGCAGATTTATAACAACAATCTTTGGAGATTTTTCTTCTTCATCAAGTAGATTTTCTTCACTAGGACAGTCATCTTCATACTCTGAATCTGAACTTGGTAGTTCAAATTCATTTCTAGACTGTTAGAAGTCTTCTGTTTGTTTGTATCCATTAAACACTTGCCAATATTTTTCATTATCTGGGACAGTTGGTCTAAATTTGATTTGGGTTGTGCATTGTTTGGTTTCATAAGGAGTTAGGCATGTTCTAGCAGCAAAAGCTAAACCATTAGCTTGGATATTTTGGTTTCTTGGGATAAAGATAAGCTTGAATTCCTCAAATGTTTTCAATAAATCCACGATATCATTTCTATAGGCTCTAAGTCTGGGATGTTTTGCAGTGTATTCCCCATTCACTTGCCTAATTATTAGTTCAGAATCACCATGAACCTTTATTCTTTTGGCCCCTAATTTCTTCAATAAATGCAGGCCTAAAAGGAGGGCTTCATACTCAGCTATGTTATTGGTGCATTGAAAGTTTAATTTGTAGGAATGTCCTTAAGTATGATTTTTCATTGTATTGTGAAGCCACATTCCTGCACCTACATCATTCTTAGTGCAAGATCCATCAAAGTTCATACTCCAAAGAGGACTAGTTTCAAATTCACTAGTTTGACTACCATCCTCTTCATCTAGTGTGATTTTGGATTTTTCTTGTAGATCAGCACTATGTTGAATTTGTTTTACTTCCTCATGTTTTTCATTGTGTTTAGGACTCTTCTTTTGACTCTCAAGGTTGAAAAGAAATGGATGACTGATTTACATCTCTAGACCTGTGATTTGTTTGCTGTTATTTTTTGATTTGGCAAATTGTTTTGACACTTCTGTCTTGTCTTCCTCTTTTTCTATATCTGCCACTAATTCAGTTAAGGTTTCTTGCTCATTGAATGTTTCATCATTTAAAAGGATAAATGATTCAAGGCCTATATGTACAGAATAAAGAGGAGAGTTTTGTGGTCTTTCTTGGCTGGTAACCATGTATTGCATATGAGATTCCCTATAAAGTCTTCTAGTTTGATTAAAAATAGGGATGGTAGCATATGTCATATCCATTTGCATTGTCCCTTGTAACTTAGCTCCCCGCGATCTTGATAAAAAAATACCATACTTGGGGGGTACATCAGCCACTACAATATCCATTACTAAACACTTGGCTAGAATTTGTGCTAAGTTTACACAGAGGTCTTTGATCAAACCTAAAAATTTCACTCTGCTTGAGTCAAAGGAGTAAATATTTTTGTATGGTCTAGTGATTTCAAGGCCTAGGCTCTCCATTACAGGTTTGGGAATTAAGTTATCAAAGGCCCCTGAATCATGCATAGTGTTGTGTAAAATTTTGTCATGAATCTTTAAACTAACATAAAAAGGAGGAACTGGTCCTTCTTGATATCTACCCTCAATCTTAGGACAAAATATGAGCTCTGGTTGGTCATAATTAAGACTAACAGTGTCATTATTCTCTTCTCTTTTAAAAAACTTCAAAATTTGGGATCTATACATATCTTAGGTAGCTAATTGAGTGAGAGGAATAGAGATTTTGATTTTGGCAATTTCCTACTCCAAACTAAACGGCATCTGATTTTTAAAAATGCTTGTTTCAGCATTATTAACTACCACTCTATCAACAAAATCAATTTGTTGATTTCCTCTATTTACATTGGTCAAAATTGTTTTGATAGGAGCACTAGCTGAAGTACTAGCGCTGCTAAAATCTGCCACTCTATTTGTCATTAATTTGAGTGCCTTTTTCTTTGTTTTTATCAGAATTTCCAGCCACTGTTTTGTCTTTCTGTTTTACAAATTTGGGTTTATTTACATGGTTTCTTTTTGTAGAATTTTCAGAGGTCTTGGTATTGGGAATTTCCTGATTACTTTTACTCCTAAGGTCATATTCTTTTGGGGTTTCTATGATGGCATTTTCCAATTCTTGATAATAAAATTCATCTTTTGTTCTTTTATCATCATAGGGTGTGTATAGACCTTGTTTCCTATTGTAATGAACTTCAAAATCATCATTGTCTGCTCCCAACATGTTTATGTCATCTTCCTTTATTTGTTCTATTGTTTCTTCAACCTCACTCACATAATTTTGATGAAAAGGAAGTATAATCTCCTGATCAGGGTCTCTTGGTCTGTTTTGAGGCTGATTTCTCCTGAAATTCTAATTTTGGTTTTGAGATTGGTTTCTATTTTGAGGAGCTGATTGATTTTTACTTGCTTGTGCTCTCTCAAGTATGCTCATCTTTTTTATCATCTCCTCCATCATTCTTTCCATCTTTGAGCTAGATGTGGAAGGTGTAGATTCCTCTCTAAAGGACACTTTCTTCTCATTCGTCATTCTTGCTCTTTTCTCCATTAAATTAAATTCCACAACAAGAGCTCCTTTTTGCATATCTTCAAGAGTCAAAGGATCTCTCTCTCTTAGTTGATAGGCCATTTTAGGATCAAATACTTCAGGAAACTTGTTTAAAGCTGAGCCTTGTGGAGGTTTCAATTCTGGGGGAAGAGCATTATACACACTATTAAATCTAGTGCAATAAGCTTGAACACTTTCCCCAGTGTTTATTTTGAGGCTATTGTAATCAGATAGTATTTGGAGAGGTTTTTTTCTAACTTCCCATTTGTTTAAGAATAACTAATGGAA
Organism: Pinus albicaulis; assembly: GCA_034641835.2. Taxonomy (NCBI): domain Eukaryota; kingdom Viridiplantae; phylum Streptophyta; class Pinopsida; order Pinales; family Pinaceae; genus Pinus; species Pinus albicaulis. Next base: position 981,385,498 of record CM076582.1, on the reverse strand, counting down.
GGATTTGAGATCATTAATACTATGAGGGGTTAAGCCTTTAAACCATTTTCGTGCTTCTCCCCCTAAACTTTGAGAAAATAATCTAAGTTTGACAAATTCATAATCAATCTCATTTCTGTCAAAGTAGTCATTTATCTTATCCACATGTTGTGAAGCAGCAGTAGCACCACTAGCATCTATAATGGTATTTTGGACTGATAGTCCTGTGGTAGATTGACTAAAGGTAAAGGAAGGACTAGAGGAGCATACCATGTTGCCATGATAGGAGGTTGTGGAAAAAGTGGGGGGTTTACAAGTAGAGGAGGTTGATGGAATGGTGTAGTTTGAGCAGTGGATGTGTGGATAACAGAAGTGGATGGACCAACAATAGATTGTTGAGCAGATCTAGGATGAGAGAAACCAAAGCTATGAATGGAATCTAAATCAGGTGGCGTAGTTTCTCTACTACCAAGATCTTCACCTCTATTTTGGGATGAAAGTGAAGGCTCTAAATCTATCTGATCTATATCATCAAGTGACCTAGTTCTGAATGGGTTTCTCAAGTCAACTTGTGAATCTTGTAGAGTTGTAAGGTTTTCAGGGACAGAATTGGCTCTATGGAGTGATCTGATAATAGTTGAAGATTTGGCCTTAGGCGACTTCCTAAGTATTCTTTTAGGGTTATCAACTATCTCAGGAGGGTTTGGGTCAGGATAGGCTCTAGTATGAATTCTTCTAGAAGCCACTATGCTATGTTTTTCAGACCCAACTTACAAGAAAAGTTTAACCAATTATGAAAATCTTTAGGAGGCTAACTGATCTTTAAAAAAGAAAAATTTAATCCTTAAAGTTTTCTTAACTAATTTTGAATGGTGTTATGATGATAATGGGTTTTCTAGTGGAGTCTTAAGGTATGTTTAGGATTGTGGAGTCACCAGGTGGAAATTTTTAGCTCTTTTGGAGGTAAAATGTTTTATGGTCCACCACCATGTTTATTTGAAACCAATCTGAAATATTTTTGGGCTTTCTAAGTTTTTTCAGTCCTATGGGTCCTAAGAGTGTCCTAAATCTATTTCAACACTTAGCTAGGGTGATGAGACAAAGAAAGTTTACTCTTATGGCTAAGCTAGTTGATTCCTTCAAGGTTTGATAAGGTCTATGAGAATCCTAAGGTTTACTTAGTTTGTTACTGATTCAAATAAGTCCTATCATGATAACCATTTTCTTGGTAGTGGTTGGAGAAAGCTACTTATACTGCACTGAATACTAAGTGTCTTGTTTTAAGGGTTTTACTCATAACTCCCCAGTGGAGTCGCCAGAAATGTTATGTCCCTGTAATTCTAGTAGATTGGCAAGACTAAAGCTGTAGAGACAACATTTGAACCACTTTGGGATTCTAGGATCTAGCCCTGCTAAATCCAGAGAGGGATCTCTCTATAAGTGAAAATATTGATTTATCTTTAAGGCTTGAAATATGATAGGCTGGTTATAGAATGTTTGTTTTTTGCTGGGAAAATAGACAGCAAGGAAGGTGAAGGGAAGTCTACCGATAAAAGAAGTGTGTGAAAGTGAAAGAGTGATTCACGAACAAGATAGGCAAGAACAACTTCAATCCATTTATCCATTGCGTATGGAGTCATATAGATTTTAATTGAAACAACAAGGTTCAAGAGTGGTCCATGGGGCAAGTCATCTATGTCAAAGGATCTCTTTAAGTTGATTTTATGGAATGAAAACAATAAGAAACGAAGATCAAACAGATGAAGAACAAAGAGTAGCCTAAGATCAAGTAAGTACTTTGAAACTATCCTGCTTTTGGCATGCATTTAAGGAAAACATAAAAGTAATCTAAGATCAGGTAAGTACTTTGAAACTAGCCTGATTTTGACGCACTTTCAATAGAAAACATTTAAAACACATAGAATATCTTAAGATCAAGTAAAGACTTTTAACTTAGCCTAGTTTCAGCATATTCAAAGGGAAAACATTTCAAAGCAACTGTTGGAGAAGAAACTAGAGGACATGGCTAACCATAGACTTCCCTAGTTCAATCTTTAATTAACAAAATTTTCAAGACAACATTTAAGATAAAAAAAGAATAGTCTAAGATCAGGTAAGGACTTTGAAAATAGCCTTCTTTCAACATACTCTTAGGGAAACTTTCATACAACCTTTGGAGATAAAACTAGAGGACAGGGCTAACCATAGACTTCCCTATTTCAACTCTACTTAGCATAAACTGAAAATAACATTCAAGAACAATGTTTTAAGTTTAGACAGTAAGACATAGGCTCACCAACATTCCTTAACTACTTGGACTATATTAAATCATTCTCAAATACACAATTGGAGGAAAACATAAAGATAAAGCTTATTAGTGAGAGTAGGGTACTTGTAAGAGTAAATCCTAGCTCTATATTTGCTATTCTTTATCAGAGAAAGTGGACAGAATTAAAACAAAAGAAAATAACAATTTACAATAAGAAACACATCACCGTTGACACAGACCGGGATCCCATAAATCAGCTTGTATTTGATGTTCAAACCAATTACAATCATCAAGTCCAGTGGTTCTCTACAGCTTCAAACTTATCATCTCAACTTAGGTATCTTCAATTACAAACAGAGCTTACAGCAACTTCATAAAACTATTTACATGCATCAGATATTCAGAGACCAAACTTTATCTCATCTTCTACAGAAGTATTTATAGAAGAAATGAGGAGGTGGGATGAGAGAAAAGATCTCTAGGCTCAATTAATTCAGTTTAATGCTTCTCGGCCTTTGAGGGGCTCAGTGGAGAAGCTTTCTGATATTTCCTCTGGATTAATTGATATTCATTAAGTATTAAGCATGCTGGGCAGATTTTGTTGACTAAAAAAAAAAAAAAAAAACTCTTGAGGCGAGTTAGCAATAACTCTGGCTGTATTTTAGGCAAAATATCACTGACTGAGGCAAGAACTATGCCTTATGTGATTGCTTTGAGGCTACAGGTGGCTTTTGGTAGCCGGAGAGGAATCAATTAGCCTCTGATGTGGTAGTGGAGGCTTCTCGGATTGACAGATCTCCTTGTTTTTCCCTAAAACACTGTTAATTTTCTTTTGATTTGTGTTTTAGGCCTGATTAGGCTTAGTCTTTGTCTTCAGGCCTTCATACTATCTTTAACTGTGTGTATTAGGCCTTTGATAGTCGAATTTATGCCTAAATCCCTCAAAATTACGTTTATAACATTTAAACATTGATTTCTGCTTTGATCTCACCCTTTGACACTGATACTCTTTGTATAATTAAGGTTCACTGTGTTTTTTGCTTTTGCAGGCACACAAAGGGTTTTATAGCATTACCAATCTTCATGAGACATGGGTAAAATCATGATGTGAACCTTGCAGATTCATTTTCTTCATTGATAGTGGCATGAGAGATCGTCATCCCCGGCCTTTGATTTCCTTTTAAAACTGTGGAGAAACCTTAAAAACCTGCAAAAAATGAACGAAAATTAAGAAAACCCGTGAAGAATAGGTCAAAGGGCGCTTTGGGCGTAAGAATAAATTGTGGCCGTCAATCCAGATCAATCGACGAGCGAGATTGCTCGATGGGTTTGATGGGGAAGGCAGTTGGGTGAATGGATGGAAGATTAAGTCCAGGTCGTTGATCTATATTGATCAATGGCTAAGATCAACCAGGAAGTTTATAATGCGGAGGGGGTAACATTATAATGAAATGGAAGAAAATGTAATAAAAACGGGAAAAAGTATTTGGCGGAAGCGAAAAGGGGCTAAAATGAAGTTTGGGCACAACTTTAATTGAGAACCGTTAGATTAGGACATCCAACAACAGAGATTGATTGGGAGTTCAGATGGAGGGGAGAAAATGAAATGGGAGGGAAGGTTAAAGTGGTATCGTCCAATCTAGATGATGGGTGGTTAAGATTTCGTGATAAATCTTTCAGGAGCAAAGGGGAAAGGGTGAATGACTTGGTGGTGAAGTTGTAGAAGAGTTGTCAGATTAAAAGAACGAACAATGGAGATTAAATAAGATGTAATGTAATGGGGAAAGGTGGTTTGGCAGAAAAATAGAATGGTTTTCGCGTAGCTCTGAGGTGGTTTCAAAATTTTCCAAAAAAAACGTGATATCACAATCCTGCTGACACGTGTCTTTTCAAAACCGCTTATATCGCATAATTTTTTGGTGTTAACGTTCAAGAGAAAAAATTACGCAATATGAAATTTGGGCCTTTGGATGATGGGTAGAAGATCCAACAGTGCGGGTTGAGCGCGATGGATGTAAAGCTGTGGGGTAAAGAGTTAAGTGGAGCCCATGGTGAAGAAAGGTGCAATACTTTATAGAAACCAAGGTTTAAATTGATTTATGTGCATAACATGGTTTCCAATGTAAAAATGTAAAACTTTACATATGGGCAAATACATAGGAAAATAGTGAAAATGAGGGGAAAAGAGGGTGCAGGTGGTGGGACTGGGAGTATGGAGGAGGAGATAGGCGGGTTAAATGAGGACCATCAGATTAGATATAGATCAACGGCGGAGATTTAAATCGGGAATCGACGATCGGAGGAAACAAGGCATGGGGCTAAGTCTTTTGTTTTTTCCCAATGCGACGTGGGCCATCCGATCTGAAGAGAGATCGACGGTGGAGATTAAATCGGAGGTTGGGACAGTGGAGGCTTATGTAAAAATAAGGGCGGGATGCGATGCAACGCTGGCTGTTGGATCTGGCATAATGGACGGTCAAAATTAAATCACATCGGAGAAAAAGAAAGAGGCGAAAGCGCCAGGGATTTTGAATTTGGAATATGCGATTACGCGCTGGCCATTGGATTGGTTTGAGAGATCAACGGTCAGGATTAAATCATAGAAGATAGTAGAGGAAGGTGGAAGGAGGAGCGGGATTGAATCTCAACTATCAGTTTTTGTGGATTCGATGGCTGAGATTAAATCGGAGGGGTCGCATCGGAACAGGAAAAAGGAGCTTGCGATTTTGGGATGGGAAGAACTTGCGATTGTGTTTAGCCGATGGAGCAAGAGCCGTTGATCTAAAAACTAGATCGATGGTGGAGATTTAATCATAAATGCGAAAGGTGGAACGATGAGTTTGGATAATGGAGCAATATGGACCGTTGGATCTGAGCATAATGGATCAGATCAATGGTGGAGAAACAATCCCAAGATCGCATCAGTGGGAGGAAATAAACCATAAAAAACGTGTAAAATGAATATTTGCAATGCGATTTTATATTTGCGATGCGATAAGGTTTTGCGTTATGATTTAGCCGATGGCCATTGATCTGCAGAGATTGACGACCTAGATTTATTTAAACCTTTTTTTGGGTTTTATAAAAGAAAAAAAGGAAAAAGGTTCGGGAAAGTTTTTTTATAGTGTTTTAGCGCCCGATTGCAGGGCTATGGTTTTGTGAAGAAGGCGAGGGGATCAGGGGTTTTTAAAAGAAAAGGGCTTAATCACATCGGAGTTTTTTGAAAGTAAAAGGTAACAAGGAAAAAAGAAAAACCCGATTGCAATTACGCGATGGGGGTTTAACTCCGGGTTACAGCTCTGGGTTTTATGAGGATAAAAGGAGTTGGGGCTAAGGCCAAAAGGGGCTTAAGGCCTTAATAGAAAAATGGGTTTCTTATGCCAAAATGAAGGTTTTTCAAGGCTTTTTTGTCTTTCGGTAGAAGGGGAAAAAAGGGGTTTTAAACCTTATAAAGAGATTTCACAAGGTTTTAAAGGGATTTTGGAGGTTTAAAGGTTAGATGAAGGGTTTTTGAGGGTTCTTGTGAAAAGGGAAAAATGGGTGAATGGAGGAGTGAAAATGATGGAAGAATGGGCTCTCTTAAACAGTTTTCTCTTGGTAAAACAGTAGTTTCTTTAGGATAAAGAGGGAAACAGCAGTGAAGGGTAAATCAAAGGGTAAAGATCATCATAAGCCTTCAAGAACTTACAATTTGGATATGAAATTGTTTCTTGAAGGCTAAAAAATATTTAGCCACCATTTGGTATGACAAATTTTTATAGGTGGCTAACAGAATGTAATGCAATTTCTCATCCCACAACTTAGGATGTTTTCTGCAATATCCTCTCAACAGATGCATAGCGGTTTTGTTCACCACCTCAGTTTGTCCATATGTTTGTGGATGGAAAGAGGTACTCTTTTTCAACTTTGTGTCCATCATACTCCATAGATTTGACCAAAAATTCCGAATGAATCTAGAATCCCTGTTACTAACAATAGAATTTGGCAATCTAAAATGAACCCAAACATGTTGAAAATAAAGTTCAAAATTTTGTTCAGCAGTTATGGTTTTCTTACATGGCATAACTATACACATTTTACTGAATCGGTCAACAAATACATAAAGATAATCATGTTTTTTTCTTGACATAGGTAGATCTCCAACAAAGTCCATGGAGACACTCTCCCATGGCCTTGATGGTACCGGTAGTGACATGTATAACCCAAGCTTCCTATTACTATGCTTACTTGTTGCACACATAAAATAACCTCTTATAAAACGTGACACACTATCTATCATGTGAGGCCAATAACAATACCTTAGTAGATGCGCCACTTTTTTGCTTACCCCAAAGTGTCCAAAAATAAGAGATGAATGAGCTTCTCTCATGACACTTAGGCTCTCTCCTTGTGGAATACATAGCTTGCTCAAATGAAACAACAAATTTTTATGCATGTGATAATATTTTTATTTAACTTGATTCCCTTCACTCAAACTAGCATACACATCTTGAAATAAATGTCATGTTCATATTGTTCTATGTAACTCTCATGTACAATAGAATCATTTTTGAGTAAAGTAGATGCACTAATGATTGGTCTTGAAAGCATATCAGAAAATTTATTGAAAATACCTTTCTTGTACCTTATAACCAAGTGAAACCATTGAAGAAATCCCTTCCACATGAAATGTCTTGATTGTTGCAATTTTGTTTATGACTGCAAGTACTGTAATGGTTGGCGATCGGTATGCACAATAGTCTCTTTACACATGAACTAGTGTTTCCACTTCTTCACACTTTGTACCAACACATATAGTTGTTTGTAATATGTACGATATTTTTTCACAACACCATTAAATGTTTTAGAATAAAAAGCGATAGGATTACCATGCTGTAAAAGAACTGCGTCCATGGTATAATCACTAACATCGGTTTGAATCTCGAATGGCTGTCTAAATTTGGTAATGCAAGGACCGGAGCTGAATTGAGCTTGTCTTTTAAAGCTTCAAAAGCTTTTTGTTTTTGCGTCCCCATTGGAATTCCTTTCTTCACACTTGTCACTGCATGCATAGGAGCTGCGATGGAAGAAAATTTAGCAATAAAATTTCTCCAATATTCTGTTGCACCTAAGAAACTTCTTACCTTGGTTACTGTTTTGGGTGTGGGCCAATTCACAATGGCTTCCACTTTAGAAGGATCAATTCTCAACTCTTTTCCTCCAACAATATGTCCCAAATAGGCCAAAGAATTCTTTCCAAACTCACACTTTGACATTTAGGAAACAATTTCTCTTTCTTCAAAATATCAAGCACTCTATTCACATGCAAGTCATGTTCTTCTCTTGTTTTGTTGAAAATAAATATGTCATCTAGGTACATAATAAAAAATTCATCAATTAATGGATGTAAAACACTATCCATAACACGCATGAAAGTAGCTGATGCATTACACAAACCAAATGGAATAACTAGCCACTCAAAGAGTCCTTGTTTGTTTTGAATGCAATTTTCCATATATCACTTTATGCAATTATTACTTGATGATATCCACTTTGTAAATCTAACTTAGTGAAAACATTTTCTTCTTTCATCTGATCAATCAAGTCATCTATCCTTGGGAGTGGGTAACAATTCATTACCGTAATCTTGTTCAAAGCTCGAAAATCTATACACATGCGCCAAGTCTCATCCTTCTTTGGTATCAAGACTATGGGTGTATGGCATGGCGAGATGCTTGGCCTTATGATTCCTTTGTCCAACATATCTTTGATTTGCCTATTTATTTCAACATTCTCCATTTTCGACATGTGAAACATACCGATGTTTGGAAGAGGACAATCTTGCTATAGCTGAATCTCATGTTGAATCTCTCTTTTTGGAGGCAATCTTGTTGGCTCCTAAAACATATCATGATGTGCATTAAATACATCATATAAATCTAATTTCAACTTAGGATCAAATCCCTCAAATAATTCATGATTAACATCTGCTTTAGGCTTAATCATAAGAAGAACAAAATTCTTACTTGAATTTACCAACCTCTTTACCTATCCAGCATTTAACATAGCAATGTTTGTCTTCTTGCGATGTGTTATAACAATGAACTCCTTGCCATCTTTGAATAAATGATATTTGTTCTCGTGAATATGGAAGATTGCTTTCATGCCATACAAGTAAGGAATCCCAACACAATACCTGTTATGTCTAGTGGAACCACATCTAATTCAACTTTGTCAACAAAATTTGTAGTGTTTTCAAACCACAATATACATTTCTTTGAAACTTGTAGATTTTCATCCTTAAAAATCCAACCCAATGGATATGGTTTTGTATGTGGTATGGTCTGAAGGTTAAGTTTCTTAAGTCTTTAGAGATTAATTTTTCTTGTGACCCACTGTCAAACAATGTGTCAATCTTGGTATGCTTGGATATGACCCTCACATGAAACAGTTTTATTCTTTCTTCTTCATTTGGAGTATTTATGCAACAGTTTGATGTAATAGTATTGGGTTTAGTTTAATTTTTTTTTCTCTTCATGTTCTTCAATCCCATGGCTATAATCTTATATTTACCACCTGAATCATCTCCTAAATCATGTTGAGTTGTAGCAACAGTTTTTTGTTTCCCTTTGTTAATGGGTTTCTTTGACCTCATTTCGAGATGTAATTTGCAACGGTGAGTTTCATCATGTCCTTATTTTGAGCAATGTTTACAAACCACTTTTTCTCCCTCTTTCTTAACAGATGCATTATTTTTTCTTTTATATTTTGAGGTCTTCTCCTTGTTTTTACCCTTAAAAGGTTTCTTTCTACCCTCTTTAGAAATGTTCTTCCCTCTAGCTTCTAGATGTGTGGCCTAAACACATACTTCATCTAGACTGGTGGGGTTAAACATGAGAATAGTATGTTTTAGGTAGCTATGTAAGACTCCTATGTACTTGAGGAAAGTATCTTGGCTCTGCAAATCTACCCCTAATAAGAGAGTTCTTCTCCTAAATTCTTGGGTGTATTCTTGCACATTTTGTCCCTTCAATTTCCTAAAGTTCTGCCAGTTCATTATGGATCTCTGCATATGAGATAATGGATAATTTTTTTGTTTTATAGCAATAATTAAATCTGACCATGATAGGATAATATTACCAAGTTTCTTGATATCCTCCTTTGTCTTGGCTTCCCACCAAAAAAGTGTTGCACCTTCCATTCTCAATGAAGCTAATTGGATTTCGGTATCATTAAATTGAAGGTTCCTGGATTCTCAAATAGACCTCCAATTTCCTAATCCAATTATCAAGCTTTTCTGCATTGACTTCGCCATTAAACATTGGCAATTCAAAATTAACATCGAGTTTTAAAAAAGGATTTTTACCAGTTTTCTTTGACTTGTGTGGTTGATGTACTAAAGTAGAAGTAGACGATGATGACGATGAGGGTGAGGATGGTGGCTCTCCATTGCCTCCATTTCCTCCATTTCCATTATTTGACTTATCTTCATCATTATGACCTCCTGAAGATCCCTGTCCTTCCTTCTGAAGTTTGGATCCTTATCCTTCCAGTCTTTCATTCCTTTCTTAATAAAGGATTCTAACCATCTCAATCATGTCAAGAAATTCTTTCCTGAACACACTTTCTTCCTCTTTGGGATCAACTTCTTCATGGATTTCTCCTTCCTCATGAGGCATACTTAATGTAGCTTCTTCTTCCTTAGGAGGTGAACTAGGTGGTGGATATTGTGGCAATCTTGTGCTCCTTTGCTTTGGCTCTTCTTGAGAACCTTTTGCTCCCACCAATTTTCCTTCTCCTCTTTTAAGCTTAAGCCTAGCAAGCATCTAAAAACTTGCAAACTATTAAACAATTATTTGCACTAAACAACACCAGAGAATAAACTATAGCTTTGATACCAATTTGATCTGAATTGACTATATTAGTTTTTCTTTGCTAAGTGTCTTTTCACTTTATATACATGCACATACTTTTCTCATTAGTTTTCTTAAGGATGGAGGATTCTAACCATGAATTGTAGATGATTTTAGGTGAATTAGAAGCATTAAAGAAGAAAAAATAACACTGAACAATAGTGTAAAATAGAGAAATAAGTCACCACATATAATTTACACAATAGGCATGATGAAGCAGTTCACCCCTCCTGGGCTACATCGGCTAGTCCAGCTCCCAATGGCATGTCCATCTTGTTGGACATTGGGTTGAACGCACCCCGTGTATTTTGTGATATGGACTAACCACCTCTCGTGGATCCTAACTCTGGCGATTGTAGTGGAGACTAATGCCTATAGGTTTTGGTGTAGCAGAAATCGTAATTCCAACAAGTGGTATCAGAGCGACAGGTCTTGAGTTTGAAACTCACCCGACTTGCGTTGGGGGGGAGATTGTTGGACATTGGGTTCAACACTCCCCATGTGTTTCACGACATGGACTAACTGCCTCTCGTGGATCCTAAATTTGGTGATTGTAGTGGAAACTAATGAATGTGGGTTTTGGTCTAACGACAATCATGATTCCAACACATCCTTCATTATGCTAAAAATTTTGCAAATACATGTAGTTACAATGCTCCAATGGTTGTTTTCTCTACACCAATGGCTCTAGAATGCTCCAATTAGTAAAAAATGACTCTTCATTCACTCAGAATGGGTGAAAATTGAGTCTCCTACTCTTTTGCCTAGTTACATCTAGAAAAAATCCACTAAAAGTGGAGAATTCCACTTATCTGGAGTTAAATTAGCTAACTCTGCCGAAAATGGTGCATTGGTCAAACCTCTGCCAGATTTAACTGTAACATAAAGTGTCATGGTTGGGGTGGCCACATATGCACCCAAAAACCCAACCTAACCGTAACGAGCAGCAGAACTCCAGGCATAAACCATGGTTGATAAGCTCGAACTGGAGTTTAAGTTGTGGGTTTAGTTAACCACGTAGAGGATTAATGTTCTAGAACATTGTATGTGATACCATTGAACGCTGGTAGGTTTTCATAACCATCGGTCTGTGGGTTGTTAACTGTGTAGTTGTTGTTATAACATGTGCCATGTGAACATTGCTGCGGGGATCGTTGGCGGGTTGGGACAGTCAGAGGTCCCCAACCCCCAAACACAATCAAACATAAATAGAACACGCCAAATATATAGGTTAAGAATCATGTGTAGCTCGGCGGTGTGGCATGTGCGTGCTCTACCGAAGGTTGCGGGGTCGACCCCTGTGGACCTCGCCCAAAAATTTTACAATGTGGTTCAGGGGCCACATGACGGCCGCAGGGATAGCCACGTGGCAGCCTCTAATTAACTCTCCCCACCGTACCTTCAAACATAAAATGGACACTTGTCCTCCATTGATTAGCTCGGAGAAAAGGAATGTTCTTTAGAATATTCCCTTTTGCTGACTGCACATCCACCCTGTTGACTGTGCATCCTAGTCAAACCTGTTGCAAATTTTACCTGTTTGGCATTTCAATCATAACGCGATATCTTCCTTATATGACATTGATTTTTCGAGCCGTTTGCGGAGCCGAAATCAGGAAGATGAGATCTATGCAACCAACCTAGTTTCAACCCAATCCTGTGATTTTGAGAAAATTTTATGAACTCTTGACCATTTACATATAGTTACTATGTCTTTTTATTGGCTAAGGTCAAAATATTGCAGCCATATTCTTTATTCTCATATATACTATGTTGTTTTATGTACATGTGTTTTTCGATATAATACATGGTGTTTTATCCTCTCTGAAAAAAATTGCATGGTCACTTCATAGCTGATAAGGTAATCAAGCTCTGTATTAGAATGTGATGCGCTTAATTATTGTCACGAAAAACTAGATATGACATTTGATGATCTCTCCCCAAGCCCTCTCCAAGTTTACCTCAAACACTATTGCACGGTGTATGAAGTCAAATAAATAGTATCACGAAGAGTCAAATAAGTTATTATCACATAAGTTTAATTTATGTTAATAGTTTAGTTAGACATTAAATTTGTTTATGGTGGAAAAATTTCACTGTGTGGAGTTTTCTATGCACTCCGCGCAATGGAAAAACTTCTACAAATGAAAATTAACATTTCTTCAAAATGAACAACTTGTGATGAGGTAAAGTAAGTAGTAAATCAATAAATTAAATATAAAGAATACATAAATTATTCACAAACAAAACATGGTGAGAATAATGAGCATAAGAATTTTCAAACAAGTGCCTCACCACTCACTTTTATATTATAAATTCAACGCATTTTCTTAATTATAATGAAACACCTAACATATTTAATTAATAAAGAGCATCCATATTACTATTTGGTAGGAATTTTATTGTGCATATTGTGGAGAACTTCTTGTGGAGTGCGGAGGAACTCTACACTTCGCACAACTTTGTCTGCCATCGGGAAACTTGGTTTGCACCCTCTCACACCATTTACAAGTCATTCCTCTGAAGTCATTAGTAAATTAAAAAATTAAATTAACGAAAATATAAAATTTTCAAAAAAAATATGGTGAGCATAATGAGCATAATAATTTTAAATTAATTAGTATAATAAACATGGTGAGAAAAATTATATTTGAAATTGTGACTCGTTTTTATGTAGTTTTTCTACATTTTCTGAATCTATCCTCGATCAATAAGCTGGATCTAATTTGATGTTTTCGAGCCTCTCCTTATCCTTTTCATCTTCGATTCATTAAAACTACAATAACGTAGATTTAGTTTTCCAATATGCGCTTGGTCAAGACTTAAGATAACTCTAAACTCATTTTTTAGTGTTAAGTCCAAGTAAGTTTGATGGTTTGTAAAAATTGCATGTTGTTTTTTTTAATGTTGAAAATGTAGAGCCACATACTCACTAGAGTATTTGTGTTTTTCTTTTAGATGTTAAAAATGGGGAGTTGGATCATATATATAGGGTGCAGCTTCAAAAAAGTCTATTTATTATTTTTTAAAATATTTAAATGGTTTTTCGGTGGAGGTCAGAAAATCTATATCAGATCCCATGTCATTCGAGGTGTGGAGGAGGGTTTTATTTTTAGCAAACCTCTTATATATAGACTTCACTCCGTGGAATTTTTTTTACTGATGCAAGCTGTAAATAATTGGCGTGATGATTCCCTTAATTTGCATGGATGTTGAAGATTTGGGACTGTTGGGTGCGCTTGCAATTGAATGGGAAGAATTTAGGTACACGGTGTGGTGTGAAAGATTACATCGGACTAAGAGGGGATTTTTTTTTACTTGGAACTACAAGGAAAATGCCCTCTAGCAGAGGTTATAAAGGAGATTTTTAGTGTTATAAAATTGGCCAAAATTTTCAAAAAAACATTTTCTACAACATTCGTTTGTTGCTACGGAGGTTTTGGTGGATCTTTTAACAAAAATTCAACACAACTAAAAAAACTGGGGAGCCAGAGGTTATTACAGATGCTTTTTTCATCGGTGCGCTACTAAGGTTTAAACGCATTGGTGCGTGTCATCTAGTCGATGGCGTCAAGTTATAAAACCGCACCTGGGTGTCAAGGTATAAAACAACACCGTGTGCAGTGTTGGTGATACAATGCACGGAGTCGTTCTAATTGGTCTTGGGATTTGTGTGGTGCCCATAGGTCGTATCAACGCCCCAGTACTTAGACTTATAGAAATGCACCGGTGCGCCATATCAGACAAACGCACCGGTGTTCATTTTGTATTTTTTAGAAACATCGACCTGTGACAGTGCAATTATTGTGATTTTTCTAAATTCATTATTCATAAAAAATTGACACATCTTATAACAATATTCATATTAATTAAATTTTTATTAATGCGTTTGAATGTGATGTTTGGATTAATTTTTTATATCATGTCATAATTATTGTGATTTTTTAAAATTCATTATTCATCAAAAGTCGACACATATATATCTTATAACAATATTGATATGAATTAAATTTTTATTAGTGCATTTGAGAACGACAATGGACAATGCAATAGAATAAATTAAAACATATTTTATTATATATATATATATATATATATATATATATATATATATATAAGACAGTCTTTGTCATACAAAATGGGACAGTTATTGGTATCCCTTTGTCTTTCAATTGGGACACTATGTCCATTACATTAAACAAAATGTCTGATTTCACAGACAAATATTTCAAAATATACAATGCTTTGCTTTAATATCCAAACATAGTGATCATCATTCTACACTTGAATTGTTTTCATTGCTAGAGCTACTTCCATGACTTGGGTTATTTTCAGGAATGTTTTGTTCATGATGTTGATTGTTTTCTTCTTCTTCACCTTCCATCTACAAACATAAAAATAAACTGTAATGAGTGTATATACATTGGTGAGAATAATGAAAATTGCAATGTTAAATAATATATTACATCAATGGGAAGAGATACAATGAGAGAATTCGAGATCTAAGTTTGAAGCATGGCCATGAATCCCTAGGGCTTCCCTTGCGCTGCTCTGCTAGCGCCGCCACAGCTTCTGGCTTCTCTTCTACATCTTCTGCATAGCTTATGCTGCTGGTCTTCAGCATCCCAGTTTCCAAAGGGCGGGGCCCTGTAACCCCCCCCCATACCTGGGGATCCAAGCGGACCTGGCATCCCTAATCCCTCGCTCAATGTTGATACGCCTGCTCACTCGACGCCAGCCACTAAGCCGTCAGATCCGACCTCTTCACGAGGCTTGCATTGCCCCAGTGATGGGATTAGACCCAAAGATGCACATTTAGTGAGATCTGTGACCTGCATCCCGATCCAAATGAAAATGCCTGAGCTACACCTCCCTATGGAGAAAATTAATGGACGCATACAATACATGCACAATCATGCATTGATCGGTAATTTTATTGGTATATGGCCGACTGAGAAAGCCCTAACTAGATGGATAAAAGAAAAATGGAAACCAAAAGGGTAGGTGGACCTTTAGCTGGGCCCTAAAGGCTTCTTTAACATCATCTTCACCTGCATCGAAGATAAAAATAGAGTCATGGATGGAGGCCCGTATTTTTTTAACGTTGCAGGGCTTTATCTACAAGATTGGGTGGAGCGCTTCGATCCAGATAAGGAGGACTTCAACTGGGCTCCAGTTTGGATCCGTTTATACTCCCTGCCCCAGAAATATTGGGAAGAGATCACCCTCAAGGATATTGGCAACTGCCTTGGCACGTTCATCAAAATTGCTAAAGAAACCAAATACAATAGATATACTGCTTACGCTCGCATCTGTGTATACATGCATCTTGCAAAAGCCCTCCCTAATTTGGTAAGTCTCTGGCACGAAGACTTCGAGTGGATCCAATCTATATATTACGAACATGTTCCTTTTAGGTGTAGGAAATGTCATATGCATGGTCATTTGTTCAGGGATTGCCCTCAAAATCGTCCCCCTGCCCCATTTGGTCCTCCTAATGCCTCCGATCCTGATGGCTTCACACGGGTCTCCCACAGAAAAAGAGACTCCAAGAAACCCCTTGCCCCTCCTAACCCCTCCCAACTCTCCCCCTCCTCGAAAGGCCCCTCCTCGAGAAACAACTTCCAAGTCCTAGTTGATCTTGGCTTAGATCACGAGGCTACTGATCCCCGTCCTGACCCCTCTTCCTCTATGCTACCCTCCTTTGGCTCAATCCCCCCCCCCGAGGGTCTATTCACCTTGCTGGCTAACAATTCTACACCCTCCAGTCCTCCGAAGGCTCCCCCACTTTCACGTTCTGATCCCCCCCAAAATCGTGGCCCTAACGTGACTACGAACATGGATCCGGATCTCCAAGCCACCTTAGATCCACCCAGCAATCCCAATTTCAGATCTGACCCTGCAGAAGTTACCTATATGATTGAAGAACCAGAGTCTATTGATTTTGGAGATCTTGATCTAACAGGGTTGGAAAAGGCGTGTGATTCTAAGGAGTACCATACTATCCCGCCCAAACAGATTGATAGTCTAGAGGAAGCACTTTTGGAGGCACATTTTTTAAAGGGTAGTGCTCATCTTGGTATTCAAGGGGAGCTCATACCCAAGGAAACAATCAACATCATCAGATAATTAAGGAAGAGGGTTCAACCTATAGATCTACAACGGCTAATCATGCTGGGGGGTCAATTGGTCGAATCTGGGAGATACCCCAAGTTGACAAGATTTTTCAAAGCTCTGAAACCTCCAAGTTTATGATGAAAGTCACTTCATGGAATATTAGAGGGATCAATATCCCCTCAAAGTTCTGAATGATAAAAAATAGTCTTAAGCGCAATAAACCTGCCATTTGTTTCATGCAAGAAACTAAATTTTCTAGTTCCACCTTCTATTCAATTCTATCCCGCCTCTGGTCAGGTTGTGATACCACCGCTATTGATTCAGTTAGGACCTCTGGGGGAATTTCTATCACCTGGGATCCCTCCATCCTTTCCCTCTCTCACTTTCATGCCTCCCATAATTTTATTCAAGCCTCCTTTCACCTTATTGGCACCAGCACCAAAGGCCTGCTTACTAATGTATATTTCCCTCAAATCACTGCTAGTAAAATTCAATTCTTGGATGATCTCTCTGCTCTACGTGGTCTAAAATCTTATCACTTCTAGATCATGGGAGGGGATTTTAACATGATCACTAGTCTTCAAGAAAAACGGGGTGGGCGTTCTATTCTTGAAGATGACTCTCTGCACTTCAAAAATTTCATCAACCAAAACTGCCTTATCGACATCCCAACTGCTAATGGCTTGCATACATGGAACAATCAATGATCGGGGAACCAATTCATTTCCTCACATCTAGATCACTTCCTAATCTCAGATCCCATCATCCACACTCGAGGTGATATCTTCTCCACCATTCTACCAACAGAAGGATCGAACCACTGGCCTATCCAACTTCAGTGGGAACGAGGGTATATGGGAAGGCCTAAACCCTTCCGGTTTGAGCAATTCTCGCTTCCTCATCCAGGCTTCAGGGGCATGGTGATGCACTGGTGGCACACCATTCCCCTACAAAATGGCTTCATTATGTACAATATACAACAGAAGCTTAAAATCATTAAAGCTAAACTAAAACTTTGGAACCAAAATACCTTTGGCAACATTTTTCAGGGACATCGCGATCTACAGGTTAAAATGGAAAATATTTAGCAATAACTTATCAGTTCAGGGAGGACCGAGCCCTCGATGCTCAGGAGAAGGAGCTCAAATATCACATAGAGGAAAGAGAGCTTCAAGAGGAAATGTTTTGGAAGCAAAAATCCAGAATTCGTTGGCTTAAAGAGGGAGAGAAGAACACCTCCTTCTTCCACTGCTCTACCATTCAAAGATGAATGGCCAATCGCATCTCCATTATTCACAATGATCAAGGATTAAACCTAGAAATGCATGAAGAAATTGAACATGAGCTTTTGAATCATTTTAATGACACCCTCACAGAGCCGCCCTTGGATCGCCAGGAGGCCATTGAAAAAATAACTAGACACATACCAGCCTTGATCACTGAGGAACACAACCAGATGCTGCTCTATCCCATCCAAATTGAGGAGGTAGATCATACCATGGCTCAGCTCAAAGTAGGTAAGGCTCCTGGCCCTGATGGGTTCACTTATGATTTCTTTCACTTCTTCTGACAGGATCTCAGGCAGGAGATCTGGGGGATGGTGGAAGAATCCCGTGTTATGCACTGGATGCTCCCTGCTCTAAATACCACCTCCATTTCCCTCATTCCTAAAGAGGATTAGGACTCTATCCCCAGAAAATTCCATCCCATTTCCATTTGGAATGTTCTTTATAAGCTTGTCTCCAAAGTTGTTTCCAATCACCTTAAAACCCTTCTGCCTCTCCTCATTTCCCCTAAGCAAACCAGCTTTTTTTAAGGCAGGAATATCTTGGATGGCATTATACTGATGCATGAGGTAGCCCACTCCTTGCGATCCCATAAAATCCCTGGAATGTTGCTTAAGATAGATCTCTCAAAATCCTTTGATAAACTCAGTTGGCATTATATTCAGCAAATGCTAAAGGCCGTTGGTTTCAACCAAACATGGATTAGATGGATCCTTAGCCTCATCTCCTCCCCTCTCTATTCTATTCTTATTAACAGCTCTCCCTCTCCCCCTTTCCACCCCTCTCGTGGTATTTGGCAAGGGAACCCTCTATCCCCTTTCCTCTTTGTGATTATGGCAAAAGGCCTAGGCAGATTGCTCAAAGCTCACTTTCAAGATTTCTCCCTTTGCAGCCTTAGTCTCCACCATTTCCCTCCCCTCTCGCATCAAAAATTTGTGGATGACACCATGCTCTTTGGCCACCCTCTATTCAAGAGGCCTCCACTCTCAGATCCATTTTGGATTGCTACTCTCTAGCTGCCGGCCCCTCAGTAAACAATTCTAAATCCCAATTTTTCTTTTTTAATACCCCCATCATCACATAGTGCAATATTGCTCGCATTTTGGGATTTACAACAACAGTGCTGCCCTCCAAATATCTAGGTGCGCCGCTTATTGATTCCATCATCAAGCACTCATCTTGGAAGGAATTATTAGATAAACTGGAAAGCAGGCTAACTCTATGGACCCACCGGGCTCTAAATATCGCAAGTCAACTTGTCTTGGTCAAATCAGTCCTCCAAGCAATGCCTTTGTACCTCTTCTCCATGTTAGCGGCACCCAAATGGGTTCTCAAGGCTATTCAGAACCTAAAACTCAACTTTCTTTGGGGAGGAGCTAAAGCAAGACAGAAATGGGCTTTAATGAGCTGGCAAGATTATGTACTCCCAAGAAAATGGGTGGTTTGGGGCTACGAGACCCTCATCTCAGTAACAAAGTCATGGGAGCAAAAATTTGGTGGCATTGGGTGTCCAATGCAAGCAGTACATGGGCACAAATATGGACAGCCAAATATGCTCGAAATTGGGCGCAGAAGGATTTCATTCGTTTTGATACTGATCAGGCAGGTTCCCTCATTTGGAAGGCAGCCAGTCAGCACAAAGCACTTCTTTGAGACCATAGCTTCTGGGAAGTAAATTCAAGAGGATCAGCTAACTTTTGGCACGATTCTTGGCAACAAATGCCAAAGTTAGCGGACCTCTTTCCCAATTCTGACTGGCACGGCACACTTGCACGCCTATCTCCTCAAAATGTTGGCACCTTTTGGACCCGGGCCACCTCTCCAACCAGCCTTTTTAGAAAATGGCTCACAGCTAACCATATGCACTCTCACTTTGGGCTGACAGTCACTGAGGACATCGCCGAAGAACTTCACAAGAGACAGATCCGTATCTCGGAAGATCCCGACAATATTTGTTGGGGCTATTCTACCACTGGATCGTTCACCACTAAGGAAGCTTATAGCCTTTCTCTCCCAGCTTTGCAGCCTGATGTAGTATGGAAGGAAGTCTGGCACTCGAATAACTGGCCCAAAATTTCTACCTTTCTCTGGCTTCTCAGTAAACGCAGATTCCTCACATGGGACAATCTTTGCAAGAAAGGCTACATAGGTTCATCCAAGTGTCCCAACTGCGGCACTACGGAAAAGACCTCTGAACACATTCTCAATGAATGTGGAATGGCCACAGTACATTGGGACAAAGTGGTCCTTCTCTGCAAAAAATCGAACAGAATAGTGGGGAGCATCATAGACACCATTCGCAGCTGGCCTTCCACTCCTTTTTCAATCTAACATTCTCAATACTTTATGGATCATGATACCATGGCACTTACTCTGGGTGCTATGGAAAGAGCGTAATCGCCGAATCTTCAAGGATCAATGCACTTCCACAGACATTCTTTGGAACATGGTCTACAGTCACATTTAGGAGACTCTAGCCCTGTGTCATTGGAAGGAAGAGGACATGCCCTCACTTCAAAGTGAGAAAATTATATGGGCCAACTGGAATTTATGGTTACATTCGGTGGCCATCCCTGAGCCCCCCTCAAAACAAAATATGACCTCTCCTGATCGATGGATTCCTCCGCCACTAGGACATTACAAGCTCAATTTTGATGGGTCTTCTAACGGGAAACCAGGGAGAGTGGGTTATGGAGGATTTTTTCGAACTTCCCTTGGCTAGGTGCACTTACTCTTCTTCAGCTGTCTTGGATGGGACACCAACAACTCGACAGAACTTGAAGGTCTGCTCCAAGGGCTCATCCTTGCCAGGGAGCATCACTTGTTCCCCCTTATTATTGAAGGTGACTCTCAGATTTTAATCAATATGGCTAAGCGACTCCAGGCCGGCTCCTCCACCTCTAACCTCATCAAAAGCTAGCGCCTAGCCTCCAGGATCAAAGCGCTTGAGCAAAGAACGTGCGTCGACACAGCAATAGACTTCAACCATGTTGGGAATTCGGCCAACAAAGTTGCAAACCTCCTGGCCAACAAAGGAGTCCTTCACCACGAATGCATTTGGGTTGGGCCTCTTTCCTCTGCTCATGATGAAGCTCTCCTCTAGGATTGCACTCTTTTGGTGCACAATGACAACCATCCCCCGAATGCAGGTGGTTCATAGCTTGTCTGACCTCCACGAGGTGGCCATGTGGCTCACCATATGGCGCGCCTATGCGCCCCTCCCTTGGGCCGCACACTACTATCAATTTTTGCGTGGGTAGGGACTTAAATTTCCATGTGCCACCTTAACTCATACGTACCCAGCAAGTTGGATAATTACTCCTCTGTTCAGTATGGTGATCTATCTTCCTGCCCCGCCTTTGGCTTTCCATCCCCCCTAGTTGTTAGTCCTCTGCTCCTCCTGCTTCAGACTTCTTCAACTCTGGTGCGGTGTCTTTGGGCCCCTACCTCTGCAGTTACACCTCCGTCTTCATGAGTTTCATCTGTGTTGGCCATAATGCCACGTCGCCATCACCAGCCCAGCCGTAGATGGGGAAGAGGAATCCCCTCGCGTCCTTCCCTGCCCATGGATATCCCTTTGGACATGAATTCCCCGGCCTCTTGGGACCCCGTCGATCTGTTTCCTCCCTTCCCCGTGCCTACTCCACACTTTGACCCCCTCGTCCCTTCTAGTTTGCCTTCGCCTCCTCTGGCTGCACCATCCTACTCCCGCGGCAAGAAGCATGCCCTCAAGTCAACCTTTTTGGCTGAGCCACCCTTCCTTCCTCACAAGCTCAAGGCACTTCCGGTGCAGCTGACCTCCCGACCCTCTTCGGATGACGATGACTTCAAGGCCATATGAGGATTTGTAGATGCCAGGGCTCAGTTTATCAGATTCTATGAAAGGCAAGGAAATTGTCCAAGCTGCTGGTGCTTTGGACATTTCTACTTCTCTACAGGATGCTGGTCCTCTCGACATTCCTGTAGAAAGGCTCGGTCTTCCACCCTCCCCTCATGAGTAGCATGAAGACATTGATTAGCTGGATTATGGGTACATCTGCCACATCCTCGAGGAGGATTCTCCATCCAGTGATGAGCATGCAAGCCCTCCCTAATAGGTCTTTTTTAAGATTCTTATTTTGAAGGATTTGGCTGCATCTCTTGTTTGTCTTTTTAGTCTCTTTTTGTACAATGTTAAAGGCTGGTTTCTCGCCAAGGGAAGCCTGGTATGTTTGGACTATATTGGCCGGTTTCCCCACCCGGGGTGATCTAGTTTTGACCAGCATTTTTCTGAACTATCCCTCAGACATGGACTTATCCATGGCTGAGGATGCGACATGTAAACTTTGTTTGATGATCTAATAGAATTAGTATTACTTAGAAAAAAAAAATATATATTACATCAATGTAAATCGAAAAGAAATGACGTACCATAGAAATAATTGACTCATAAACTCTACGCATTCTTTCAAAACCATGTACCATGCCATCTTTCAAAACTTCACCTGTTGGCACAGTTCCATACTTTGTTTCCTGCAAGTTTTAGGAGTTGTTTAACGAGACGGAGGAATTGACCGGATGGTCAAAATTGGTCGAAAACCGAGCCAAAAAAAAATTAAGAAATCTTACTGTAATAGTGTTTGAATCATGATTTTGATAGCGTAAATGGATTCAACACCATAAAAAACCTCTAAGGCACCCAAAATATTAAATTTTGATAGTTATAACATGGATTTACAAAAATCCCTGCCAAATTTTCTTAAAATCTTACCGAAATTTCCATGATTTTCAAGGCGAAAAAGCAGTCTAGTTAGACTACGACTAAGTTTTATACCCTATAAAAAATCATATATTTAATATAAAAGATTTTTTTATTCTATTAATTATAGACAAAGATAATTAAACAAGATTGACAAATTCTTACAAATTCCACAATTAATTTATGATATGCCAACATATACTCATGACCCATATTTAAGCCAATTTCAATCAATTCATCTAATGGTTCTTCTTTGTATGTTAGCACTTGTTTGAAGACATTCAATGATGATTTTTGTTAAACAACTTAAAAAATAAATAAAAAATGAAATCTAATTAAGTTGTTATAAGGAAGTAACAATTACTCACAAACTTAGATATCAACCCTTTTCTTCCTTGTCGTCATGTTTTATGTGTTGAATGGGTTACATTTTCTTTTCATTTCTGCAAGAAAATACTTGAAAATTAATATTTAATGCTAAATTGTTTCTTTATTGTACCTAACGATCGAAAAATTCAATGATTACATATTATATTTTAAGCACGTTGTTGTTGAGATGGTTCCTCCTACGATGCAATTTTGTCCATTTCTTTGACCATCTCCTTGTACACCTTTTTGGATATTCCTACTGGCATATTACTTTTTCATTCCTTCTTTTTTGTTGTTGTATGTTTTTTCTATTAAAAGTCTGACATGTCTAATTGAACAATTCTTTGGAAATTCTTCCTATAGTTTAGATAAAATTTGGTTCTTGGAATCATTGGATTAATTTTTGTATTATAAGTGGAAAGGACGTCTATAAATTTGTTCCACTAGATCCCTCAAAATTTTGTAAAAGATTTTCCCCCTTTCGTTAACCTCCAACACCACTCCAGATGAGCTAAGGAGCAATTCATTTTCATTTTCATGTTCAATTTTTTTTCTTTCCTTAGAACAACATTTCTTTTCTGAGTTGTTGGTCCCTGTAGAACATTAAATAGATGTGAATTAGTATAATGTTTGAAACATGTTATCTCATAATTTTAAGTATATTATTAATTAAAATTAAAAAAAGAAACTCATATTGGATCGATAGTATTTTTTCATTCATTTGAATATCCTTTTGCAATTTTTCCATCAAGCTTTTACATTCTTCTGGTCCTAGATCATAAATAGTCTTATTGAGCTTTTTCATTTTGTGGTTGTGCATGATACACAGTAAACAATACATATTAGTTAAACATACATATAATTCAAAAATGATAGTTTTTGTAAAGAATTTACAAAGAACTTGCCTTCTTTTCTTTTCTTGATGTGTTATTAGTATTTTAGTTACTTGATCTCTTGTTAATCATTTCTTTATCAATCTGAAACCTGTACCATATCATTCATTAATATATTTATAAATAAATTGTCAACTTTTTAGGTAAAAAATAAATCTCAAGAAACCGGTGTGCGTTTAATGATGTACGCACCGACGTCGGTGCATGGGGGCCTTATAAACACACTTCAAAAACAATATAATAGACCGTATGGTGCTCTAAGTCAACAAGGAGCATCGGTGCATTACATGTTAACCACCACGCCGATTAACATAGAGAAAATAATAAAAATTGTCCAGTGTTAGTTTTTGTAGCATAAACACTTTGGGCAAACAAGTGACCACCATAAGGTATTATCTATAAACTAGGAGACCCGGTGTGGTGCATTATATGTTACATGGTGCATCGATTAACACAACAAAATTTTTTTTACGAAACAACACATTGTGCGCCTTAATGAAATAGCTTGTTATCGGTGCGCCCCTCGTAACCTAGCGCACTGGTGCCCTATTTTAGATATGGTGCACTTATTAAAAAAATGTTATTAAATTTTTTATTACACAGTACTTGTGTGGAGTGCTGGGATAATACAGAGCACCGGTGCGCTAGGTTAATCAACGCACATTGATTAAAAAAAAATTAAAAAAATTAAAAAAAATTAAAAAAAAAATAAAAAAATAAAAAAACCCTTTTTTTTCAAAAATTCACGCAAGGACCGACATGGGTTGGGATCCGACTATGCAAGTCATCCCATGGGTTGGATGTCATTATAAAATGAAAAATACCTAATTCTGAAATCACATAAACATGGAGAAGAAAGGGAAGAAACAAAAGTAATGAAGGGTTTAGGGTAAAAATGGATATTTATTTATTTATTTATTTTATTTTATTTTTCTGAAAATGAAAAACAAAACTGCAGAAAAAGTTAAAAAATTAATCAAATTTAATCATGAGATCATTTGAAATTCTATGCTATAAGGTTTGAATCACTAGAGGTTTGGAATTATGATTGTTTGAATACTTCTATTCGAACGTATTTCGTTGCTCCATAGTGCTCTCGTGCTCTCTTGCTCTAGATATCTTGAGAATTAGAATTATAATGAGAATTGAGAATTAGAATTGGATAAATTCTTGATGGAAATAACTATTCTTCCTATGCATTTTGTTTATTGCAGGAGGTCCCCACTGATTATGTGGAGAGAATGCAATGTAGGGTGTGTGAAGATGCAATACTACAAGGCCCAAGTGGGCAATTGTGGCATGTGAACTTGTGTTATGCTAAGACATGGGTAGTTTTCAAAAATGGTTGGGAAAGTCTTGTTTCTGAGTAGTTTATTGAAGTTGGAGATATTTTAGTATTTAGACATGTTGGAAATTTACATTTTGCTGTGAAAATATTTGGGCCATTTCTTTTCAAAACTACACCTCTTCTTCTTTCAGAAAAAGAAACTTGAACCCTTCCACAACCCACAACAAGAAAAGGTGCCATCAGGAGCCTCTGATATGCATATATATTTCTAACATGCATATCTATTTCTTCTGTTGAGGTCTCGAAGGAATTGATTATGGCCAGTCTACTTCACTGAGGAATCTACCTAAATTTCTTTGGTTCTACCGAAGGGTGCAATTACTAACAGATACAGGATTGTAAGCTCCCTCCAACCCTCATTAAATTGTATAATATGGAATAGTGCTCAAGTATATGACAACAGTCTTCAATCATATTCTCAAAATATTTGGGTTCCTTGTTAAATGCATAGCTACAAGATTCACTCATATCGCTACTAGGAAAAATTAAATTGAAATGCCAATATGGCAGGGTCGGTAATGTCTACTGTCCCATGAACCCATAAACCCCACAAAAAATCTCAAAAACCTTTTAATAAAATGCAAAATAGTCCAAAATTGTTGTTTTTTTTTTTTTTGTCTATTGCATTCTTGACACTTGAATTCTTCTAAAATCTATTCATGGAATTAACATCCATAAGAGGCAATGGAATGGTAATATATCTGAATTCTTCTAAAATCTATTCAATGGAATTAGTACATGAGAAATGGTACATGTGTTATTAATTCATCAATATTTATAATTTTTAAAATCGGTTTTTATAAAGAAGAGGACTTAATTACCTTATACCTTATAAGACTCTCTTTTTTCGAAACATTATAATATGTATTTTGAATTAATGTTAAAATCAATATTTCACTTGATAATTTGCAATTATGTTGATCTCAAAAAAAATGGTGTACTGTATAAAGTTCTTTTTTTGGTATGTAAGATCATAATAAAATAATGATAATTCTAAAGTACATGAATTTATATGCATTATTTTCTAAACTTTATTATGTTACAAAAATTCATATTATTCTAGATTTATTCTTTTACAATTATTTACAACTTTATAAATATACAAATTTTAATAAAATCATTTCACATTAATACAATTAAAATTACAATTACAATTTTAGAATTTTACATACAATTACAATTACAATTACAATTTTACAATTTGTCATATATACAATTACAATTACAATTATTTCACAATAAATTAAATATTACAATTACAATTAAAATTTTACAAATATTTTACATACAATTACAGTTAAAATTACAGTTACAAATACAAATACAATTTTACAACTTTACATACAATTAAAGTTAAAATTTCAATTACAATCACGACATAATATTTAATAAATATCATGATCATTTAATATTAAATTAATTAAGAAACATCATGATCACGATAACCATCATACAAACATCATATTCAACTAAAAAACGCATTCAAATTTGCTAACATCAACGTGATCATGATCATCTAACAAAGCACAATTGGCATTGTAAAAAATCATCACAACACAAACATCAAATATACATCTCATGTCAAATAACTCATGATATCACATACACGTCTATATGCAAGCTACACATTAAATAAACATATCTAACATGAGGGGTTTCCGCAGTGCATTATATTAGATATCATTTTTGGGATTCAACTGCGTTAAGTAAGTCATTCATGTATGACCATTTCCATGAGAGGTAGTCACAACTGACTAATTTCTCATGATTTTTGAATAGTCCACTTAGCACTCATTGCATCGGGTGATGCTCACGAAATTGAAGAAGTGGGATTTTAAAATAGTGAAAAGAATCACCGCGTTCATCATCACTTCCAGGGGCTTTGCCCTTGTAACTAGGACTTCCAGAGAAGTCACCATCCCCGAACTCCTCTGGCTCAAAAGCGCATAGCGCTGGAGTTTTCCCCACAATCAAGCCCACTTAGCTTGCTACCCCATTTGCAAAACCTTAGCAAGTATTGTGCCTCATGAACCATTCAAGTAGAGATCCCTTTACTCTTTGTGATTTAAGTATGAGGGGTTTCCGCAGTGCATTATATTAGATATCATTTTTGGAATTCAACTGCGTTAAGTAAGTCATTCATGTATGACCATTTCCATGAGAGGTAGTCACAACTGACTAATTTCTCATGATTTTTGAATAGTCCACTTAGCACTCATTGCATCGGGTGATGCTCACTAGTTTTAATCCCACTTCTTCACCCCTGTGAGCATCACCTGATGCAATGAGTGCTAAGTGGACTATTCAAAAATCATGAGAAATTAGTCAGTTGTGACTACCTCTCATGGAAATGGTCATACATGAATGACTTACTTAACGCAGTTGAATCCCAAAAATGATATCTAATATCTAACATGACCTAACAATATACACATCATGATGATCACCAACATGTAAATTAAGTACAACTGCAAAATGAAAAAAAAATACATGGACCATATATATATATATATAATCTCAAAAATATACAATAGTAATATAAATGTCATGGATCAGCTGGTGGTACAACATCAATAGCAGTAATAGTTGAGGCTTGCTCAGCCAATTGTGCAGCCTCGACGGTTGATGGTCTAGCCTACTCATGATCATGAGTATTACTGGATGCTACAGGCTACTGACTGGACATGGCTGATGGTCCAACCTGCTCTTCATGATGAATACTGCTAGATGCTAGTGGAGGCTGCTCATCTGACGCGGCGCGAGGTGAACGATCATGAGATGATGAGCCGTTTCTTGCGGACTGTCAATAAAGTGATGTGTCTTGACCATGCCTATAACGTGCAACGTTCCTCCTCAGTCACGTAACTAAGGTCGTAGCTCCTACGACATGCCACATCAGGCTCTACATGTCACGTGGCATGCCTCTCCACATATGTAACAACCTACCATCGCCTTGTATGTCTCTCATATTAGTGGGCTCGATGCCCGCCCCAACAATAAATGCAGTGATTTGGTCACCCAACTCCATCATGTATCTGCTATCAAGCCGACCGCGCCTATAAAAATATCGTATCGACACACCAGCAGGAGCAAGTCTCTTTCCACCAGCCTCTTGAGGATCCTCAGCATCTAGCATGCCCTGATCGTCATTAGAATCCACACCTGGATCATGTGGTGGCGCCGACATGTCCTCACCATAAAAATACCCAATGTTTGCAAAATATATACAAGTACACAACAATAATTAGACAATTTCATTACACAGTTTAATAAAAACAAGTTAAATAACATGTTAGAATAAAATTAAATAAAACAGTAATATTACCTCTATCATTTGGATGCTCATCATCTGTGAAGAGGATGTTGGCACACCCTCGCCAATCCAATCCAGTATAAGGACATGGGACCATAATTAAGGGATGTAGCTCGTCAATGTTGGTTATCAGCGCCAGTGCATCATGCGATATCCTCACTCGAAACACAGTCTCGCCCCTCTTTGGCATCATCTGCCCCCACAAGTGCATCTGTGCCTCGAAGATTGGCCTACAAGGCTACCGAAAAAAAGTAGGCCTTGTCTTTGGAAACCTCTCAAAAAATAAAAAATAAAACTTTGAAGCAAAAGGGAAGTTGGCCCTCCCTTGTGCATGAGCACGACATCCATCTAAGGCTGTATAGAATTGCTGCAAAAAAATGGCAGACCGCCTGACAAGTCATGGCTCCTGTACTAAAGAATCAACATAATATAGAAGTGAGAAACTAATGCATTTCTCTTCACTGGTGTTGTGTGAAATGGTAGAAATCAAAAGTGACAGGCACCTCACCTCCTCACTACCAAATGCACCAATACATAACTAACCTCCAGAGACATGAAAATCTGAAGGAGACAGTATATCTACGCTAATGTATCTCCGGGAGTACACTAAATGACTCCCTACTACATAGCCAACTGGAACCTCTGCGAACGAGGGAAAATCCACCCCTCTCCTCAATAGCCCTGTAATGAAATATATGTCCTCCTCAGTGGGCGTGTAGCACTGGTTGGGACCAACCTGGAAAGCCTGTCCATGGGCATTCCACCTATGGATAAGATGTCTCAAAAACAAACCATGGCCTTTTAGGGAAGTAGCCTCCTCATAGAACTTGAGGAGGCCTACCTACCTTAGGAGCCCCTGGGTAGCTATTGTAATAGGGCGAGGGTACGTATCTCTCTCCCTCTCTTGTGCCTCCCATAGGCGAACCATTTCATACTGCTCTACCTGTTGTTGTTGTTGTTCCCCCTCTTCTCTCTGAATGATTGACATATTAAATAAAATTTTTTTATTAAATGAGAAATGTATTTAGGAATATACATATATAATTTCTTTTGCAAAAACAAAAATAAAAAATAGTCGGTGTGCCATAAAAAATAGTCATGCACTGGTCCTGGTGCATCTTTTTTGTTGTGCACCAGTGGTGGTGCACCAGATGATATTCAACGCACCGGAGGTGATGCACCTGAAAATTTGCAGAGCACCATTGACTATGAACGATGTTAAGAGTTCGGTGCATAGACTGAAGTCTACGCCCCGGTGCGTATAGTTGGGTCAACGCACTGACCTCCTGACATCATTACATAGACAACTGTGTGGTATTTTACCAGGCCGCACTGTTGACCCCGTCGAAATACCAAATGTGGTGCACTGATAATTATACCTGCCTCGGTGTGGATATTTAAGTCAACCCACCATGTTGCCCCTATTCTACATGGTCAATAGTGTGGCCGGGTAAACGATCGCACCGCACTTTTTTAACAATTTGAAAATAACACGGTGCGCCTTTTGGTATCACCCCAGAATTGATGTGGATACCATTAGCACCAGTTGTAGTGTGGCCTATAAATTTACAGGCAGCACCGCTTACCAGTGCCAGCCGAACGGCTTGAGCGCATCGTGTGGCAAATTTTTCTTTTTTTTAAATGGTCATTTTTAAGGTTATTTTAAATTCTAACCCGCTAAAAATCTTAATTATGAAAAACAAGAAAAATTCTTGTACATTTGGCCATCGAGGAGGCATATTGGTTGTATAATTTGCAAAAGAAAATTTTCCCATCGTTTTTCAAAATTCAAGCTGGAGATTGGTGGGCAATGCACAACAACAATGCATGAAATGGGTGAAATGGGAGAACCGATGTCGGTGCAGCTCAGACAAGGATAAATTGAAACAGTGCTTGAGAGCTCTGGAGCACTGAGAAAGTGAAAAATTTAGTTTTTTGGCTGTAAATTTTGTTTTATTTAACCCTTTTCTGGTGCGTGGGGTTTTGATAGGCACACCGGTGAAATTTATTAAGCCCACATTGGGCGTTTGTTGTTTTGGCGTGGTGTTTTATGATGCATCGATGTAGTAGAGTTGTAAAGCACCAGTGCACTACAGTAATAAGATGCACCGGGTGGGTGTGTATGGAGCTCACGGTGTTTAGTGTGCCAATTTTTTGTGCGCACTGTTGCTTTCTCTTGTTGAGCGAACCGATGCGGTTGAGGATGATAAGTGCACTAGACAAAAAACATCTGCAAAAACCTCCACCCGCCAACCTCCTCTAGTAAACTCCGCTAGAAATGGATGTCTGCGGTATTTTTATAAGGGGTTCCTTAAAAACATCTGCTAGAGGGTATTTTCCTTGCAGTGTGGGGAGGCACACTTCTAAAAAACTTATCTCAGATTGCAGAGACCTACAGGTATATTTTTCATATTATCCGTGCCCCACAGACTCATAGCTGGTTCTTCTAGGTATGGAAGTTGCACGTTCTACTTTAAATCATTATCTTCAACTGGTTGATCTAGAAAAATAAGAACCTGATTTCGGACAATTTATGTAAGTGTGGACACTCTAGACCAGAAAGATGCCCACTTTGTTGTATGGCATCAGAAGGAAATATTCACCTGTTTTACCAGATGTCATGTGGCTGAAGAAATTTGGCATGGTATTTTTCTAGAAATTCAGATTCCATATAGGTATTTCTCTCACGTCGAAGAGTGTACACTCAGGTGGATGTCGTGAAGGCGTTTCCTTCAGGCTATCCCACTATTTTTCACTTGGCATGTTTGGACAACTAGGAAAAAGGTGATATTTGAAGATGATGTTGTATCTATTGTTCAAATTACTCAGAAAATTATTCAGAGTTGGGAGGGGAAAAAAAATTCCTCTCCACCTCCTTGGGATATTTCCCTCTGTTTATTATCACACCCTAGGTTCTTCGATGGCATCACACAAAATAACCTGTGTGGATGTGGGGCGTGGCTGAAATTGGATCAGAGATGCCATTACAAACTCTACTGGAATGGTGGAAATAGCAATAACACTCGTGCATAGGTGATTACACGATGGTGGCTTCTATGGTTTTCCAGGTAATTTTATATTGAATCCCTATGTATTTATGGGGACCAGGGAATATTCTAGGAGCAAATTTCAGCCCAAGGCTGAATTTTAAAGGGTTTCAGATTTTTGAGGGGTGAATTTTTTATATAAATCCCCTTTTATATAGTTAGCCCACTTTGGTGCCTCTAAGCTGGTTCCTGTGTAAGAGAAACCTCCAGAAAGTGCACCAGCAGACAAAATGTCCAAAACGGTATTATAACAAGAGAAACATAGCCAACAACCTACAAAATATATACAATCAAATGAGGCAAATGATATCTTGGGGGAAAACCCCCACATTAATCTACAGGGCCTCATCCCAACAGCCAAAAATGATCTGATTTATTAAAAAGGTATTATTGAAGTCTATGTGAGCAGCTTATGTTATTTATTGCAATAGATCAATAAGGTTACGAATAACATAAACAACATAATAAAATGAAAACACATTCAAACACATCAACACAGCAAAAATTTAATAACGGA
Source organism: Pinus albicaulis (assembly GCA_034641835.2). Lineage (NCBI taxonomy): Eukaryota > Viridiplantae > Streptophyta > Pinopsida > Pinales > Pinaceae > Pinus > Pinus albicaulis. The sequence continues at coordinate 981,353,730 of CM076582.1, read as the reverse complement.
GTTCACCAGACTTCCTCTCTACGTCTTCGGGTCCTTAGCTTCTAGTGCTGACCGCTTTATTTTATCTTCAAAATGATTTTAAAGGTATAAGATCAAAATCAGAAGCTCAAATGAGAAAATGGACCTCACCATTGCGACGAGCTTGAAATTTCGAGTAAAACGAGTATAAAATTGCCTATATTCCGCCACTGTGACCTCCAGACCCCCTAGAGAAATTCAAAACCACCTTTACCTTTCAGAAAACCACATTCCTTGCAGAAAACCACCTTAGACTATGCACTGGTGGTTTGGATTAGTTCGGCTCTACGCTGAATTAAAATGAAATCGGTGGCTTGGTTTACCAAGCTCCACCGCTTGGCGTATTGGTCATCGGACTTGTGCGAAGGCATTTGTAATATAGCGTTTTGGAAGGTCGGTGGGTCAAAAACCCCACCCGACCCTTCAATCATATCTCAGGTGGTTTCATTATATATATATATATATATATATATATAACATATATATGTTAATATATGCGGCTCTTTAAACCTTGGATAAGGTTTCGGCCTTCGTGGGGTTAACTCCGACCGTCCGGTCCTTTTTTCGGCGAAAACCTGATACAACATAAATAAAATATATTTACATTCAATATCAATTGATGCACTAGCTCATTCGATGAGCAGAATATGGCGAAAAAGTTGGCATTCTGGGAGGTTAGGGGTTTAATCCTCCTAGATCCCCAAAATTTTGGAAATGAGGCCATATTGGGCAAAATCTGGGCTGCCACGTGTCAGCCCCAGATTGGCCCATTCCAACCAATCAAATTCTAACACGTCACTGATATGCTAACATCACCCTAGACATGTGGTGTATTCTTGGGATGACACGTGTCCTACTGACATCATCCTGAATGTTGACTTGACCATTGATTATTGATTGTTGACTTTGACTTTGACTTTGAATTTTTTCATTTTTCCCTAATTTGTCATAAACTTTGGCTTGCCACATCTTCTTCATACAAACTTGGTTTTATGCGTAGTTTGCACCATTGGAATATTGTCAACGAGCTCTTCAACTTGATCCTATTTTCATCTATATTTGAAGACTTTGATCTAGAGGAAAAAATGAATCCATTTTGGATCACTCATCCCCACTGGAAGCTTTTGGACCACCAAAAGTTAGTTTTAGCTATCGAGTAAGTGAGGATATGTTTCCTTCACTTTTCCAATTTCTATCCATTGTTATTTACTTGGATTTCTCCAAGATACTCAAGATCTCCTCGTCGTGAAGTCCTTATTCTCCTGTCGAGAATTATGCCCTCCTGCAACTCGTTGAGATACTCTGGTGAAAAATCTTTGATGGAAGGTACCTGAATTTTCTCTTTTGGATCTTCAATCAATGAAGGTTCATACAATCGCAAGTTTTCAACATTTACGATGGAATAGATCTACATATAAGCTGGTAGATCTAGGCATAAATCATTCTCACCGATTTTTTCCAGAATTTTGAAAGGACCATATCTAATTTGTTTCAATTTTTTACCTTCCCCTTGAAGTCCTTCTTTGCTGATGTATAACCAGAATTGATCACCAACTTGAAAACTATACACAACTCGATGCTTGTCGTGCCTCACTTTATACTTTACTTTGCTCTTCTCTAGTTGTTCATGTATTGTCTGGTGAATTTCCTGGATTTGTTCAATGAACTTGGTTGCTTTGTCCACATCGTTGTGTCCATCAACTGCTATGTCTTTACCAAAGACAAAATCCAAGGGAGACTTTGGCGCAAAACCAAATCAAGTCTCAAATGGATATCTTTGAGTAGAACAATGTTTTGCATGGTTGTAAGCATGCTGCACATAACTCAAATTCTCATCTCAAAGCTTCGGATGCTTGCTGCAATAACCTCGAAGCAACTATACCACTGTCATGTTTACCACTTCTGTCTGGTTGTCGGTTTATAGATGAAATGTTGTGCTCTTCTTTAAGTTTGTGTCCATGAGTTCCCATAAACTTGATGAAAATTTCTCGACAAATCGGGAATCTCGATTAGATACAATAGAGGTGCGTAACCCAAAATGAACCCATACATTTTGAAAGAAAAACTTTGTAGTTTGTTTAGCTATGACCTATTTAGTACATGGTGTCAAAATACACATCTTACTGAACCTATCCACAACTACATACAAATAATCATGACCTTTTCTAGACATTGGCAATCCCCCAACAAAATCCATCGATAAAATTTCCCAAGGACGAGAAGGAATTGGAAGTGAATTCTACAAGCCTAATTTTCTATTACTTGGCTTTCTTATAGCACACATGGTACATCCTTTAATATATATTGAAATCGTTTCATTCATTCGTGTCCAATAGTATAATCTTTGTAACTGTGCAATTGTTTTACTTACACCAAAGTGACCTGAAATTAGAGAAGTATGTGCTTCTCGAATCACATTAACTATTTCAGTTTGTGGAATGCCTTATTTTCCCATATGATATAAGATTTATTCCTTTATGAAACAATCCAATTCTTCTACCTTCTTGTCGTGACTTAAAGTTTCATATACATCCTTAAAATCTATGTCTTGAGCATATTGTTCAATATATCTTTCGTGTATTACTGAATTATGCTGAAGAATTGTGGATGCATTTATGATTGGTCTTGATAACATGTCTACAACCTTATTATATATGCCTTTCTTATATCTGATTACAACATGAAATTTTTGTAATAAACCCATCCAACGATAGTGTCTTGATTGTTGCAATTTAGTCTGTGAGTGTAAATATTGTATTGGTTGATGATCTGTATGTATAATTGTTTCTTTTTCCATTATGTTATGTTTCCACTTTTTAACACTTTCTACTAATGCACATAATTCCTTATCGTATGTAGGATAGTTAACTAATGTTTATGTGAATGTCTCAAAATGAAAGCATATAGGCTTTTTGTGTTGCATCAACACTGCCCCCATGGCATATTCACTTGCATCTATCTCGATCTCAAATGGCTGCTGAAGATTTGGTAGTACTAGTACTAGTGCTATACTGATCCTTTATTTCAATGTGTCGAAGGCTTTCTGTTGCTTTCCTCCACATTGAAACACCTGTTTAAAACTTGTCAAAGCATGTAGAGGAGTTGCAATCAAAGAAAAGTTAGCAATAAACTTTCTCCAGTATTGTGTTTCCCCTAAGAAACTTCTAACTTCTATAGCAGTCTTGGGATTAGGCCAATTTACAACGACTTCGACCTTAGAGGGATCTATCTTCAATTCACCACCCCCTACAATATAACCCAAGTAATTTAAATATGTCCTGCGAAATTCACATTTTGATAGTTTTACATAGGGATTTTCTCTTTTTAACACATCTAAAGCCTACTTTACATGCTTTATATGTTCATCCCATGCCTTACTAAAAACAAGAATATCATCTAAGTGGACTATTACAAAATCATCAATGAATGGCCTAAAAACATCATTCATGACACGCATGAATGTAGCTGGAGCATTGGTCAAGAAGAAAGACAAACCATCCATTCATAGAGTCCTTGCTTAGTTTTGAAAGCAGTCTTCCATACATCTTGTTATGAAACCCTGATCTGATGGTAGCTTCTCCGCAAGTCTAACTTACTGAAGTAAATGCATCTTTCAATTGATCTAATAAATCATCAATGCGAGGAAGAGGATACGAATTAATTATTGTTATTTTATGTAATGCTTGAAAATCAATTCACATTCTCCATTTCTTACATACCAACACAATAGGTGATCCGCATGGCGAAGTGCTTGGTTGAATAAACCCTTGATCGAGCAATTCCTTTACCTGCCTCTTTATGTCTGCATTCATTAGAGCTGATAACTTGTACATTCCAATGTTAGGAAGAGGAGCATTTGGCTGCAAATAAATCTCATGTTCTATCTATCGCTTGGGATGAAGCCCTTTAGGCTCTTGAAATAGAATATCATAATCAGAAAAAAATTTAACTAAATATGCTTTTGTTTAGTTTTACAGCCTTGAAAAGCATCGGATTTATGAAGATCCTTTGCTTTTACAGTGATAAGTAAAAATTGTTTACTTGAATTTATAATTATTTTCATCTGTCCTGAATTTATGAGAGAGTAGTTATCTTTGAGTTTATGAGCTCTTAATACATATTCGATTCCATCCTTAGTGAGTTGATACTTACTTTCCCTTTGATAGAAGACAACATCTCTATCATATAAGTATGGACTCCCTTGTACAATTCCACATTTATCCAATGGGACCATATCTAATTCAACCTCATCTACAAACTCCGATCCAATTGTAAAACGAAGTTTTCATTGTTTTGTAACCTATATTTTAGTTTTATCACAGACCCAACCCAATGGGTATGGCTTTTTATGAGGTTTTGTTTCAATACCCAATTTCTTTACAATTGATTCAGTAATCAAATTTACTTGAGAGCCACTATCAAACAAAATATCAATTTAGTATTCTTGGAAACGACTCTAATATGAAATAGCTCATTTGTTTTCCTCTCATCATTTTAATTATCAATAGAATGCGAAGAGGTACTTGTAGATGCTTGAGAATTGTTACCTTTTATAGTTGTAGTTGTAATTGTTGCTTCGTCTCCTGAATCTGATCCCAAGTCCTTTTGCATAGTAGCAACATTATTTCGCTCATTATTTCCAAACTTCTTAGGCTTCAATTCCTGATGTAGTGCCCAGCAATGTGCCTCATCATGTCCTTCTTTCTTACAGTGAGTGCATGTAGGATTTTCTTTCTTCACAGTGTTTACTTTTCTTTCCTTCCATTTTTGTTTCTTCTTTTCTTTATTCTTGATTTCAGTAGATTTAGATGAATTTCCAACATCACGTGATACATTTTTACCCCTAGCTTCTAGATGAGTTTCTTGAACTAATACATCATCTAAGCTAGTTGGATTAAACATCAGTATGGTATGCCTCAAATAACTATGTAAGCCACCTATATATTTCAATAATGTTTCTGGTGAGTCCAATGATATGCTTAGTGTGAAAGCTCTTTTACAAAATTCCTGAGTGTAACTTTGCACACTTTGGCCCTTTAACTAATTCAATGTTTGCCAACTCATCATAGCTTGATGCATATAATCCAAAGGATAAAAAAAAAATTAATAGTAGAAACAAATTCATTCTGTGTCGAAATGATTTTACCATGTTTTTGGAGATCTGCTTGTATCTTGCCTTCCCACCAAATAAGTGTGATTCCTCCAAGACAAAGGCTAGCAAGTTGGATCTTCTTTTTTTTCGAAACAAATTATAATACCCTGCAATAAATTTAAATTTGTCTTATCCAATTATCAATATTTTCAGCGTTAAGCTCACCATCATAAATTGGAAAATAAAATTTTACATCTAATTTGATCAAAGAGGATTTCTTCTTCTTCTTATTTTTAGAAGAACTAGATTTATGAGAAGAAGATGATGATGATGATGATGGTGATGATGGAAGAGATGGTGGAGTTAATGGAGGAGGCCTTTCCCCCGATTCTTTGTCTGGTTTAGGTGATGAAGCTCCTTCACCTCTGCTGTTTTTAAACTCATTATACATCTCTTCTACCATCGCATGTATTGTCATGAAGCTGTCCAAGAATTGAGCTTTTGATCCAAATATGTGTTCTTCCGTCACATTATTTTTTGAAATTACCATTCCAATCTCTGGATTTGCTTCAACAAGTTCTCCTTCTCCTCATTTGAACTTTGACCTAGTAAGCATTCAAATATTCACATGAAATTGTCAAATCTTTAAAAATTAACCTTAAGCTCTGATACCACTCGATCTGATTTATTGAAAAGGTATTATTGACGTCTATGTGAGCAGCTTATGTTATTTAGTGCAATATATTGATAATATTGTGAATAAAATAAAAAACATAAGAAAATTAAAACGCATTCAAACACATCAACAGAGCAAAAATTTAATAATGGAGTTCACCAGACTACCTAGCTAAGTCTCCCAGTCCTTAGATTCCAGTGTTGACAATTTTATTTTATCTTCAAAATGATTTTACAAGTATGAGCTCAATAACAGAAGCTCAAATGAGTAAATGGACCTCACCATTATGACGGGCTTGAAATTTTTAGTAAAACGAGTATAAACTTGCCTATATTCTGCCACGGTGACCTCCAAACCCCCTAGAGAAATTAAAAACCACCTTGGCCTTTCAAAAAACCACCTTCCCTACAAAAAACCACCTCGGACTGCATGCTGTTGGTTTGGGTTGGTTTGGCTTTGCACTGAATTAAAATGAAATCGGTGGCTTGGTTTACCAAGCTCCACCGCTTGGCGTGTTGGTCATCGGACTTGTGTGAAGGCATTTGCAATATAGTGTTTTGAAAGGTCGGCGGGTCGAAACCCCCGCCTGACCCTTCTGTCATATCTACGGTGGTTTTTTTATATATATAGGAAACATATATATGTTAATATATGCAGCTCTTTAAACCTTAGATAAGGTTTGGGTGGTAGTAGGGTTGACCCCGACCGTCCGGTCCTTTTTCTGGCGGAAACCCGATACAACATAAATGCAATGTATTTAGATTCAATGTCAATTGATGCGGTGGCTCATCTGGTGAGCGGACTCTAGCGAAAACGTTGGAATTCAGAGAGGTCAGTGGTTCGATCGTACCTGATCCCCAAAATTTTGGAAATGAGGCCATATTGGGCAAAATATGGGGTGCCACATGTCAGCCCCGGATTGGCCCGTTCCAACCAATCAAACTCTGACACGTCATTGTTCTGTTGACATCACCCTGGACATGTGGTGTATTCCTAGGATGACACGTGTCCTGCTGACATAATCTTGAACATTGACTTGACCGTTGACCATTCACTGTTGACTTTGAATTTGAATTTTTGTCATTTTTCCCTAATTTGTCATAAACTTTGACTTTCCACAACTTCTTCATACGAACTTGGTTTCACGCCGTTCGCACCATTGGAATCCGTCGACGAGCACTTCAACTTGATCCTATTTTCATCTACATTTGAAGACTTTGTTATGGAGGAAAAAATGAATCCATTTTGGATCAAAAAAGCATGTTTATATGGTTCAATTCCCTCACAATCTACCAGAACTGGTACCCAAAATGTTGCAACTTCTGGTGCCTCTAAGTTGGTTCCCGTGTCAAATAAACCTCCAGAAAGTGCACCAGTAGACAACATGTCCAAAAACGTATTATTACAAGAAAAACATGGCCAGAAACCTACAAAATATGTACAATCAAATGAGACCAATGATAAAAGACAACTAAACAATACACAACGAATACTATCTACTACTGTCAGAACTATATAAGTAATGGGAATATATATATTTGTTAGATTTATAGGTTAATTATTAATCATAAGAAACCGAATAAATTGTATTCACACAATTGAGAAGAACAAAGGAATCAACTAAAAAAGCAAATGACTTCACTTTCCAATAGCATGTAGAGCACTAAAATATTTGTTGGATAAGCTTAAGGAATTTAGGCAACTCCACTAGGATAAACTAAAATAAAACACCTTCTAGTATTTCAATATAAATGATAATGTGGCTAGCAAAATTTCTTAACAAATAGCTCGCCAAAGTAGTAAGTGTGCTTAAGTAACAATTCCTATATACCTAGGAGATCACAAAATGCTGCAATAACCTGAGGCTTTGTTGAAGGTTTTTAAGAATTGCTTCAGAAAGAACATATATTGCCTTCAAAAAAATATTAGGAAAGTGACTTGAAATGATTAGCTTCTACAATTTGGACAATATTTTGATTATCATCTAATAAAGTAGGGGGATTTACTATTAATCAAGGTGACTCTAGACAATGGGTCTTCATTATTAAGCATAGTGACTCGTAGAAGAATTCAGTCTTGAACTCTATATTTTGTTGCCAATATTTTTTATTTACTCAGAGCTCTAATAGTAACACCACTACTTGCTTTCCTTCCTCTGTATCCCATGCTAGCACACCTAAGAGAATGCTATATTTTTTTTCACTTTTCATCAAGTGCACTTAAGAGGAACTAGTTTTGACAGGTGGAAACTAGACATTCCTAAGATAGTTGAGGGAAATCTGCCCAGCTTCAGGAGCATTTACCTCAATAATTTTTTGGGATGTGGGTAAAACCCCAATAGAAAAAGAGATGTCCCCAATAGTTGCCTTGTACCTCATGGACAGGGAAACACTAAATTCTAAGCCAACCCACTTTCATTTTGCATATGATGGTGGCCAGATCCATTCAAGGTGGGCTAAAAATGAGCATAGATCCATTGATTTATCCATCATTTGATGCATCATTTAGGGGTGGGACATATCCTTAACGCAGATAGGTCCCATCCAAGATAAAAGGGAAAAGGATAAAAAAATTCTCATGTATATATGAGAATGGACTATATCATTTATCAGTGACATAAATAGAAGTTAGAACACATAAAATCATAAAATTATTTCATCTAACATAGTTATGTATGAAGACTTGAATCTTAGAATCTTATAGAAATTGTCAGATGTCATTTCTATTGTATGTATGAGTAATTTTCAGGGTAGGTATCCCCATGTGTGGGTGCACATATCGCATTTTTGGTAGGGGAATGACAACATATCCTCCCAGGCTGTTGGGCATCCCCAACCAATAAATAAATTCATGATTCGTGGGCCATGTTACCCACCATATAGCATGATAATTAATCCAGTTGAAGACCTCACCCAAGAAGGTTTCACTTGGATAATTTTGGCTTTCTGGCTTGTTACCTCTCATGTTATATGAGGCGTACACTTGTGAATATTTTCACTACTATTGTCATTTCCACCAAAAAGGGGGGCTTATAGGTTGACCTTTAGATGGCCCTAGATTTGTGCTTGAATTTTATGAGGTTTTGATGATGACCTCGTCATAATAGCCAACAAGCATGTTTGTCATCTTCAATTCCCTCAAAATCTACTAGAAATACTACCCAAAATACTGAAACTTTTGGTGCCTGTAAGCTGGTTACTGTGTCAGAGAAACATCCAGAAAGTGTATGAGCTAGAAAAAAATTCAAAATACGTTATTACAAGAAAAAAATGGCCAAAAACCTACAAAATACATACAATCAAATGAGATGAATGATAAATGACAACTAAACAATATGCAACCAATACCATCTACTATTGTCAAAACTATTGAAGTAATGGGCATATATAGATTTGTTAGATTTATAGGTTGATGATTAATCATAAGAAACTGAAAAAATTGTATTCACACAAATGAGAAAGGAAAAGGAATCAATTGCTAAGAAAATGACTTCATTTTCCAATAGCATGTAGAGTGATAAAATATTTTTTGGATAAGCTTAAGGAATTTAGGCAACTCCATTGGGATAAACTAAAATAAAACAATTTCCAACATTTCAATATAAATGATAATGTGGAAAGCAAACTTGCATAAAAAATATCTCACCAAAGTAGTGCTTAAGTAACAACTCCTATATACCTAGGAGATAAAAAAATGCCGCAATAACCTGAGACTTTGTTGAGGCTTTCTAAGAATTGCTTCATAAAGAACATATATTGCCTTAAAACAAATATTACGAAAGTGACTTTAAATGATTAGCTTCTGCAATTTGGACAATATTTTTATTTTCATCTAAAAACTTATTGTGAGATTCCCAACAATAGTCCACGGCATGGGGTATTTACTATTAAGCAAGGTGACTCTAGATAATGGGTCTTCATTATTAAGCATAGTGACTAGTAGAAGAATATAGTCCTGAACTCTATATTTTGTTGCCAATATTTTTTATTTACTGACAACTCTAATAGTAACACCACTACTTGGTTTCCTTCCTTTGTATCCCATACTAGCGCACCCAAGGGAATGCTAAATTTTTTTTCACTTTTCATCAATGGAACTTAAGAGGAACTGGTTTTGATAGGTGGAAACTAGATATTCCTAAGATAGTTGAAGGAAATATACTCATCTTTAAGATAATTTACATCACCAATTTTCTGGGGTGTGGGGTGTTATTGCTTAAATCTACCTCAGGCTGAAAAAGGCAGAATATAGGGTAACATCAAACCACGCTCAGCCTTGTAGCTAGCCCTACAAGGACAGGAGAGGGCTCTCTCCATGAAATAATTTTCAATGGAACACAATAAATTAACTGATATTAGGCTAGGTAAAATGATGGGAAAAGAGTTTAATAAAATTAATGAATGAATTTCAGGGATGTGTGGGATAAAGGGATGGTTCAAACTGGGAATTAAATCAGGACACAGGGTATTTCATGGGGAATGATAGGGAGGGAAATTAGTAATTAAAATTTAATAAGGATGGGATGAAAGATTGGTGAGGAGCTGAAAAGGGCACAGTAAATGGATCGTTTTCA